>OY744518.1:77901136-77946136 GCA_963556195.1 Sepiola atlantica
TCCCTTAATAAACTACAAGAATGGCCTATGCTGGAAATCTCATTTCTTTGATCAATCATAACTCAAAACCAATAAACTAAATTAGTTAAAACTTTGCACAAAATTTTTATTTGATAGGTTCCATAAGTGTGTAGAATTTAAGGCAACCCAGAGATCCAGAAGGTTCAATCATGAAATCCTGTTACCTGTGTGTACGTACGTACGTATGTGTCACCCTGTATCTCATCAACTATTTGATGGATTCAGCTGATTTTTGCCAGAGATAGAGGTTCTAGGGTCTAGTTGATGACATTTTAATTTCAGTTTGCCATATACCTTAGTTTTCCAGAAAATTCCAAAAACCCTTATGAGAAGGCATTGAATTGAGGCATAGCCTTTACAAAAGTAGTGACATTCAATGAAAAATGCCAGTATACTGAAATCATATGCCCTTAATAGGGTTAAGATGAAAATTCATATACACTAAATGTACAAAAGCAAGGAAATTCCCAAATTTTTACACTTTTATTTTCATTAAGGGTATGACTATATATCAACCAAACCATTTCATTATCACATCACTACAGTATAAATCTCTATGCATGAGTGGATGAAGTGTGTGAGGTGCGCTTAAGAAAAATTCCTACCAGTAAAATACATAGCCCTGTTGTGCTCGCATACCCTTAATTACAATAGAAGTGTACAAATTTTGGAATTTTCTTACTTTTGTACATTTAGTGTATATGAATTTTCATCTTAACCCTATTAAGGGCATATGATTTCAGTATACTGGCATTTTTCATGGAATTTCAGTTAAATCTGTGAAATAAGTATCAGCGATAATTCAACAAACGCTAATTTCAAATAAAAAAATATAATATAGAACGGCCACCCGCTCATCTAGGATTGACCTTATAGAAAAAGAACAAAAAAACACAGCCCGTAGAGGCTAGCATAACACATTATGGGGAATCTCGCTGTACAGGAACTCAGAAATTAATAGATTGGAGGCTTATGGTCAGTAATTCTGGCGAAGCGTCGGGGGCGGGGGTAAAGACATACCACTATATATTCATAAAATGGGTCCGTGTGAAAATCACAAAGAAAGTAATTATCTTATTTAAAACATGTTTTAAAACACTTTTTCAGCAAAATAAAATTAGTTACCCACCCTAAAAAACACACATACCAAGAAATTAAGAAAATGGCCAAGATTTAAAAAAATAGTTTTATGTCTTTAAAAACGCTTTATGGTCCGGAAGTGAGTCAGCATTTTACGTTAAATTTATATGCGAAAGTGATCCCCCGCTCTAAGGTCTAAAATATTTTTTGTTTTATTTCTTTTTACTGTCAACCTTTCTAGACTGTTTTACATGTAATCGCCTAAAATAGTAGAATCTCATTTATTAGGGTTTAGGGTGAATTAGTATATGTATACGACACACCGGTTCTCACTAGATCACCGAAGTTAAGCGACATTGAGCCTGGTCAGTATAAGATGGGCAACAATTTGGAAATACCAGGCGCTGTAGGTGAGAGAACGGCGACACCTCCCTACAAAAAACTGCAGCATCTAACGTCGTTACCTCCCCTGACCGAGATATACATGAGACTGAGGGTTACGTGTGAATTTAATATTCCCTAGAAACTTTCTCCGTCGGGAGAAGCCAGCTCAATCCGACCAGTGTGAATGCCGCATCAGGTACAAGATATCAGGAGTAATTCAGCATAAGGTGCTGGGCTCAATAATACCACGTTTTTCAGTCTGTCACGCTTAAGATTTAAATAATATTGGGTTGGAAACTAAGTTCCCGACATTTTTTAAATTGAAATTGAAAGGTTGAATTAAAAAATACGTAAGCAATCAAAATATGCCGGTGTTCTCGAGAGATTTGTATTCCAACCGATCACCGTGGGGGCGAGGGGAGCGATTGGCTCCGCTACGCGGGATTTCGTCAACAGCCTTGGTATATTAATGACGCACCGCATTGGCGACCATCGGGAATTGAGTTATCTTTACGAGCGCCTGCCTCTTCATCGCCACTATTTGAGGAAATGCCTTGAGCCTGCTCTCGGTTTGCCAAGCCAGCAGGACATCCGATAAAACTTCATATTTGCATATTGGTTTTTAAAAAGGACATTTTATTAATTAACTATTATCTGTTGTTGTTGAACTGAACTGTTCACGATTATAAAAATAGCAACTAATTAATCAAACACAAATGTATTCTAGCTTATTGTTTACAACTTCTTCCCAGCGTCCAACAAGATTTTCAATTACTCGTTGGTATTTTCGTTTTCACGAAAAAAAAAAAATAGTCCAAAATAGAATTCTCGAAAAAAACAACAACTCCAAAATTAAAAAAATCAACAACAACAAAAAAAAATAGTCCAAAATAGAATTCTCGAAAAAAACAACTCCAAAATAAAAAAAATCAACAAAAAAAAAAATAGTCCAAAATAGAATTCTCGAAAAAAACAACAACTCCAAAATTTAAAAAAATCAACAAAAAAAAACGTCGGGAATTTAGTTGCCAATTCAATATTTTAGGTGTGTCCACACAACTCTATAAGGAGCTCTGTCCGTCTGTCACATTTAAGTTTGAAATATTCATATTCATCACTAAACGCTCAGATTGAAAAGACGCAACTGAAGAATCTCCGTTTCTTGTTATATTCGTTCGGCAGCAGACCACGACGTAGAAGCGCGCGGGGGGGGGGGCTGTTTTAAGAGACAGCGAAATCTTATACAAGTGATTCGCCTTAGAAAGAAGAAGCAAAAAAATAACTAAACATGTTGAGGTTCTCAACTTATTTCATTCACGCAAGTCGCAGACATTTTGGATTCAGGGTGTTTTTTTTCTTTTAGGGGAAATAGTTCCTGTCTAGATTTTTTTGTAAAAGAGATCAGGTTGATGAATAAATAGATGTGTAAGGCCGACAAGGGACTCTTTAGCCTTTTAAAGTTCCTTTTCGGTATCAATACAAGGAAATATTTCTAAAGAAAGGTGTGTTGCCTAAATATGCATAGATAGATATGAAACAGGCTAGCATAACATAGATAGGTATAAACATATCGATATATATATATATATATATATATATATATATATAATTATACCCGTCCCAGGACGAGTATAAGCAATAAATATCGGATTAGTATTAAACTTTAATGTTTTCTCTTTAGGAAGGGGTATGGTACGGTTTTGGCTGCACCCCCCAAAATGGTAAAGTTTACAAAAAAAAGGAATAATGTGCTCACATTACTCACCCTGTGACCTAGAATACACATTCTATAATTCATAATGATAAGTTCAATAGTTTAAGATGTTATCAACACATACATATTATTGATGCTCATAATAGCATTCTCCATAAAATCTTTAATAAAAATCCACTTTAATTAAATTACAGTTGCAAGTATGATTTCGAAAAAGTAATTAAAAACATATAGAAAATATTCAAAAGTAAGACAGTACAGAATAATAACATAATAACTAAACCCAATTCAAATAATATTGTAACTGCAAAAATACCTGTAACTGTAACAATACAATTGATTGCCCATTACAATAAAAGTGTATATCATCCTGTATAGTTTATCTAGCTACCATTACAATTAGAGAAAATCTTACTGAAAATAGATTTCATATAGGTATTGCTGGAAATACTTTCAAAGAATAATTCTACAACCACAAATGTTCCTTCAATAGTAGTACTTATAAAGATAAAATTTCACTTGTCCAGTATTTCTGGTGCCTAACAAATAAGAAAACACAAATAGTCAAGTGGAATATTATTTGAAAAACTAGAACTTGCAGATCGCTAAACACACCTTGTTATCTTTAGCTAACTGAAAAACTAAAGATAATTAGATTTAGTGACAGAGTTAACTTCCTTAGTAAAAAATCAGAAACCTCTATTAAATGTAGGCACAATAAGATGCTCACTAAATATGTACAAATCCCACTAGATGTAGTCAGTTATATGTATTAATTGATTTGTGTAACATTTACATTTCCACTGATGTAAACAGTTATATGTATTAATTGATTTGTGTGACCTTTACATATCCACTGACGTAGTCAGTTATATGTATTAATTGATTTGTGTGACCTTTACATATCCACTGACGTATTCAGTTTTATGTATTAATTGATTTGTGTGACATTTACTTAGCCACTAATTTAGTAAGTTATATGTATTAATTGATGTGTGTGACATTTACATATCTACTGACGTAGTCAGTATATGTATCAATTGATTTATGTGACATTTACATATCCACTGACGTATTCAGTTATATGTATTAATTGATTTGTGTGACATTTACATATCAACTGACGTATTCAGTTATATGTATTAATTGATTTGTGTGACATTTACATATCCACTGAGGTAGTCAGTTATATGTATTAATTGATTTGTGTGACATTTACGTATCCACTGACGTATACAGTTGTATGAATTAATTGATTTGTGTGACATTTACATATCCACTGACGTATTCAGTTATGTGTATTGATTGATTTGTGTGACATTTACATATCAACTGACGTAGTCAGTTATATGTATTAATTGATTTGTGTGACATTTGCATATCCACTGACGTAGTCAGTTATACGTATTAATTGATTTGTGTGACATTTACATATCCACTGACGTATTCAGTTGTATGAATTAATTGATTTGTGTGACATTTACATATCCACTGACGTATTCAGTTGTATGTATTAATAGATTTGTGTTACATTTGTGTTACATTTACATATCCACTGACGTATTCAGTCATATGTATTAATTGATTTGTGTGACATTTTCATATCCAATAACCTAGTCAGTTATATGTATTAATTGATTTGTGTTACATTTGTGTGACATTTACATATCAACTGACGTATTCAGTTATATGTATTAATTGATTTGTGTGACATTTTCATATCCCATGACTTAGTCAGTTATATGTATTAATTGATTTGTGAGAAATTTACATATCCACTGATGTATCAGTTATATGTATTAATTGATTTGTGTGACATTTACATATCCGCTGGCACAGAAAGTTATATGTATTAATTGATTTGTGTGACATTTAGATATTTACTGACGTATACAGTTATATGTATTAATTGATTTGTGTGACATTTGCATATCCGATGACGCAGTCAGTTATATGTATTAATTGATTTGTGTGACATTTACATATCCACTGACGTATTCAGTTATATGTATCAATTGATTTGTGTGACATTTGTGTTACATTTACATATCTACTGACGCAGTCAGTTTTATGTATTAATTGATTTGTATGACATTTTCATATCCAATGACCTGGTCAGTTATATGTATTAATTTATTTGTATGACATTTTCATATCCAATGACGTATTCAGTTGTATGAATTGATTGATTTGTGTGACATTTACATATCCACTGACGTATTCAGTTATAGGTATTAATTGATTTGTGTGACATTTACATATGCACTGACGTATTCAGTTATATGTATTAATTGATTTGTGTGACCTTTACATATTCACTGACGTAGTCAGTTATATGTATTAATTAATTTGTGTGACCTTTACATATCCACTGACGTATTCAGTTTTATGTATTAATTGATTTGTGTGACATTTACTTAGCAACTAATTTAGTAAGTTATATGTATTAATTGATGTGTGACATTTACATATGCACTGACGTATTCAGTTATATGTATTAATTGATTTGTGTGACATTTACATATCCACTAACGTATTTAGTTATATGTATTAATTGATTTGTGCGACATTTACATATGCACTGGCGTATTCAGTTATATGTATTAATATATTTGTGTGACATTTACATATGCACTGACGTATTCAGTTATATGTATTAATTGATTTGTGTGACATTTACATATCCACTGACGTATTCAGTTATATGTATCAATTGATTTGTGCGACATTTACATATGCACTGGCGTATTCAGTTATATGTATTAATTGATTTGTGTTACATTTCCATATGCACTGACGTATTCAGTCATATGTATTAATTGATTTGTGTTACATTTAGATATCCACTGACGCAGTCAGTTATATGTATTAATTGAATTGTATGACATAGACATATCCACTGACGTATTCAGTTATATGTATCAATTTATCTGTATGACATAGACATATCCACTGACGAAGTAAGTTATATGTTTTAATTTATTTGTGTGACATTTACATATCCACTGACGTATTCAGTTTTATGTATTAGTTGAGTTGTGTGACATTTACTTACCCACTGACGTATACAGTTATATGTATTAATTGATTTGTATGACATTTACATATCTACGGACGTAGTCAGTTATATGTGTTTATTTATTTATGTGACCTTTACATATGCACTGGCGTATTCAGTTATATGTATTAATTGATTTGTGTGACATTTTCATATCCAATGACGTAGTCAGTTATATGTATCAATTGATTTGTGCGAAATTTAGATATCCACTGAAGTATTCAGTTATATGTATTAATTGATTTGTGTGACATTTACATATCAACTGACGTTGTCAGTTATATGTATTAATTGATTTGTGTGACATTTACATATCCAATGACGTAGTCAGTTATATGTATCAATTGATTTGTGCGAAATTTACATACCCACTGAAGTATTCAGTTATATGTATCAATTGATTTGTGTGACATTTACATATCCACTGACGTATTCAGTTATATGTATTAATTGATTTGTGCGAAATTTACATATCCACTGAAGTATTCAGTTGTATGTATTTATTGATTTGTGTGACATTTACATATCCACTGACGTAGTCAGTTACATGAATGATGAATTGATTTGTGCGATATTTACATATCTACTGACGTATTCAGTTATATGTATTAATTGATTTGTGTGACATTTACATATCCACTGACGTATTCAGTTATATGTATTGATTGATTTGTGTGACATTCACATATCCACTGACGTATTCAGTTATATGTATCAATTGATTTGTGCGACATTCACATATCCACTGACGTATTCAGTCATATGTATTAATTGATTTGTGCGATATTTACATATCCACTGACGTATTCAGTCATATGTATTAATTGATTTGTGCGACATTTACATATCCACTGACGTATTCAGTCATATGTATTAATTGATTTGTGTGACATTCACATATCCACTGACGTATTCAGTTATATGTATTAATTGATTTGTGCGACATTTACATATCCACTGACGTAGTCAGTCATATGTATTAATTGATTTGTGCCACATTTACATATCCACTGACGTAGTCAGTTATATGTATTAATTGATTTGTGCGACATTTACATATGCACTGACGTAGTCAGTCATATGTATCCTTTAAAGGCGCATAGTCAATTTAATACATTTTAATTATACGTCATTTCGTTTTTATTCATCCCATCAATTGTATCTTATTCATAATCATCATAATAATTATAATGTACTCACTAGGAGTTCCTACACAGGTTATCATTGGTGATTGCTTACTGAATTTAACCGGTGGTGTTACCTGGAGTCTTAGTGACAATAAGTCTCCCCAGATGTTCAGTACTCTTCACTATTTTCGTTAATTATTGCAAATTACTTTGCATTATTGCAACAGCCGCTTACCATTGATTGTTCGCTCGCAACGACCATAGGTTTTCTCTGAAATTTGGGTGGCAACAAGCCTCCTAGGGTCCCAGTACTCTCTGCATCCTTCTAGTGGAGGTCTGGTTAGTGTTTTTCCTCCTCGGTTCTTCCATCCTCTTTGACCCTTCATGGCTATTTTGTGTAATATCAGCAAAGGCTGGTGACATCACTTTGGGTGCAATTTTAAAAATAGTTTCACGCTTCAGTTTCTTTGGGTTCATGTGATGGTGTTCTTTCTATGTTATTGTTTTATTTTTATTGCAACTTCCATGGAACTGGTTAACGTTTGTAGTTCATGTGTCCCAGTCTTCCCTTTTGATTCCAATTTCTCCAAGTCTTTTATCCAGAGTTTCCGGGATTGTTCCTAGTTCTCCTGTGATTATCGGTATCATATAGACTTTCTTCATGTTCCATATTCTTTCCAGTTCTCTGGCAAGTTCTTTGTATTATTATTATTATTATTATTATTATTATTATTATTATTATTATTATTATTATTATTATTATTGGTGTTGTTTTTTTTCTTATTTTGTAATTATTATTTTTATAATTATTGTTTATTATTAATATTAATATTGTTATAGTTCCTTATATTATTTATATTAGTTTAGTTTATTATCCACATAAGTATTTTGTACTCCATTATGTAAGTTCTTGAGAAATATTACTACAAAATATCATACTTTTTAATTTAACTTTACTTAAATAATATTATATTTTCCAACTCGCGAATTGCGTATCCCTGTGTAAATACTATATGTACGCGTATTTTCCTATAAAAAGATGGGTAATTTTATCAGATAATGATATGATTACTTTCCCACACAAAGTCATCGCGTCAACTGCGCAACGTCTGACCGATTTAGAGCAACACAGAGAGTAGGAATTTCATGTTAACTGACTTAATCCCGATATTTTGAATTTAGTCACGTGACCCTACCGGATAGTAATTTGCTTCATTCAACAAAATAAGAGCATACAGAATGGACTTGTTAATCTGAGGATGTCGAGCTTCTTAAAGCTACGACTGAAACATGTTCTGAAAGTGTAGCCAAACTATGTGTGTATGAATAAAATTTATTGCAAGTAAATAGCTCTATTTATTATTGATCACTATTATATAAACAAAGTAAACGGAAATACAATGCAGAGGAGTAACAGATATACACAAACTTAAGAAAATTAAGATATATAACGGCGAAATAATTTATGTACTTTCACCTTTTAATTAATACAATATATATATATATATATATATATATATATATATATATATATATATATATATATATATATATATAATATGACTTGTGTCAGTATGGTCTGATTAGAGCTCCGTATCTATGATATTTCGGGAACATTTCTCTTCATCAGATGTATTTTCAACCTTAATTCAAACGCGTATATGGAGAACGTTGCCCGCAGAAAATTTAACGGATTTGATATCAAATTAAAATTAAATACTTTTTTTCATTAAATTCTTCAAATGGCAGATGTTGTGATAATCTGATGGGATGCCATGAATGAATCCAACTCCTGTCCGTGCTTGATTTTGCAAAACATGCACTCGTTGGTTATTCAACAAACTTGCACGTGACATAGTTACCAAATGGCAATCTTGGCATATTACGTGTTCCATATTTCCTCCATGTGCTGGAGGTGTCACGTCCCGTTTCTTCTTCTCTGCTCTCTTCTGCTGCTGGTGTTTCATCCTATTCTTTTGAAATAGCTTGCTGCTATCAAATATCGCTTTCTTCCACCTTGACAAACTATAAAGCGGTAAAGATGGAAAAATAACCTACCCAGGTACTTTACCAAGATCGGTCAAGAAACGGATTTAAACTAGTATTTTTAAACAACTCGTTTAACATATAAATGGGATCTTGACACGTACTACCAATCTGGCTCAGAAAAAAAAATGCGCTTATGACTCCACACTCACGGAAGCTATCAAAATGGTGGCTCATCACAGGATACAGTTTACGGTCATACCCAGGCCTTCCTTTAAGAACATTACGCTATTGCATATTTGATTTCAATAAACCAATACCCAGGTATTGTACCAACACCCCTCAAGAAGCGGGTGTAATCTAGTAATTAAATAAAAAGTTTAAATGATTAAGATTGAAATAGTGCTGCATTTCAACATTTTGCCATACATGCAGAAACCCACGTTGACGTCATTATTACAAAGATATTAATAGCGCGGCAAACCAGAAGTTTAAAGACTCGACACAGGAAGTCTTACGGAGCTAAGCGGTGATAGTCGAAAACTAGTCACCTGTGTATTTCAGGTAAAGAAATAAAGAAAATCAGGAAAAGTTTCGTACTAATTTTTATTTATTAATTTATTTATTAAATTGTTAGGTAAAAGTACAGAATAGTTAACAAAGCTCCCCTCTCCATGTTAAAAATGGCTTTCTAAATAATCAAGGAAAATATAATAAAATGTCTTTCTTTTCTATTTTAAATAATTTATTTTACAAAAATAAGTAATAAAATAGGCGGTTTCATTTTTTGGTACTTCTGCAGTTTACGGACCGTGCTGAAATAATAGCGTTATTATTTAGAATACCATTCTTATCGTAAGGAACATGGGGATGGGGGATTTGTTACCTATTCTGTACTTTCACCTGAAAATTAAATAAATTAATGAATTTGAGAAACTGAAACTCTCGCAGGAAGTTATATTACGCAGGAAGTTTAACAACGAGGAACTACATCTAAGCCAACACCGTTTGCTGCTGACTTACTTCTAAACTGAGCCGCTTATTTTTCCGGATTGCTAAGTCCACTAATTGTATTCCTACCCTGGTCGCTGCATGTTTTCTTTGTACGCTCCCTATCCATGATCCTTCCCTGACGGGGGAACCCCACTTTCAAATAAGGTCTTCCATACCTCAAAAAGGACTAAGTAAAGACAAAACTGCTGAAAGAAGCGTTAGATTTATTCGACTTAATCCTCGTTGCAAATCCTTTATTAGTGGGGTGGAGGGAGATATATCTATATATATATATATATATATATATATATATATATATATATATATATATATACATATATATATAAATATATATATATATATATATATATATATATATATATATATATATATATATATATATATATAACATAAAATATAATAACACGAAATCACATAATTGTCGATGCAATAATTTATTTCAACCGTGCGGTTTTTTCAAGGATCACTCAGACAATTACATTTTGAGACTGATAGAAAATTGAATTTCCCTACGACAATTCAAACACAACCAGAGAGAGTGGTGGTAGCAACCAATTTGATACATCTTTTAGAGAGAGAGGGGGAATTGAAAACTTATATTTAACTATGGCGATCGAAAGGGGAGGGATCTTTGCGTTAATCAAATAATAACTGCCGTGTCAAAATTATGACACTTGCGACTTGACGATATCATACATATAGACAACTTTACTCACGCGCATACACAAACCTAAATACCCACACATCCTATGAGCACGCACACACGTAACCTCACTCACACATTACCAGAACTAAGCATATTCACATACATAACTTTTATTCATATATTTTTAGCCGAGACAAAATGTGTCCAGCGAAACTCGTGTTCTCAAACTCGGTAAGAGAAAAGAAAGAAAGAAACAAGTAGCCAGGCATAGAGAAGGAGAAGAAATAGATAAATTGCCTGTCATAGATTTTCAGTCTGTCTGGATTCCAAGAAAGAGAATCTAATTGAAATAAAATTATACGCACATACACATATGTATACATACAAATACATACGCACACACATATACATATACACACATATATATATATATATATATACATATATATATATATATCCCTGAATCTATTTGAAATATTAACCAAATTCATACGCATGTAGTTACATATACTCACACATGTAAACATATACATACATATACATACACACATATACATATACATATACGCATATATACACATACATACATACACATATATATATATCCACACACCTACACACAATTTACATAACACTCTATATTCTTACTGATACAATATGAGTTCTAAAAATTAGTCTTACCTTATTTATATTTATATTAATTTGCTAATCTATAGTTATACCCTAATTCAAGTCTAATAATGTCTAGTGGTAATATTTGACATTTATACTTATATTAATTCAATAACTTGTGTATTACCTGCAGAAAAAATTTCTTAACGCTATCTTATTTTAAGTAAATAATCTGAATAAATAAATATTTTAAAATACCATTATATACGCATACACACAAATACTATATATCACCAAGTCGGTAATTCTGTGTCTATAACAGATATTATTATTATAAATATTTATGGTGGGGGGTTACCGGTTATTCAATTTGGTATTTTCACCGTTACAAATGTAGAGGTCCATCGGATTACCAGTCATTGGTTATTTTAAATTTATATTTATGTCTGCATTGGCCATAAGTTCATCTCGTTTATTTAAGAGATTATTGCGATCATATTTTAGGATTCTTATTTTTTCCTCTAGACATAAGTTGCATCTTTGCCTAAATCCATTTGGAACATCTAAATAACATAAGATTGACCACAAAACCACCGGGGACCTGTTCTCATTTTTCAGAAGCAACCATTGTTTAGCTAACTCCGTTTTGTTCTTGAGTTCTGGGTTATTATACGCATAAGACGTCACGGGGAAGCTAAGGGCATGACCCCGCAATAATACAGAAAAGCCGAAGAGTAGATAGATTGTCAATTAGGCTAAAAGAACAATGGAAATGAATCGGTGACCTTTGAATGAGTCCAGGTATGTGAGGTCGACGAGTTCATTTCGGAGTATGACTTCATAAAAACAGCACTCGGTAATCTTTAAAAGAGTCAGGTGCACGAGACCAGAAGAAGAAGGCACCCGGAGTTCAAAGTCAGAAATTAAAACGGCAGTTTTAAACGAAGGAAGAAGGAGCACTTAGAGAAAAACTTGTCGTGGGTCAGCCCCTAAGAGAGGTACCCCCCACCACGGCTGAATAACCGTAAACAGCTGGCGTGGGGATCACAAGCCTTCTCTAGATTCCGGGAGCAGACTGCTACAGAACGTATTGTCGTGTTTCCCTCTAGGTTGCAAGATAAATTACTCTGCCTGGTTTTCGTGAAAATAACCTACGTTGGGTAGAGTAAAAAATCAACCGCCGTCAAGGTAAAGAAAGAGGTTTCTTCGTAAGACAAGGGAAAGAACAATAATGCCAAAGGACTTTTGCTAACAAACAAATATTTAATTATATATATATGTGTATAGCCAACTTACACCAACTTGTGGTGAAGAATAAAGAGTGCTCACCTTCTCGGGCGCTGGCTTTTCAAGTCCAACTTTCCCGACCCGACCTTGGGTCACATCCTACCTTGTGAGAGTAAGATCAAAATGGCCTTGTGCCTAACCTCCTGAAGAGGAGGTAAATAATACGTAGAATCGCTTATACACACATTCAAACATCCTCAAGCATATTTTTTTCAATAAATCGTGTTACATTTTAACGACTGGATTATTGATATTTACCTGCGTGATCCGTGGAAATTTCACAGTGCTGTCTATATCAATCTGAAAAATTTACAGTTAATAATAATATTTTTTTTTTCAAATGATACATGTCTGTAAGGATAAATACTATTAAGAAAAAAAAAATGACTCTTTCTTCTTCCGTAAAAATAATTATCATTGTCAGCTAAATATTCGTTAAATAAATAAAAGGAATATGTCACTTCCTTCTTTTTTGTGTAAATTACAGAAATTTAATTCTTTTCAAAACAATAAATATTCGCTGCCTTCTTCCCGTACAAAATAATTATCAGCTAAATATTCTTCAAATCAATAAAACGAATGTCATTTTTTGAAATGTATTTATTTAAAATTGTCCTGTTTTAATCGACGGGACGACATCATTTGATTTTGGAACAATTCATTTTAAAATGGGTAAAGTCGGATCGGACAATCTCATTTTTTTTAATGTGTGTGAAAGGTGCTAACGTAGCAGGAACATGAAATGGATTAGCGTATTTTTATATAGACTAGCGAAATAAGTGCGAACTCCACAATTGTATTCTTCATCTGTTGTATATTGCTACCGTGCATTCTATGTACGTCCGGCGCGAACGAAGACCCCAAACTTTTATTGTACCACCTTTCTTCAAACTGAGACATACTTATCTAAGGACTCTGGTTAATGTAGTGCCAAAATATGTCTGCTTATGTGGTCTATCTCCAAACTCTATATCCAGAGGATAATGTCGCGATGAACGAAAACTACTTCCCTCCACCCAAACAGGAAGAAGTCATTCTTGCGTGGACGGTCTTATGAGAACAGAACCGATACTACACTATCCACCCCCCTTAAAAGATATTCCAACTAAATCGAGTATTGTTTTTTTTTCATTCTGGGAGGATCCCCCCCCCCACGCACCCTTAAAAACGGAGGAGATAATTCCTGGGGGGACAATCTTATAACAACAGAATCGATACTATACAACACCACCCATTAAAAAATATTCCAATTTAATCTTTTTTTTTAAATATTTTTATGGTTCCTTGTTTTTTTTTTGGCTAAGATCAAAGTGTAATATCTATTCTCGACATCTCAGCGATATTTGACACTTTACTAAAGCGGGAAGTAAATTATCTCCCTTGAAAATGAAATTCTAAATAAGTTTTTAAACGCTATCATTTTTTTTATTATAAAATGTATTTATCTTATTTACTTTATAATTATAATAATAGTACTATAGATAAAACGATTGCGTATGTAGATGAAAATTTGACAATACAAAATAGAAAGGTATATTACAGAATATTAATTTATTAAAAACTTTAAAAATAAATAAAACTCTTGTAAATGTTTGTGACATATTTCCATTCCATGGACGTCTGGCGCGAACGCAGACCCACGCTATTATTATACATTCTTTGGACAGAACAGATACTACACTTTGAAAGAAGTGTATTTTAGTTTTTTTAACGTTTGACACAACAGCGACACCCACCCGCCATAAAGTCCAACCTTTCCTCACCGTGGAAGGGGTGGTGGCAACGTTGTAGTGTCTGAAATATGTCGTCTGGGACTCTGATCTCTAGCACGGCCATCTATGGATGACAGGTCTGGCATCAGACGGTATTACGGCCGCAACTTCGCTAACAGGTCTTTGGCGAGTATTTAGGGGAAGTCAACATCAGGATACGTCGTTCTCTGGTCGTCTTTGTCTCTGCGTATGAAAAGCAAAGACGTGCCAGGTACGGTACCGTAAATCAATGGAGTGAGAATGACAATGTTGTTTCTACGGCATTCCCTTGTGTGTTCTGCGCTAAACCTTCCCCAACTTCGTATGCAACCGCTGCGCTTTGCCGCTCTTGATATCGGTGGTAAAAACTTGTAATCTTTCAGGTTAAAAAATAGGAGGACTTCATGCAGACCAGACAATCCTGAGGCACGATCTTCGTGAGTTCTATGCAGAAGTCCGACTCGTTTAACAAGGAAACAACAACGACAACAACAACAGCGACATCAGATGAATTTTTTTAATGAATTTTTTGGCATTGCATTTTCGACGATCGACCGATCGTATTTTTTAAAAGTGGGTGAATGGTGATAATGTACGTACGAACATGAAATTGTCTTAGCGCATTATTATATAGATCTTGATCAATGGTATTTTTAACTTTTATTCTTTTACTTACAGGGTCTGCGATATGTTGTAGATCTTTGTCTTCTATTAATGTCTGCGTTTATTTATTTCAGGTTAGCATCGTTACAGATGAACATGACGTACTGGCCACGCCGACTAAAACATCGATGGTGGTGAAAACAACGCGCCCGTTTAACGAGAGCATCCGTTTAACGCCCCCTCGCGGCCGGGGCGGGCGTAAAAGGGGAGGCAGGAAGAAGATGCGTAAGAACTACCGGAAGCAGATCCATCAGCTGCTGTCGAAGCTTCTCGGAAGCGGCCGCGTCGGAGACGATGAGAACGACCCGATGAAAGTCCGCAATGAAACGAAGAGCAAAAGGCCGAAGAAGAAAAATAACACCGACCGACCCAAGTACCGGGTCGTCGTCGTGCCGGGCAGAACGAAGAAAAAGAAAAAGAATCGAAACACCCACCGGAAAACGTCACCACAACGGCCAGACGTTGGCGAAAAGAGACGGGATCGCTTGAAAAGCGATCCATCAGATAAGAGCAACGGTCGGACTAATGGGGGACGTTGTGACAGAAAAGCTGGATGTCGTCGACATAAGACGCAAAATAGGACGGACGTTAACCGAGTTAATGTGTCAAGATCAACACCACCAACGACCTTAAATGGGCAAACGGAAAGTAGCGTCAAACTAGAAGACAGTGACAAGTCTAATATAACAGTTGAAATATCAATAGTCGACACCGAAAGTGACAAACGTAACAGATTTGGAAAAAAGTCGCATGGAACCTCTAACAGAGTAAAAGAAGGCCTTGATTTACGCCAGACAGTAAACCACAGTGTTTCGCCCTCGCCTCGAACCCCGAAACATCTTTGTCTAGACGAAAACAGCCGAGATGATAAACAGATTGAAAACTCGACCGCTGTCGCTCCCAACGAGAATAATTCAAACACCTCCGACGCTGGTTCCGAGCGCCACAGGAAGCCAAATTGTTCAGATCCGGAAGATAGACTGAGTGGTGAAAACGTTGACGACACCGCTGCCATTGATGGTGACGAAGTTGACGGGGGTGGCGGCGAAGGAGAGACTGACGCCGAAGCCGGCGATAGACAGTACGGTTACGGTGACGAAGAAAAAGGTTGGAAGTCCAACATGGAACGAATATTCGCAGAGTTTGAGCAAGAGAGAACCGACGACGAGCTTGACGCACTGAGACAAGTGAAATGGAACCAAAGCGAAGGTAAGTTTTCTAAGAAACAAACATCGATAGTCTTTACCATATTAACACGAACGGATACGCTTATGCTATTCCTACAGATGTCAAACTTAACCCATGTATTATATGACAGTCTATTTTTTGTCGGTATCTCCTTGGGTGGAGTTAAGACCACTATTTTTTTTTACTAAGGAGTTACCAACTATCAAGGCTTAAAGGCCACTCAAGGATAAGGGTTAATGAGTGTCAGGTGGACGGTGAGACAACATCGTGATGATTGGTAATGATGGTGGCAGAATTTGATGTAGGAGGATGGCTTAACAGGAATGTCTTTATATTGGACTTGAAAACGACAATGTTGTAGTTAGCTGGGAAGCAGCCCCGTGGCATTGAGTTTCACAGACGGGTAGTTCTAGGAAATAAACTTTGCTCATGAAAGTTTTGTTTAGTTTTAGACACAGAGAGGGAGAAAAGAAAAATTATTGACAATGGTTGTAACTAGACGAGTTTTTTTCTTTGAATGTTTTACAGGGGGGGGGGGAGTACCATAGATTGAAGCCCAGCCGAGCACCTGCCATGAAAATAACGATACAGTAGACAAAGACTAGTAACATAAAAATGTATTCTCTTCTCTGTCATCGGTCAACGAAGAAGAACCCCTTCTAGACTCTAAATCTTTAAAACTTTTGTTCCAATCAAGAATGCCCCTTTTGTGGAGGTGCAATTTGTGTCTAACTCTGTCCCTATGAGGAGGAAAGTAAAGAGGGACTTCATGTACAAATGGCCGAAGTAAATGATTTGAATTTATATATTATAAAATTTTGTTTCGGAATTTTATAGATGAGGATTGATAATTTTAATTATTTGGATTATTCGGATTACTGTTCTGATCTTGGAGGTTATTCTGACAACGGTTCGACCGATGTTAGCTCCGACCTTCTTCAAGTGCGTCTTGTAATACTCTGGAATCTTTATGTCGAACTTGGCAATCTGTACGGAACCCTTTATTTAGTGCAGAATGGTAGCTTGCTTTCGTCACAACAGCCATGACCGGGTAGAAGTTTCAAGTAATTTGTAATTGTCTTCTTGGTGACGCCTGTACTTACCCGTGGTACAACGGATACAAGTGCTCAGTTGTAATCAGTTCTAAGTGACAATCATCTGGAGGTTGAAGGTTCAATTTTCAATACGGGAGATACTAACAATACAATAACGAATTACTTAAAATTCTACCTATATATATATATATATATATATATAAATTTGTTTGTTATTCCACGTATGCTTCCGGAGAAGTATTTTAAGGATGATTGGTGGTGTATGAAGCATAAAAATGATGTTGCTGTTTTTGTAATTATTATTTTTTATTTTGGTATTTCGAGCAGTCCTCTACTCTTTGACAACAGGCTGAGGCTCTCTACTAGTATATATATATATATATATATATATATATATATATATATATATATATATATATATATCAGACATTATAATATATACTTTTTAAATAAAATAATTTATGTTAGTTCTTGTAAAACCTGCGATCGAGTAATTTATTTGTTTTCCTTAACAAACTTCTAATACATGCTATATATATATATATATATATATATATATATATATATATATATATATATATATATATATATATATATACATCACACAATTCTTCGAGCTTTTGATAGTATATATATATATATGTATATATATATATATATGTACAGCCTATCAAAAGCTTAAAGAATCGTGCGATGTAAGTATATATATATATATATATACATATATATATATATATATATATATATATATATATATATATATATATATATATGCACACACACACACACACACAAACACTTACATCACTCAATTCTTTGGCCCAATAAAGAGGGACATAGCCGTTTAATATAACAGCCGAGGGAGTATAAATTCCCGACAAGTCCTATTGCCTTGTTGTCGTTTTATCATTCCCCGCAAAAAACCCTTTACGATTTGTGTTTCATCTCAAATTCTTAAGCGCTGAAACGCAAGAAAAAAATAGCCGAAAAAGGGCGGGAAAAAAACAAGAAATCAAAACGATTATATGATTTGTTTATGGCGCGGCCCTTTTACACGCCCGAACATGAGTCCTTTGATCAGTGCCGGTGGTCTGCAAATGGATAGCTTTTTTCAACGATACAAGAACCGCTTGGATGTTTTCCTCACTGAAGAGAACGCTACGATATATATATATATATATATATATATATATATATATATATATATATATATATATATATATATATATATATATATATATATATATAGGTAAGGTAATGGGAGAGAACCCCAGCAGAGTGCTCAATTATTAAGAAAATTAGAAAACAAGAGCATAATATTTATATGTATTACAGATGATCAGAACAGAATCGGTGCCGTCGGTTTTAAATCCAAAGAAAAGGGGACCTCGAATTGATCTCTTTTACCGGACTCTCTTCAGCCTTTGTTCGTGTCTGCCTCCCAGAAAAAATGGTGGCTCGCGTGTTGTGTGACTATTTGGCGCTAATAAAAATAAAGCACAGGATCGAAATATCGTCAAAAATTCACACAACGCACGCGCCGCCATTTTCAGGGGAGACAGACATAAAACAACGCTGAAAAGAGTCCGGTAAAGGAGACCAATTATAGGTCCCCTTTTTGAATTTGAAACCGACGGTACCGATGTTGTTCTTACCATATGAAATACACACAGACATATATTTCTAAATGAATAAATGCGAAAGTTTTTTTCTTATCTATCCTAACTATATTAACATCAAAACACGTTAAGATTATTTAATTCTAATGATATAAGAACATACTGAAATACCTTATATATAGGCATCTCCAACTCACTCAAATAAATCTCGATTTTGCTCATTTGCATATTTATTTGTTTTTAAAGTTGTTAATAAATTAACATTCTGTAATATACCTTTCTATTTTGTATTGTCAAATTTTCATCTACATACGCAATCGTTTTATCGATAGTACTATTATTATAATTATAAAGTAAATAAGATAAATACATTTTATAATAAAAAAATGATAGCGTTTAAAAACTTATTTAGAATTTCATTTTCAAGGGAGATAATTTACTTCCGGCTTTAGTAAAGTGTCAAATATCGCTGAGATGTCGAGAACAGATACTACACTTTGATCTTAGCCAAAAAAAACAAGGAACCATAAAAATATTTTTTAAAAAAAGATTAAATTGGAATATTTTTTAATGGGCGGTGTTGTATAGTATCGATTCTGTTGTTATAAGATTGTCCCCCCAGGAATTATCTCCTCCGTTTTTAAGGGTGCGTAGGGGGGGGGGGGATCCTCCCAGAATGAAAAAAAAACAATACTCGATTTAGTTGGAATATCTTTTAAGGGAGGGGGGGGGGGATAGTGTAGTATCGGTTCTGTTCTCATAAGACCGTCCACGCAAGAATGACTTCTTCCTGTTTGGGTGGAGGGAAGTAGTTTTCGTTCATCGTGACATTATCCTCTGTCAGTGTAGTATATGTTCCTTCACCATAATACTAGCTAAGGAAGAACGATAACTCAAGTTTATAATAAACATGTCTTATTTAACTAGAAAATTATGAAAGTTATCGTTCTTAGCTAGCATATTCATCTTTGTTTATAAAGATGGCGACTATATATTTTCCAGACAATTTTAAATTAAACGTTTCATGTGGACAATGAAACATGCTATGATTTTTAATGTTATCTAAATGAATAAATGCAAAATCTTTTTCCACCTATTCTAACTATATTGACATTAAACCAGTTTATGCTTATTTAATTCTCTGTAGTACATTTTCAATCGTCATGATACATTCCTCCCAGGCATTACCTCCTCTTCGAGGGGAAGGCCGTACAGTATACATTCGTTCCTCACAATACCGTTTCGCCAGGATTACCAGTTTTGTGTGTGGGTGGTAGTGTACTATCTATTCTGTTGTCATGATATCATCCTCCCAGGCATTAACCCCTCCTTGGGGGGGGGGGGCAGTGTATGTAGTTCGTTCATCATGATATCATCCTCTCAGCCTCTCATTTGCATATTTATTTATTTTTAAGTTTCTAATGAATTAATATTTTCTAATATGATAATAATAATAATACATGCGTTTATTATTTTTTTAATAAATTTGCTGTTGTTGTTGTTGTTGTTGTTGTTTATGATGATGATGATGATGATGATGATGATGATGATGATGATGATGATGATGATGATGATGATGATGAATTAAAAAGTTGTCATAGAAAAAAATTAACCTCCTCTATTCTTACTAAATTACAAAAAAATATTTTTCTTTAATATTCTTTACGTACTTTTTTTCTTACATAATAAAGGTGAAAAGTACAAAGCACCCATTTTACTTAGTAATATTAAATCGTTTTCTTTGATCAATCGACGTTCCACTTTTAAATTTATTCATTTCATTATATAACCAGTTTTAATGGGGAAATGAATTTATCGATGTTGAATATGTTAAAGACAATATCAATTAACCTTTTTGTTGTTTTTTCTCTAAAAAACTAAATTTTACGATGTTCATGCACAGTATATTTCCCCCACATTGATATGTATTAAATAACACTACAACAATCATCATTTTTTTTTTAATTTCCTCTAAATTACCAAAATGTCAAATGAAAATTACTTCTTTGGTTTCTGTAAAGAAAACTACAGCGTCAGCAATTGCCGCCCGGAGGGAGGGTAGTTTTTGCTAGTATACTATGTATAATCAATATGTTTTTTTGCTTGTATATATATATATATATATATATATATATATATATATATATATATATATATATATATATATATGAAAAAATACGAAAGTTGGGGCTATGTTTCGCACGAGTGATGAAGTCAAAACGCCTTACAGTAAGTTAATTTAACTTTTTATTTACCTCCCCAGGAGGTTAGGCACAAGGCCAGGTTTATCTTACTCCCACAAGGTAAGATGCGACTCAAGCTCGGGTCGGGAAAGTGGGACTTGAAAAGCCAGCGCCCGAGAAGGTGAGCACTCTGGCTATTAAAAATTGCCTGGGCAGCCCCGTCGGCATTCCCCGGTAGGGGCGCCTCAGGCAGTAAGCAATAAACTTACTCCTTCCCAAAGAGGGGAGCCAAAGCCTGGGAGGGTGAACCTCCTAGAACTGCACAGGACAGTACCTCAGACCGGTGGAATCAAGGCCCAAAAGCCAAGACAACACTGGTCTACAGAGTGAGCATCCATCGGAACAGATACTACACTCTGATCTTAGCCAAAAGGCCAAGGAAGATTTTGTGTTAAAGTTAATTCAACTTTACACATATTATTTACCTCCCCATGAGGTTAGGCACAAGGCCAGGATTATCTTACTCCCACAAGTAAGATGTGACCCAAGCTCGGGTCGGAAAGTGGGGTTTGAAAAGCCAGCGCCCGAGAAGGTGAGCACTCTGACCATTAAAAATTGCCTGGGCAGCCCCGTCGGCATTCCCCGGTAGGGGCGCCTCAGGCAGTAAGCAATAAAATTACCTCTCCCCAAAGAGGGGGGGGCAAAGCCTGGGAGGGTGAACCTCCTAGAACTGCACAGGACAGTACCTCAGACCGGCGGAATCAAGGCCCAAAAGCCAAGACAACACTGGTCT
Organism: Sepiola atlantica; assembly: GCA_963556195.1. Classification (NCBI taxonomy): domain Eukaryota; kingdom Metazoa; phylum Mollusca; class Cephalopoda; order Sepiida; family Sepiolidae; genus Sepiola; species Sepiola atlantica. The sequence goes on from OY744518.1 coordinate 77,923,318, forward strand.
ACAGAGTGAGCATCCATCGGAACAGATACTACACTCTGATCTTAGCCAAAAGGCCAAGGAGGATTTTGTGTTAAAGTTAATTCAACTTTACACATTAGAAAGACTATATATTTGTTTTCTACTACTGAAAGATATGCGATATCGGCCGTAAGGTTAACTGATTTGCATATTGGTTTTGAAAAGGGATATTTTATTAGTTAATTAAATTAAAAACAATAACAAGCAATAGCTTGTTATTGTTTTTAATTTAATTATTTTGTTATTGTAATATAACAAATTGTTTTCTTCGCAATATTGTTTTATTTACTGCACAAATATTTAGCATTTATGTTCAAATTTTCTTTTCTTTAGATAGATCGGCTTGATTTTCAACAAGTTGCGATCTATTTCTAAATTGCAAGTGAAAAGGAAAATTTATTTCTTCTTTCTTTTCCTTTCTTAACGATCACATTTAAAAAGTAAAAATAAATTACCTAAATGTTATTGTTTTATCTACATGAATAAATGAAAAAGATTTTGTGTCATGTTAACAACACAGTTATGTTTATTATTTTAAATTAACCTTTCAAGGATTTCAAGTAACAAACATTACGAAACGATAGCGAGCCGGTAAAGCCAGCTAGTATATATATATATATATATATATATATATATATATATATATATATGTGTGTGTGTGTGTGTGTGTGTGTGTGTGTGTGTGTGTGTATAATATTATTTTCAAAATAAACCCATATACACATGTGCTTCATGTCAAACCTGCATTCGTCCGTATGGGAAGAGACACTGCCGGTTACTATATATATATATATATATATATATATATATATATATATATATATATATATATATATATATAGAGAGAGAGAGAGAGAGAGAGAGAGAGAGAGAGATATCAGGGAGTTCCATGTGAGCGATGGACACTGTAGGCAGCAATGACACTCCGCCTGCCTCTCCGGGTAAGTGAATCTCAATTTCAATTACTGTTTTTGCCGACGGCCGTGTGGTTCTGGGCATTTGTCTCGTGATTCTAGCCTGAATCTACGAACTGCAACCGCCTAAAATCGCCACTTCTGCATTGATAAGGGTAAAATCCCGAAACGATATCGTCTGTAGATGAAAAAAAAACACTTTAATATTATATATATATATATATATATATATATATATATATATATATATATATATATATATATATTAAATAGCCGCACTGATGATTATTGGTTAAGATTAAACATATATATATATATATATATATATATATATATATATATATATATATATATACATATAAAAAGTATAGTTACATATGGCTTACATCGATATACTAAAATTTTAATCTGGTGGTCTCTTTCGAGAGAAGTAGATTTTTATACTAACGTGGAGAAATCGATATTTCGCTTCATATTTATTAAGGCTTCCTTATGCATGGTGCAGGCAAAATCAAAATATCTATACGGATATACATACGTGGTTGACGAAACTCGGGACGTTATTATAGAGTAAAGGGTTAGCATATCCGCAGAAAAGCGAGAAATGAGATGTGATGCTTACCTCTTACACTTGAACAACGGACCCGTTTTCGTCTTCACCATTTCAACTCTGTATAAATTCTTTGTTTGGGCTTGTACCATGCATTTTCTCCTAAATAATTTCCGATTTTTTTTTAAAACAATCTAGAAGCGTATTTGATTATTTAAAAATATCCCAGATGTTTATTTACTTGTCTAAATTATAATAAAACGTCTCGTTCTAGTTTTCATAGCTGTTTTATCACTTGTATTGCCGTGAAATTATAAATTTATAAGCTGCATTGGGAGTTTCAACAAAAAATAGTTCTGCAGAGACAGCGAGGAAAATATGCAGCGTATATGGCCAAGATGTCATAACATATTGACAAGTCAGAAATTGGTTTACAAAGTTTCGTGCCGGAGATTTAAGCTTGGAAGATAAGATTAGGCCTGGGCGCCCATCGCACATCGATGAAGACGTTAGTGGAGAATTACCGTCGTCTAAGCACTCGTGATTTAGTAGAAGTCAATAATTCACAGCCTACTATATGTCATCAATTAGAAACGTTGGGTATGGTTAGCAGACTAGGCGTCTGGGTTTCTCATTCCTTAAGCGATAAAAATAAGGCAGGTCGTCTTTCTATCGCAACAACTCATCTTTTCAAGGCAGCGAAATGAGCTCTTCCTGGATCGTGTCATAACATGGGATGAGAAATGGGTTCCCTATGAAAATATTTCACGCAAAAGTCAGTGGTTTGATAAAGGTAAATGTTCACAATCTACCCAAAACCTGAGACTTATAGATGACAGATTTTAATGTTCGTTTTGTGAGACACTCGTGGTGTTATCCATCATGAGGTTTTAGATCGCAACCAAACATAAATTGAAAACTTGTATGTTGAGCAACTGCAGCATGTGGACGAAAATCTGAGGAAAAAAATCCGCCGGCACTTGTCAATAAGAAAAAGATTGTCCTCATCCATGACAACGCAAGACCACACGCTGCAAACGTGACGCAGGAAAACATTTTAAAACTTGACTGGTTTGTTCTACCCCATCCACCATATTCCCTTGACCTCGTCCCGAGTGACTTTTACCCCTTTAGGTCTTTACAGAATGCACTTTAGGCACAACATTCACTAAAGACAAACAGGTGAAAGAACATATCCAAAGCTTTTTGGAATCAAAACCGTCTTCATTTTATTCGGATATCATTAAAAAGTTAATTAGTAAATGGAAAAACGTCATTAAAATCAATGGCAGATATACAATTAATAAACATTTGTTAATTCGATTAATATTATAAATTGAATTAAATATTATGAAACAGAAATTATTTATGAATTGACTTAATAGTTTGCCGAATTTGGGCGACCTGAGTGTTCAGCATTATCTGTGTCTGTACAACCGCCTTTAAAGTCAACATACTGCCTCTTAACTGTTACTTTCCGATGGAGCTGAGTTCGAATAACATTTATCAGCTAATTGCTTTGCTTGAGCGGTATTTTTCCCATCAGAAAGTAATGCTTTATAACAAAACGAAATTCAGATGTTTTCATTGTTTTGAAAATTTACGACCGTAGCTTCACTTACATAAGTGTAATCTGTAAACCTACAATCCGATTGGGTTCAAGTTATGACACGCGCCATATTAAGGTTAGTACTTTATAAGAATCATATAGATTTTTTGTTATTAATGGTGGCGTTATCTATGTGTCAGACTCATGACATATTGAGTGATCTGTTATCTATTATCATACTCAAGCTGAGTTAAGCAACGTTTGTTTCCCCTAAAGGCTTTTTTCATATATATATATATATATATATATATATATATATATATATATATATATATATATATATATATATTGGTACAAACAAATTAGTACACCATTCATACCGTGGGTTTCAAGCACGGAAGGACTTAGCCATCCGGCTCTCTTCAGCTTCTGTTGTCATCTGTTTCGGAAATGTGAAGTCACGTGTAACTCTCGTTTAGACGCGTTATTTTTTAACATAGTTCACCCCAAACAAGGCAGGCCGCCACTGTAGACGTAAGGGGCTACTGAGAAAAAGAAAAGGGGAGAAGGTAAGGGGTGGTCAACCTAGATTGGGATCAGCGCAGCGAGGTGTCTGTTTACATTAGTTTTAAACTTCTGCATGTCTGTACTGTTGGGGAAACAGGGGGCAGGGAGGAAGTTCCAGAGGCCAGCAGTACGAGGAAAGAAGCTATTTGAGTAGAAGGCTCTCCGACATCTGGGGACCTCCACAGTGAATGAATGAGATTTAGTTGATTGTCGAGTTAGTCTAGTGAATTTACGTCGAGGGGGCACCAGAGTAGCCAATTCATCGGAGCATAATCCATTGAAGTATTTGTAAAACAAGCACAAGGATGCTACATTGCGGCGATGGGACAGAGGCTGGAGCTTGGCTGACAGTGAGGAACCTATTAGGTTGGCGATTCTTTTTTGGACCTTGTCAAGGAGGGAGAGACTAGTAGATGATGCACCAGCCCAGATGTGACAACAATACTCCATGCATGGGCGGATGGTGGCTTTGTAGAGATACAGGATAATGTCAGGTGTGAGGAGTTTAATAGCGCGGTAGAGGGAGCCAACCTTCTTTGCGGCAGCCTTGGCAATGTCTTCAATGTATTTGTTCCAATTCATGTTACCTGTGAAGGTTAGGCCGAGGAGTTTGAATGATGAACTCTCAGGTAGGGTGTTATTTGCCATGACAATCGGTGGTTGAAAAGGTTCCTTGTAGTTATTGAAGGAAAGGAGTTTTGTCTTTGCGGCATTAAAAGTTACCAACCATTTATGACCCCAATCCACTACAGCCTGGAGGTCATTTTCTAAAGATTCAGCCATTGCATCGGATATAATTGCGTCGGTTTTGCCAACATGGCGAGAGTAAAGGGTGGTGTCATCAGCAAATAAACCAATCTCAGACTCTATGCCATCAGGGAGATCGTTTATATAGATCAGGAACAACAAGGGTCCAAGGATAGAGCCCTGGGGTACACCAGCATTTATGTCATGTTGCTTAGATGAACGGCCATCGAGGACAACCTGGATTTTTCTTTTGGCTAGGAAGGATCTAATTATATTAAGTAATTGCCCAGTAATACCGTATTTGCTTATAGTGTTGTGTATGTTTGTTTAAATTTAGTGTAAGGAAGGTTTAATAAGGTTTGAAAAAAGAGGGAGGGTGAAAAGTAACAGTTGAGATTTAAACCGGAGGAGATTTAAAGAGATATAAAAGTATAAAAAAATAAAAATATATTTCTATATAATTCCCGTGAGTCAATATTATGAGTATCGTATATTTGGTCGTTACTGTTTTGGGGTTTGATGATGTGTCTTCTAAAGGAATTAGGGAGAGAAAATAGGTTTACGGATTAAAGAGGTTAAAAGGAACTCTCCTTCTCTCTCTCTCCCCCCTCTCTCTCTCTCTCTCTCTCTCTCTCTCTATATATATATATATATATATATATATATATATATATATATATAGAGAGAGAGAGAGAGAGAGAGAGAGAGAGAAAGGTAGGGGAAGACTCCAATTAATCACACAAAATATATGCAAAAATATTCCTCAGTTTCGTGATTAAGTTATGTTTAAAAAAACTTCCATTTTTAGTATTCTAAGTCGCTGTAATTTGGATGTAACTCAACATGTGATCCTTCTCTCACTACGTTTCTGCTTATCACTCTCTTCCTCTCTCGTTGTATGTAGATTCAACTACTTTCCAACAGTTTTTAATTTCTCTGTGAGCATTTTAAAAAAAGAACGACCCTCTTTTATCAGCATATTTCTATAGTGTGTCTGTACGCACAGTAAACACGTATCGATAAGAGAATAATATTGAAGTAAAGAGACTGATTATTTTTAGTTATGCGAGAATCATTTCGCAATAAATATAGATTTGAGGTCACGTGAGTTACTTCACACCCCCTTTTATTAAAAGGAAAAATACGTCTTATTATACCAATATTCAAACCTAAGTGACCACTTTTACAGGGGGGGGGGTAAATGAAAACAAAATAATGACAGCTCTTGGTAGAAAATAAGGTACTTCTGCAGTTTACGTACCGTGCTATTTTTTAGATAGGATTTTCAAGTTAAATAAATTTTTACGGTATTTTTAAAAAAAATAAAATGTTAGGTGAAAGTACAGAATGGTTTTCTAAATAATAACGTTATTATTTCAGCTAGGTCCGTAAACTGCAGAAGTACCGAAAATAATACTAAAATATCGAAAATTTAAATGTAAAAAAAAAAATTAGTTCCTATTTACTCTTTGGTTTGGTAGAAGGAAATCCAACAGAGTGCTCAATTATTAAATAATAAGAGCATAATATTCATTTTATTAATTGTGTTATAGAAGATCAGAAGATATCGAATGCGATACCGTCGGTTTCGAGCTGTTGCGGTTGTTTACGTTTCGTCTTCCTAAACCGTAACAGCTCGAAATCGATGGTATCGTATTCGATATGTTCTGATCTTCTGTAACACAATAGATAACATAAAGAGTTTCTATTTACTTAAGATGAAGTGTAGTATCAGAACAGATACTACACATCGATCCCAGTAAAAAAAGCCAAGGAACGTACTTGCTTCCCCCACGAAAGCAAAATTAAACACACTTTTCTTTTAAGTGAGGAAATTCCAGCTCTCTAAAAAGAGGCACTTTGGATTGCAGCAAAAATAAAACTTCGGCAGTCTAGAAATCTTCAGCCTTCACTGACCAAGGACAGAACAGATACTACACTCTGCTTGAAGGGCGAGAAATGACCCTAGAATATTAGCGGTTAGTGTAATATTGGTGTAGGAATTAAACTCGTGAACCGGTCGATATTTAATGATGACATTCGACCAAGGAATATGAAATGGTTTTTTTATCTATTTTTTATATTATTTTTATTTTGGTCTTTGTTTCTTTCTTTATTTCTTGTAAAATGTTAAGTGACACTTGAATGGAGGGCAAGATATGAATTAGGGGAGTTTTATCGGCTGCTGCGAGTTTTTCTTTTTTTGTCAAAACACAGATGTTGACTAATAAATTGACGATAGAGGGGCGAGATAGGGGAATACTTGCCCCTCCTTATCCTCACATGAATAATCTCTTTCTTCCTTCTTTCCTATTTCTTTCTTTTGTTTTACGTTCATTCTAATGTTTTATTTTTCTTTCTTGTTATTTCTTTTTTTTTCTTTCTTTCAGTTTCCCGTTTTCTACTATTTCTTTCTTCTTTCTTCCTCTCTTTCTTTTACTTTCATTCTCATGTTTTCTTTTTCTTTTCTTTCTTTTTCTTTCGTTTTTCTTTTGTTCTTACTTTCTTTTTTCTTTCATTTTTCTTCTTTTTTCTTCCTTTTTTCCTTTTTCTTTTTCTTTCATTTTCACGTTTTCTTTCTTTCTTTTTTCTTTTACTTTCATTCTTTATATTTTCTTTGTTTTTCCTTTTATTTTTATTTATTTATTTCCTTCTCTACTTTAATTCTCTTGATTGTTTCTGTAATTGTTCTTTCTTTTACTTCATATATATATATATATATATATATATATATATATATATATTTATATATATATACTACAATCTGATTCTATGATTTTGATTCTAGAAAATGTCTAAAATTAAATGTTTAAGTTTAAGAGTCTTAATAAGAAAGTGAAATTCAGAGAATCTTGTTTAACTGGTGTTTAATGATTATGCAGACTTGAAATATTTGAAGTGCTGCCCATATTATTCTCCTCTAAAATACATAAAAAACTAAGATTTGTGGAATATTTTTAATTGATGTCTAATACCTATTATAAAAATTTCGCGAAAGGTTTCCACTCTCTTTTTACGCCCGTTCCATAAAACTAAATTAAACTAAATATTGTCTAGATTATCTACATTGATGACTGGCAGCTGTGTTTTAAAATTCATAATCATCAGTTAATTAGTTTAAGAGAGAATTCAATACATAAAAATATCAATACCTAGAAAAATACCTAACTTTTAAAACAAAAAAAACATCAAACAAATTTTAACAAACACATAATACAAGTGGTCACAAAATGCAACAAGGAAAGATGTGGGGTCTGTGACATAATACTAGAGGGGAACTCATACACATTTAAAAACCCAACATAAACATTCACAATAAAAAAAGACCTTAACTGCACCTCCAAGAACGTTGTCTATGTGCTAGAATGTACAACATGTAACGAATCTTACATAGGTGCCACCAAAACATTTAATAATAGAGTATCTTTACATAAAAGCAACATTAAAATCAAAGAAAACCATAAATTATTCGTCTCCCAACATGTGCACTCATGCAGCGGAGGAAAATTTAAAATAATGCCAATTTTCCAAAGCCAAGATTACATATACTTACTAACACAAGAAAAAAACTTTATATTTAAATTCAATCCAGCATTGAACAGATTGTAACTCAAACTCTCTATCCATCTATTTAACCATACGCCTGTGTGTATGCACATATATGTATGTGTGTGTGCGTGTTTGTGTGTGGGGTGTGCGTGTGTGTGTGTGTCACTCACCTATGTACAAGATTCAGAACTAACCGCACGCACGTGCACATACACACGCACCCCCACGCGGGCAAACCAGTCAATTTGGTGACAGGGCACTAAAAAATGATAAATTTCAAAAGAAAATCCAAGCACTCCAAGAAATGGAGATGACCGATAAAATAATGGTCAAAATAACACGTACTTAATAAACACACACAACTTTGACCAAGAGAAGCAGAAAAAATAAAAAAATAAAAAATGTAAAATAAAAATAAAAGATATAAAAATAGCAAAACACGTATCCCCCCCGCAAACCCACACATGCGCAAAAACGCCAAACAATAACACATTTCCTCAAATGAAACAGCACTCTTTCAAATCGAAAGATATTTCTTCAAATGGATTTACATATCTGATGAGAGCGGACCACCGCTTGAAACGCGTTATATAAAATGATAAAATGATAAAATAACAAAATAATAAATAAATGTTGTAAAAAACTTTTTACAAATGTTGGTAGCCTTACTCCTTTACATATATAATTTTCTCTCGTTGGAACTATACTAATGCTGCACTACCCTCTTTTCTATGTATGTATATATATATATATATATATATATATATATATATATATATATATATATATATATATATATATACCGCAATGGCTTGAAACTAATGTTGATTTGAACTGATCTTCGATAGCATAATTTATATATAAATATTAAATAAAGAAAAGAGATAAAAGAGGGAAAATAGAACTATTGAAAGAAAGAATAAAACAGAAAAGAATGAAAACGTGACGAATAAACAGGAGAAAGAGAGAAAGAAAGAAGCAAAAATAATATTAAAAGAAAAAAGAATGAAAGGAAATAAAATAAAATAGTTGTGTAGAAATGAGACATTTGGTGACAAGTAAATTAATCACAACGACTCACTTGAATAATATCGGAGGTTACATCGATCGAAACGTGGTGAGAATAACATCCGAGATGAAAAGAGTAGTCAAAATACACCAAATCGTACAAATATTGAAAGAAAGAATTCAACGAATGTGTGTAAGTCTAACATAATTTAATTGAATAATTAAGGCTTAAAACAAGTTAAGGTTAACAATAATTCAAGTGAAATTGAGTTTTAAGAGTTTGTTGGGTGACAATCCTCAGTGAAGAGTTAGGAAGAATGAACACGATCGATAACGTTGAAGGAAGGTTGCATGTGTATTTCACGTCTTATTCAATCAGCAAAAGAAAGGCGTTCAGAAAAAAATCATAAAACGTTCATGTATCTTGAGGGAGAAAGTGTTTTCTCAAAAGTCCGAAAAGTTAAGATCAGAAAACCGTTATTATGACTGTACATACGCAGGTTGTAGTGTTGGGTGAGCTTTGTATTATTTGGAAGTAAGTAAAGCCATGACTGACAAAGTGTCGTTATATTTAAGAGTGCGTCCATATACAGAGATGTCATCTACTTTAGAAGTAAAGCCCACGTGCCGATGATGCCAGTAACTAGAGGCTAAGGCGGCATACGTTTGCGCGCCAAGAAGTCTGTTAGTCTTCTGATCGACAAAGACTTGTTCAGCAAATTGGTTTTCTTGTTAACTCTCCGCCTGGAAAGTGCATATGCGGTTCTATTTATAGATTTTATGAAAAGGTGCTCGGCTTCCAGAGAGATTGTTTCTGATCAGCTAAAGTCCGATATAGGCAACCAATCAATATTAAGCAATTTGATCTGATATGTATCAAGCATCTCAATCAAACAAACATCGAATGATTTAGAGATCACTTGCCTTCGCTGATTGTTTTGTTGTTGTTAGAGCATGTATCTTGCCATCTTTTTTTTCCAGGCGTCTGTTTGCGCAAAAGAAACTCTCTGGTTCCGATATTTGTTTTATTTCTTTTGTGCTCAGAAAAATATTTCGCATGGACCGTGATATTAATTGTCCATATAGTTATATATCACACCTCCGGCCACGTCGGGAGTGGTGACTTTTCAGGGGTGACCACTTACCACATCTTGTACTGGAAGTAACATGATCATAAAGAAAGAAAGGGAGAACGAGAATGAAAGGAAAAGAAAGAAATCAATAAAGAAGCACTAGAAAGAAAAAGAGTGAAAGGAAATAAGAGATGGGTAGAAAAAGAGAACGACAGAAAAGAAGGAATTAAAAGAGAAAAAAAAGAAATAAAGAAAAAGGATGAAATAAATATAAAGAAGCCGAGTGAAAGAAAAACGAAAGAAATAAATTATTAAAGAAAAGGTACCAGAAAAATAAGTCTGAATGAATAAGAAAGAAAAAGAAACAGAAGGAGAGTAAAATAAAAAAGAGATTGAAAGAAAGGAAAAAAGAGAAAGAAAAAGAGAGAAAAGAGAATGAAATAGAAAGAAAATGAGCGAAAGAAAAAAAGACGGAAAAACGAGAAAGAATGGGTGTGAGGAAAAAGAAAAAAGGTATACTGCCACTGAGACGTAATGTGGATTAAGTGCCAGAAATTAAGAGGGGCATCCTAAGAGTGGAGTTGTTCGGCGAGATGGTTGTTTACATTACATTTAAATTTTTGCATTTAGTTGTTCAAAGGATTGGTGACCGCTGGTCTCTCTTATTTGTTGAATGACTATCATTGTGTGACGTCATTCACTGTGCCCGCTCATCTGTTTTAATCCATAAAATGATGACATCATGGGAACAAGCATGAGCCCAAGTCAGTCTCAGCAGGACTAAGCATTTAAACGGAGCACAGTTTTTAAACTTGCACTATTTAAAAGCCATTTGATACCCAGAGCGGACATACCAGATGTGGGAAGTCGGTACAGTCAGGGAAACGTGAAGCAGGGATGGAATTCCAAAGGCTGGCAGCTCGAGGAAAGAAGCTATTAAAGTAAAAAGCTCGCCGGCATCTGGGTACCTCTACAGTGTATGGATGAGATTTACCTGATTGTCGAATTGGTTGGGTGTATTTACGCAGAGCAGCAAGTTCGGAGCACAATCCATTGAAGTACTTGTAAAACAAGCACAATGATGCAACATTGCGGCGATGAGACAGGGGCTGGAACTTGGTGGATAGTGAGTGACCTATTAGATTAGTGTCTCTTTTGTTGACCTTGTCTAAAAAGGAGAGACTGGTGGATGGTTCACCAGCCCGGATGTCACAACAATACTCCATGCATGGGCGGATGGTGGCCTTGTAGAGATATAGGATACTGATCGGTATTTGAATTATTCGGACTATTGTTCTCATCTTGGATATTATTACCACAACGTTTCGACCGATGTAACCTCCGATCTTCTTCAAGTGCGTCTTATCGAACTCGGGAATCAGTACACTTTATTTAATCCACGGGGTAGCTTGCTTTCGTTCCGTCAGCCATGACAGGGTGAAAGTCTTAAATGATTAGTATCGCCTGTACTGAGGCTTGAACCATCAACTTGCAGAAGACAGTCACTTAGCACTGATTATAACTTAGAACTTATATCCGTTGTGCACCGTGTATTTGTGGACAATATTTGAAATATTTATTTTATTGTATTTTCTACTGCGGATTTCTAAAATGTTCTTTTGCTGTTTTTACCCCCCAAAACGATTATAAATTACTTCTTATACCTAAATAAATAATATGTGTTGATTATAGAGTTTTTTTGAAATGAAAAAAATTAGACACTAAAAGAAAAAAAGAAACATTTATTTCACTTACTCTGAAGACAATCTCCTATAATTCACTCATTCAAAATGGCGTCGACACTCGCTGAGTACGTAAATATTCATATATTTAACTTTGTTATACTATATTTTAATAATGTGATTCAAACATCAATTATATAATAGTAATTATATGCTACCCCCTCCGGTCGCATATTTTTGCGAGACCGGGAGGACGATATCATGCTAAACGAACATATACTACACAATAGTGTAGTATCCCACCATGAGCAACTTTTCATTTTCCCTTTAAGTTTTTTTAAAAGTTTAGATTTTGATACCAGGTCGAAGCTTAAGGTCTAAGTAACAATTTTGGTCCGAAATGAGTCTTCATACATTCTCGCCATTTTCTAAGATGGCCGCCATGAGCAAATTTTCATTTTTAGTTTTTGGTACCAGGTCGAAACTGAGGATCTTAGTAACAATTTTGATTCGAGTGGACAAAAATCACTACACTGACCTCCAAAGGAGAAGGTAATGACTGGGTGGATGGTATCATCACGAACAAACATTACCGCCCGAACCAAAAAGGAGTTAATGCCTGATAATATGATAATAGAATAGATACAACACTATTCCCCCTACCCAAAAAAAGAAGGTTATCCTGGGAGGATGGTATCTTGAGAAACGAACATATACAATACCCTCCCCCCCCCCCCCAAAAAAAAAGGAAGTAATACCTTGGAAGATCCTCCCATAAAAGGAGAAGGTAATTCCTGCGAGTATGATATCATGGAAACGGAAAATATACTACACTACCCCCATTTTTTAAAAGGAGTGCCTCAACAGATACTACATCTCCAAAAGGAGTATCTAATACTTGGGAGAAGTATCCCTATCCCTTAAAAGGAATAGGTATGATCCTTTGGCCTTTTGGCTAAGATCAAAGTGTCGTATCTGTTCTCAGCATCCCGACGACATCAGACGTTTTACTATCGACCAAACTACCGCGTATATATATAAGAAATATAACACTGCAAGTTAAAAATGTATATTACAAACTATTAATTTATTTATTATTTAAAAAAAAAAAAATATGAAAATTAGGAATATCTAAAACTATTTGTTTGTGTTTGCAGATTACTATATATACAGTATTTCAAAATCGTGTGTTATATCACAGAATTAAATAAGCATAAGCAGTGTTTAATATAGTTAGGATAGCTGGAAAAAAACTTTCGCATTTATTCATTTAGATGAGATTACATTCATAATTCCATGACTATTCTCTGTTTTTTCTATTTTTTAGTATTTATAATACTAAAAAATAAAACAGAAATAGAAATAAAGGGATACGAAATGAATCTAATTAAATTTATTTGGCAAAAAATGGCAAGGTGCAACAAGCCATGTAAAATAGACAGTTAGAAGATGAGTACGTATGTATACCATCTAAATGTTTGTTCAAGACGACTTTAAACCTGGATATGATAGGCATCGTCACTACCTCCTTTCGTAGGCTGTGCTATGCAGCAGAAACACGGACAGAGAATGCTACCTTTCTTCTATTCAGACGAAATCGATGATGGTACATCTTTTGTGGGTTACCCGCGGAAACTGCGACTTGGTGCCGGGGTGAAAATCTCCGAGAAAGGTATATTTAAATTCCCGTTGATGATGTTATAAGAGAAAGATTCAACTCAAATCAACCAATCGATATTCCGCTTCCTATTTTATTTGAAGCTTCCCAGCCGACTACAACATGGTCGTTTTCAAGTCCCATGTAAACAAATTCTTGTTGAGCCGTCCTCTTAAATAATCAAATTCTGACCAATCACAACCATCGTTACTAATCCTCATGATGTGTCTCAACGTCAACCTGACAAACTCATTAACCCTTATCCTCGAGTGACCTTTGGGTCATTATTAGTGGTGACTTGTTAGGAAAAAAACAATTTATTCATGATTCAAATACAGTTCGTAGAATTTGGTCTCATCTTGTTTTTTTTATCACAACGTTTTGGCCGATGTAATCTCCTACCTTCTTCAGGTGTACTTTGTCGAGCTCGGGAATCTGGACGGAATTTCGAACGGAACCATTTATTTAATCCAGTTGTTTGAATTTAATCTTTGTCTTATATTTGCTCTTCGTCTATTTGTTTTTTTCCATTTATTTTTCTTATACATTTAGTCAGATTTTTAGCTTTACAGTTACTGGCTTTGCGCAATCACACATGACCTTGTGTCTAACTTCAAACAGGGGAGGCAAATAAACATACTACGGAGAATGACAACATTTATCGGCAACCGTGATCACGTGCGCTTGTTACGTTTATTTGTTTGTACTTCAACTTTTGCATTGTTAAATTTGTCTGTGAAAGAAATTGACACATTTTAATATGAAACTTAAACTGTCCTAATTATCGACATAACTTTTTAATTGTCTCCGCAATAAAGACTATCGTCAGCTCTTTAATGCATCTTTTATATTTCTTGCACCACATTTTCAACAAAACTTCCGACATAACATCTTACGATATTGACAAATAATAACCAATGCAAATCATTCTTTTAACGTCATAAAGAAAGAAAAAAAACAAAAAAAACAATATACGAAAACATATTCAATATTTTTGGATTCGTAAATCAAATTCAATTCCAATCTAAGGGAAGTAACTTATATTATTTTTTCTAAAGTAATTTTCCTTAGAGCTTTATTTTTAGATCATTTTTTAAATTTAATTCTATTGTATTTTATTAGTTTTAAAGTAAATTATTTAATTAATGATTATGGTATATATTATTATTATTATTATTATTATTATTATTATTATTATTATTATTATTATTATTATTATTATTATTTCATGAGTTATATTTTTATGGATTGAAATTTGAGGTATCCATTGTTTAATTTTACTGTATCAATTATGTATTTTATCTACTTTTACTGTGTTAATGTAATGATTTCTTTCTATGTTACTATTATTTAATGTTTATTATTGAGTGAGGTTCAAGAATGTACTTAATATAAAGTCAACTTAATTGAAAGTTATTATTGTGGATTTTATTTAGGCCTAAATTATCGAAATGTGAATTTTGAACGATGCATGCAGGTCTGAATAACTTCACATTTTCTATTAATTATGTTATCTTTTGATGATATTATGTTAGAAGATTCTAAAGTGCATAGATAATACTTTTTTTATTTACCTCGGCAGTATTTGTTGCTTCACTTATAATACACCATTTCAATTCGGTCTGTTATTATCTTCTAATTCTCTTATATATTTAGCACCAGATATTGAGTTATTGTATAAACCTTCATATGGTCCTTTTTAAGTGGAGTTACGTAATTTCTGTATCTAGTTTTAAGTTGGAATCCGGTTGAGTCATATATTACTTTTTTCTATCTCTTTAGATGATTTGACATTTGTAGGAGTGAGCGTTGAAAACGCGGACAAAAAAAATCCGACTCTTGAATTGTATTTAACAGTTATATATCGATTCTATAACACACAAACATTGACTTATATTTATATATATATATATATATATATATATATATATATATATATATATATATATATATATATATATATATATATATATAAAGAGCAGGGTTACCCGGAGCTAGATACTTTACCCATAGAGCTGTTCAGATATATGTTAATACTCTTAACCTAACACTAATAACTAGATTAATTTCATTGTGTAAGGCGTCATTAGCTCTTTTAAGGACCAGCTATATATATATATATATTGTAAAATTGAAAATAGAAGCCTTTATCAATGCAAGATTAATTTATTATTATTTTGTTTACTTTAATCTTATTAATTTCGGAATAATATTCTATCATCAGAGTTGACCAGTATTGTGTCCTTTTTTCCTTCCATTAAAAGAAGTAGAACGCTCAAGACGTTAAGCCGCCGATAAAGTGTTAAAATTATCACCGTTTATTCGCTATTTAAAATTGGCCGAGTGGTTAAGGCGTCGGATTTGAGTTGCACCATACTTGTAATCCGGGGTTTCGAATCGCATGACGTGAATAGTCATATCTCTATGCTGATGAGTCCCGATTATTAAAAAAGGACGAAACGTATATGTATATAGATAATAAACAATAACAAATTCCCGAAACAGTTTTTCATGGTAAACAACTGATGATCCCTTAAAATAGTGTTAGAAACAAACTAATATAATGACTGTAAAAAATAAATTGACTTACATGAGTGATTTTCTACTGAAAGACTTGGGACTAAAAGTTTTTTTGTTTTTTTAAATATAGTTTTAATGGTTGAGAAACTTCCGAGACTATATATATATATATATATATATATATATATATATATAGAGAGAGAGAGAGAGAGAGAGAGAGAGAGAGAGAGAGAAATCTAGGAACATGGAAAGAGAGAAAGAGAGATAAGCAGACAGACATATAGACGGATATGCATAACGTACTAAATGTACCAAAATTTTCCACTTACATTTTATGATATAAAATAAGGAGGAAGTAGATTCTTTGATTTCATATAATGTTATTTTAAGAAAATATTGGGGGTAGAATTGAAACCGCACACGTGATGTTTTCAGTCTGGTGTTTTCCAACTAAAGAATTCATACATTTGTTAAATCGACTTTTCAAAAAACACTCACAAGAAAAATTGGATATACGTATTTGAAGATTTAAAGAAACTATGCGCTCGTAGCTCGCTAAAGGGACGCACTTAGAGAGTCGGAAATACTTCCATTGGTTTTCCCGGTAAATTTTAGATAAAAATGCACCTTCATTTTATGTAGATTCTCTAACATTTATTTCTATGGGGAACACACAAACAGTGCACATATGTGTGTGTTGATTTAAAATATGTTTAATTAAGATTTAGATTAATTCGCATCCATAACTTTCAAGTGAACTTCTTTTCTAAGCTATTCTGAATTAAGTTGTTCAATTACTTATATTATTCATATATATATATATATATTACAATTTAAATTGTAAACGTTTTTCTTGAACTGTACCGGTTTGTTTGTTTTTGCGTCTAACGACTTCACATATTGCGTTTTCGGCTGTATTTTCAGAATTCTCTTCTTTTCTTAAATTATTTGTTCATTTATTTTTGTCAGCGTAAGATGATTTGACGAAGACTCGAAAGTGACTGTGATACTTATGGGAGATTCGTGAATTCTTTTCATTTTGACTTTTTTGTCATTAGAAAATTTAAAAAATATATAAATGCTATGATCAAGCCGGGGAATTCTGTTATGTTTAACAATGTTTGCTAAAATGAAAGAACGCTGCCTAAATACACATATAATTATATATATATATATATATATATATATATATATATATATATATATATATATAGTATACTTTTGTATTTTTAGAAAAAACAAAACAATTACGTTCGTAATATATTTATTACATGTAATATTAACCAGTAATATTTCATAGAAGAGAGATGATATTGAAACCGGTTATTTCTGACGGTACATTATGTAACATGCTGTGTTTGTTGACAGTACATTATGTAACATGCTGTCTGTTTGTTGACAGTACATTATGTAACATGCTGTCTGTTTGTTGACAGTACATTATGTAACATGCTGTCTGTTTTTTGACAGTACATTATGTAACATGCTGTCTGTTTGTTGACAGTACATTATGTAACATGCTGTCTGTTTGTTGACAGTACATTATGTAACATGCTGTCTGTTTGTTGACGATACATTATGTAACATGCTGTCTGTTTGTTGACAGTACATTATGTAACATGCTGTCTGTTTGTTGACGGTACATTATGTAACATGCTGTGTTTGTTGACAGTACATTATGTAACATGCTGTGTTTGTTGACAGTACATTATGTAACATGCTGTCTGTTTGTTGACAGTACATTATGTAACATGCTGTCTGTTTGTTGACAGTACATTATGTAACATGCTGTCTGTTTGTTGACAGTACATTATGTAACATGCTGTCTGTTTGTTGACAGTACATTATGTAACATGCTGTCTGTTTGTTGACATTACATTATGTAACATGCTGTCTGTTTGTTGACAGTACATTATGTAACATGCTGTCTGTTTGTTGACAGTACATTATGTAACATGCTGTCTGTTTGTTGACAGTACATTATGTAACATGCTGTCTGTTTGTTGACAGTACATTATGTAACATGCTGTCTGTTTGTTGACGGTACATTATGTAACATGCTGTCTGTTTGTTGACAGTACATTATGTAACATGCTGTCTGTTTGTTGACATTACATTATGTAACATGCTGTCTGTTTGTTGACAGTACATTATGTAACATGCTGTCTGTTTGTTGACAGTACATTATGTAACATGCTGTCTGTTTGTTGACAGTACATTATGTAACATGCTGTCTGGTTGTTGACAGTACATTATGTAACATGCTGTTTGTTTGTTGACGGTACATTATGTAACATGCTGTCTGTTTGTTGACAGTACATTATGTAACATGTTGTCTGGTTGTTGACAGTACATTATGTAACATGCGGTCTGTTTGCTGATTGTACATTATGTAACATGCTGTCTGTTTGTTGACAGTATATTATGTAACAGTCTGTCTGTTTACAGTACATTATGTAACATGCTGTCTGTTCGTTTACACTTGTGTTTGCACGGGTAATACCTCGTACCTGATGCGTCATTCACCCTGGTCGAGTTTAGCCAGCTTCCCCCGAAGGAGAAAGTTTCTAGGGAATATTAAATTCACAAGCGATCCCCAGTCCCATGTATATCCAAATCAGGGGAATATTGCCCCTTGGTCTAATGAATACTATGAGCTCAGGATTCGAAACTCGAGTCACTTGCATGCGAGGCGATGGTCGAAATAATGATATAGTATTTCACATTAAATCTAATACATATAAATGTCAAAGGCAAGCAATTCTAGGAAATAAGCAAGTTCGTCGAAGCACATTCCATTTATGTACTTGTAAAACAAGCACAGGAATGAAACAGTGCGATGATTCGACATGGACTGGAGCTTGATAGAAGCTCTTTTTTGACCTTGTTTAATAAGGAGAGACTAGAGGTCGGTGCACCAGCCCTGATGTGGCAACAATGCTCCATGCATAGTTAAATTATCTTTATACTGGCAAGCGTATCAACCAATGTTTAACACTCACAGGTGTTATTATTCTGAGTGAGAGTTGACCTGGGAGTAATGGTACATAAAGGATGACTCCATATTTCCGAATTAAAGAAGATGGGGACTTTTATGGGTACTAATATAGCAAGATAAGTAGCGGGTGTATAAGGCATAGGAGTACTATGATAAATTTCTACGTAAGACTAAAAATTAGGTAGAGTGGAATTTTGCAATTAGAATTCGTGTAAGGCTACGCGTCCCGTCAGTGACGTTATACAGACAAGAAGTCGCCAGTCTTACGTGGCGAAATAGTAGGGGAGATCTTTTTTTTTTTTTACTGAACCAGCAAATGGAAGAGAGAACAGTGAGTTTTGATACTGCTTGTACTTAGGTGTTTTATGCCTATACATGTATGCTATGAAGAAAGAATAAGACTCCAAAAATATTTTTAAAACTAAATTTCATTTGTCGATGTCACCACTTTATTTGTATCGTTTATGAAAGCTGTGATTGAGTAGAAGACAACGACGAAGAGAAAGTGAGAACTTAGGCTGCCACCTCACCACTACGACTACAGAAATTCGACCAGCTGATTCTGTTGACGAAGTGGACGCACTGTGGGGACTGAAGAACATGCCAACTATGCTACACGCTAATTACATGGACCTGAGAGTAATTGCCACTCCGCACTCCCCAATTTGGGCTTTACGACCGGAAGTAGTTTAATGCCGTGCGCATGAAAATCTCCATTATGGCAAGATCAGTATCTTTGTTATATGCCTAAGTGGTTAATTAAATCTTTAAAGTCTGAATGAACGTGTCTTCAGAATAAGATACACCGCCGTCGCGATACAGTGTCTTGATTTCTCGTTACACCATGTTGCCCGTTGTCCGTGTCGCCCCTTTTTTTTTTAACTCCTCCGCCATTTTCACAGCTCATTTACAAAGCCAATTTATTGGGGATGTTTATTGTGATGTTTTTGGAAGAGAGCTTGTTTTAGTCGAAAACAAATCCATTAGAAAAAGAAGAAGAAGGAGAAGAAGAAGAAGAAGAAGAAGAAGAAAATCACAACGAAATTCGGACAAAGGGCGATATTCGTCCATTTTTAAATCGCCCGTTCTCGCCTTAAAAAAAAAACGGAACAAGAAACGGATATTCTTTACATGTGTCCATTCTATCATCGCGTTTATCATATCAAATGTCATTTCAAACGAGAGTGACAGACCAACGAACGGTCCGATAGATCAACAGACCGACCGACTGAGCCTCTTACTGAGATGATAAACGTATCTAAAAAAGAAGAGGAAACATTTTGCCCTTCACTGGATACACGCCTGACATTTTTGGAATAAATCGTATAACATGCATAGAAGGAATATCAAAATATCAGATGTAAATGAATGACAAAGTTGATGATATTTTAATTGACTACTTGTAAAGATAACGAGAGATAAAGAGTTCGTAAAGAATTAGAGTTTAAAGTGTCCTAGAATATTCAAGGTGAAAGAAGGTGTTTCTTGGGAGAAATTTAACACACGTGTTCATTTCAGCTGTTGCCGTGTACGCTTTTCCGTGTGTGTAAATAGGATAGACATTGTAGACGTGCGTGTGTATGTTGTATTTCGGCTTAAAAGAAGTACAACAAACACTAATGTATAAAAATATAATGATAGATATTTATTGGCGGTGGCGGTGAACGAGTTCGGGTGAGTGAGGAAGGAGGATGTACCGGTATTAACGGAATGGTTATACCAAGCCCGATCGCCAGTCGACTCGCGATCTACATTTGGGGTTACTTTATATTATTTGTGACACCCACGAACCCACTTGAAAACATAATTCTGGAATTTGCCTTCGCTGTCAATGTAGTAACACCCCTAAGGCGTTTATTTAGTCATGTGCTATTCCCATCTGAAGCTAACTTTTGTGTATAAGGATAACCTTTGCAGGTCTTTTGAATCAATCGACAATTATTTTTTCCGACAAACAGCCGTGTTTTGTTTCTTCCGGCCAGGTGTGTGTCTGTGTCAAATATGTTGCAATCCTGCCAGGTGATATTTCCGGTACACCCGGTTCGCTATTCAGCATATATTCACGTGCCAGCTTTGTTCGTTAGAGAGTGTAAGTATAAACTTGTGTGCAAGAGAGTTTGGTTAGCACTGTGCATATGCTGTCGCTATGTTTAGTAGTCTGTGTGTGTCTTTCGTCATGTGCGTGCTACTTTCGGCCCCCAAAGGATCTAGATAGAATTTGTCGGAATCATGTGTTGTCTCTGAAAGAAAAATGCCGAAAAAGATAAAGAAAACTGTATATTTGAGTTTTTGTATCACGTGCGAAATTTCGGCAGTGAATATTGTCACAGCTGTGGTTGGGTGAAAGAAACTGCTGATTGAAGATTTTTTCCAATCGAGAATCGGTTAGTAAAAACAACATTGTCGCTGCTGCTTCCAACAAATGTAGTGGAGCTGGCGCAAACAACAAACAGCTCATTGTCCCCGGTAATAACGGCCGTCCACACCAGTCGAAGAGCCGCCGACTTGTATGTTGTGTTTGCGGTGGTAAATAGACAGTGGATATGCCCAACAAGCTCTTGTAGACCGATAGACATCCGAGACATCACAGTGAGCGACGTCTGGTATGCAAATGATTCGTTTATTGACCCGCCACCGCGGCTGTCATCATTGTCGATATTTCGCATAGGACACTGAATCTGACAGACCTGGTGCGACCGGTCGTGGTGATGTATGGTCCGACTCAGTCCGAGGACGTGCACCCCCTTTTAAGGCATTAAATCCTCTCTCTTAGGAGACGTTGTTTTATTGCTGATCGCCTAAAGAGCCTTTATTGGGGAATATCGACCGGTCTCTTCATGGCTATTTTTGCAGACACAGGGTGTGTCTTCGAAACTATTGCTTCCCCTCCACACCTTTCGGCTTTGGTTTAGTTCTTACTTGATGGGATGAAACTAAGTAAACGGTTAGCTCGGCTACTAGCTTTGCTACTAGCTCGGCTACTAGCTCGGCTACTAGCTCGGCTACTAACTCGGCTACTAACTCGGCTACTAGCTTGCCGTTGTTTTAGTCGTTTTTTGTTGCAAGCCTGCTCCCCGCTGACGTATGATAGTTATATCAGAATTACTGAACTCCGATGTGCAAAATACAAATACCACAGGTAAGATATTCGAACCCTCATAAGTATAACGTTTTGAAGTATTAAAAGTGATCAATGTTCTGATTCCGTCAGATTATCCGGACTCATACAAAACTTGAGTATTGTCGTGTTGATTACACGTAGCAATAGTTCGTTCACTCTCCTCTTCTTTTTCGTTGTTGTTACGTGTGTAGCAATACGAATGCCGGTTCCTCGATCCTTGCATATTATTTAGATAGCGGTTTTGCACACAGGCAGTTGGAGTCCTGCTATGTAAACAACACACAGCAATAATTCCTTTCTTCTCCTCTTTCCTCTCGTTGTAGACCTTTTCTCCTTCTTTTTAATAATAACAGCAGTTGTACATGTTATTGATAAAGAACAGCACTAAATCATTTTGGGTTTAGCAATATATTGTTTGTTACTTTTTAGGGTTTTTTTTACAATATACATGTATACACACATAATACCTTAACTGCCTGAACACGTAGCTCTTATCAACTTCTAATGGAACATTACAACTTCTATTTGATATATATATATATATAAATATGTATATATATATATATATATATATATATATATATATATATATATATATATATGTGTGTGTATATAAATATGTATGTATGTATATATATATATATATTTATATATATATATAAATATGTATATATGTATATAAATATGTATGTATGCATATATATATATATATATATATATATAAATATGTATATATGTATATAAATATGTGTATATGTATGTATGTATATATATATATATATTTATATATATATATATATATATATTTGCATATATATATATATTTATATATATATATATATATATATATATATATATATATATAT
>OY744518.1:77953636-78018636 GCA_963556195.1 Sepiola atlantica
AGATCAACTCGTTAAATGTACCCCCCCCCCCCCGCGCCCAGTTTATTTTAACTTTTGCGATGATATATGCACACATTATACTGGGTGTTACGGTAATCCGAAGAAAAAAAATCTCTATAATTAAATATTTAGAAATTTTAAACGAATCGGAATCGGAATGGGTAATTGTATCGGAATCGGAAAATTAGCAGAGACTCAGTAATTATATCGGAATCGGGGAAAATATTTGAATCGTTCCATCACTACGTTTTACCACAACGAAACAAACTTGTCTTCCTTCCTCTGTGCGCCTAGCGTCATGCGGAACTCCCAGAAACAGAACTTCTTCGTAACGGCTTCACGTCGGTGGAACACATTGCAACGCGACTGCTTCCCTGTATATTTCAACATGGTCATGTTCAAATCCAATGTCAACGGATTTCTGCTATAAACCGTCACCGCAAGTAATTCGAGCTTGACCCATCCCATCAACTTTTCCCAATCCTCTCATAAGGTTCTTCATATTTCAATTGGCAATCATTCCATCTCATTAACCCTAATCCTCGAGTGGCTTTTTGGCGCTTAAAAGTATTTTCATCGCTAAACGCGTAGATTGAATGGATGCATCTTAAGAATATCGTTTTTTTTTCTTTCCTTTTCTTTTCTTTCTTTCTGCTTGTAAAAGGAAAGAAGAAAACATATGGTAGCCATTTTCCCATCTCTGGTAACAACTTGGTGATTTAAGGTTGGCCATTTTGCGTTCTTGGTCAGCCAAGCGTTGCAAATGGTTGGACGCGGTGCTCAATTCCCTGCTGGGATTTCTTGGAGACACCGGTTTCGCGCCTTGGGTTTCGTTTCTTTCGACAAAATTCTTCCAGAGATTTAAGTAGACTTGAACATGATATACCCGAAGCCTTTAGTTAATCCCATCTCTCTCTCTCTCTCTCTCTCTCTCTCTCTCTCTCTCTCTCTCTCTCTCTCTCTCAACCTCATCTCTCTTTCTCTCTCTCTCTTCCTCTTCTTCTGTTATTTTTCTTCTTCTTCTCAGAACACCACCAGTAGACCATTGTACACACACATATATATATATATATATATATATATATATATATATATATATATATATATATATATATATATAGGTAGGTAGATAGATAGATAGATAGATAGATAGATAGATAGATGAAATGACAAGAAAATCAAACTCTCAATCGAAAGGCCACCAGTAGATCATCTTCCACTTCATAATTAAGACCAATGTGTAGTTATTTGTATATTTTTATTAATAGAAATATATGTAATTCCATATCGTCACGAAAAAGTAAGCGAGTAAAAACATGTCAATATATATATATATATATATATATATATATATATATATATATATATATATATATATATATAAGAGAAAAACCTGTTAATCGGAACGGAACCGAATTAAGACAGTAGATATTGGACACACAATGAGCTCGATATTCTATCGGATAGATCTATATCAATAATTAATAATAATAAAATGTGAAATTCGATTGTATATATAATTATCATATGATTACATTGAAGTAGTGCCACGTGGGCTAAATAAAAACATCAGCTCTAATATAAATTGTTAATGAGCCTTCTCTCCCCCCTCCCTTCTTGCAATATAAATATTAGAAACAGTAAATTATATTTAGAAGAAAAATACTAAAATAGAAACTCCAAAAAGCAAATAAAGTTTGTTAAACTCAAACCAAAAATCCATCGTTGAATGCAGACACATAAACAAAGATTTGCTTTGCTATTCAAGCCCCGATTAATTTAGCCATTCTAACTTACTGCGCTGTTTCTGTTTAAGGTGTCACTGCTTTCCCGGGTACATTAAAAGACAAAACTTGTGATATGTGACGTCACGTGCATAAGTAAGTAAAATTCGTACCTTCTTGGCCTTTTGGCCAAGATCAAAGTGTAGCATCTGTTCCGATGGATACTGCACCCCATAGACCGGTACCGTCTTGGCCTTCGGGGCTTGATGACGCCTGTCTGTGGGTTTGTCTTGTGCAGTTCTAGGATGTCCGTCCTCCCAGGGTTTGCCTCCCCTCTTTGGGGAAGAGTAAGTTTATTGCTTACTGCATGAGGCGCCCCTACCGGGGAATGCCGACGGGGCTGCCCAGGCATTTTTTGTAAGCCACAGTTCTCAAATTCTCGGGCGCTGGCTTTTCAAATCCCACCTTCCCGACCTTGTGTCACATCTTACCGCTGTGGGAGGTAGATAAATACAAAGTAAGTAAAGTAGTCGAGCATAATCAAGGGCGATCCGAAGGTTCCCTTTTAATTAATTACTACGCCGAGGTGCAGAAGAAGGCGCTTCTCCTTTCCCCGGATTACTCCACTTACCCTTGGTTCTCACTTTGTCCTGCTTTGTGTTTAACAGGGGGAAGGGGGAGGGCATTAAATACGATTTTTTAGTCTTTGGTACGACTCGTCCAGAGATTGAACACCCTAAGCATTATGCCGAATGGACCGGATATAAATACTGTTAAATATTCGGATTCGCTTTTCGATTGATGCCAGGCGAGTACAATTATGATGCCTGGTAATGCCGTGAAACTGAAGTAAACTATTAAACTAACTACATTTTATTATTATTTAAGATATATATATATGACTTTTCAAACTATATATATATATATATATATATATATATATATATATATATATATATATATATATATATATATATTGCATATATATATTGCATATTATTATTATCATTATTATTATTATTAGTATTATTATTATTATTTTCTTCCTTTTACGAAGATATTTTTAGAGTTATGTTTCCAACGATGTTGTGTAACTGCTAGTATATATATGAAGTAAGTTGAGATAAATAAAATTAGTACATTATTTATATCAGTTCCAAGAATTCAAACACAACGAATATTTGACGTACGATCGTTTCTTAAACGATTTGGAATTATTTATTTTTGCATTTTACTTAAGATGATTCCGTATCATATTTTGTATTTACTTTAGATGATTCCATACATATATATCACATCTTAATTTGTATGAATATGTTATATTAAAATTTGAAAACCAAAACATGATGCAATATAAAATGAATAAAATAAAATGAACGAAAAGTTAGAGAAAATAAGAGAATGTATACTCATGACGCTAATTCTGGCGTCCCGGAGTTTAAATTGTTAACGTCTATCCTGGAACAGTGTGAAAACATTCTCATGTTTTCTAACTGACTTCTCGTGCCCGTTTCTCTGCTATCTTGAAATTCTCTTCTTTTCTTCAGCTTTTTTGTTCATTTCCTTTTTTCACCTGAGGATGATTTGACGAAGAATCGAAAACGTTCGTGATACATATGAAACATACATTTTTTAAAAATTATAACACAAAAAAGATCATTAGAAAAAATGAAACTATGAAAAAAAGTATCGTTAAACAGAAGAATTCTGTTATTTTAAAATGCAAAAAATGCTGCCTAAATACACACACACACACACATATATATATATATATATATATATATATATATATATATATATATATATATATATATATATATATATATAGTACTATACATTTAAACAAGATTAGGTTGAAAGCTTCCAAAATTCATACTAGAATTGTCCACATGGTCATGTGGCGCAACGTATAAAAGCGCTGATTAATAATCAGTACTTAATAACAGTTTTCTGGTGGCTGAAAATTCAATCCTCATTAAAAGCGATAACTAATAGAAACATAATACCTGACTATGACTGACGGAACGAGAACAATATACCTCCGTGGATTAAAAGAAAAGTGTGGTTCGAAATTCTGTATAGGTTCCCGAATTGGACACAGATTCGAAAGTTCGAAAATACTCACATAAAGAAGGTCGGAGGTTACATCAGCCGAAACGTTGTGAAAATAACAAGCGAGATGAGAATAGTAGTCCGAATTATCATCTTTTAGATGCCTTAATCTCCATTGTTCTTCTCTGTCTATAATTTTTGGTAGTTAGCACTTCTGTCTGGCCATGGCTGACGGGACGAGAACAATCTACAATGTTGATCAAATAACGGGTTCAGTTCGAAATTCCGTATTGGTTCGCCAATTTGACATAAAGATTCTCAAGTTTGAAAAGATGCTTCTGAGAAAGTCGAAGGTTACACCGGCCGAAACGTTGCGATAATAAAATCACCAAGATGAGAATAGTAGACCAACTAATACATATAATGCATATTTTAGATTTATCCTTATGCAATATGTGTTTTTTTTTTGTTTTTTTTTCTCAAGGACATTTATGAATCAAGAATTTGAATGACCTTTTTTATGGCTCATTTGTTTTCAGTTTGTCTTTTGTTCCAACATCTATGGGATTGACCCGCGTAGAATTGACCATCCATTGCAAAGAATATTCTATCAAATTGTAACCTTCTGACGTTTTTATGGCCACATAAAACAACAAAGAATACAAAACTAGATCTGTTATTCGGCAATACAGTCGCCATTCGCCTCTATAAACTATTTAAACACATTCATATTTCTTTCATTAATGAGTCACCACTTACCAGGGAGAAAAACCACTCGAGGATAAAGGTTATTGAGATTGATAGATAGGTTGATATAAAGTTTATTATCTTGGATTCGAAAACGATTGGAATGAACAAAATGTGTTTGCTTATGATGACGGCTCATAGCGAGTATTTATTGGCAATGGATTTAAAGACAACCGTGTGGTATACCTCAGGGAAGCAGTGCCGTGGTAACGTGTTTCACATATGAGAAGTTCTTCGAAATAAATTTTGTTCATAGAAATTTCGTTTGATTCTAGGCACACTGATGAAGAAAGGAAAGTTATTTGCAGGTTTTTTTTGGGGGGGGGTATCGCTCCAGACAAGGCATGAAGCCGCTTGATGTAAAGAGCTAACAAGAACAAATATGATTATCGCAAAGACAGGAGATGCCTATTGGTCTTACTCTTTAAAAACAAGATGATAGGTAGGAGGAAAACAGTCAGCAGAAAGAGAGTTCCACAAGTGTGCGGTTCTTGGAAAGAAGCTACTGAAGTAGGAAGCTGTATTACAATAAGGTATCAAAACAGCGAATTGATGGAGACCACTAGACCAATGAGTCAAACGAGCTGGAACAAAAGAAGCTTTGAATAGACTAAATAATTCTGAAGAACACATGCCATTATAGTATTTATAGAAAAGACTGAGACTAGCAACATCACGTCTGTGAGGAAGAGGGTGCAGAGAAGAAAGGGTGTGGCTAATCAAATTACAGATACGATTCTGCACCTTATCAAGAACCCTCAAATGGGACAGAGATTCACCAGCCCAAATATGACAACAGTATTTCATACATGGTCTGATTGTAGATTTGTAAAGATAGAGAATAGCCTCAACCGTGGGAAAGTGTTTGGAGTGATAGAGAGAACCAACTTTACGAGAAACAGAAAGAGCAATGGATCTAATGTATGAACTCCAAGAAAGATTTGATGAGAGAGAAAGACCAAGAAGTTTAATAGTAAATTTCGTTTTAAGAGCAGAGGCATCCATGAGAATCTCAGGAAGAAAGGTTGTGGTAATAAGACGGGTTATTGCCGAGAAAGCTGCGTCTGAAATGTAACATGACTGATATCACAAACAAGTAATTCCAATTCCAAACAGCCAATTACATGGATTCCCTTACAATGAAATAATAGTGAATGGATGGACCAGCGTTCCGCTCAAAGATGTTCTATTATTTTACATAAGTTAATGTAATAATGATGTACGAGATGTGTCTGAAAAGTAACGGGACTCGCGTTACAAGCAATTTATTCAAACTCCAAACAACACATTACATTGTTCCCTCCTTCCACTCTATTGCCTTCTCAAATTTATGTCATACATACAGCAACTAAGTTGCCGAAATCATTACCGAAACATCAAAGTTCAAAAATCGTTTGATTGGGGAATTCTATCCCCCCCCCTATATTTTATCAACATTTACTGTTTCCAAACTACGTTTCATTGTCAATTCTCAAGTATAATCACATAAGGATAATATTGAAGTAAAGAGATTTATTATTTTTAGTTAAGAAAAAAGAATGTCTTGAGAATGTCTGGTTGCCACTCTATAAAACATTACAACCACTGTAAATCATTTTCTTCATCTGTGTTCTTAAAACAAAACGGACTTTCCATGAGCAAATTTTATTTCTTAGAACTACCCATCTATGGAAGGCAATACCACGGGGTTGCTTCCCAGTTGACTACAACATGGTCATTTTCAAGTCCAATGTTGACAAATTCTTGTTGAGTCGTCCTCTTAAATAATTAAATTCTGTCCAGTTTTAACCATCGTCACCAATCCTTGAGGCGTTGTTTCAACGTCCACCTGGCAAACTCATTAACCCTTATCTTCGAGTGGCTTTTGGGCCTTGATAAGGGATTACCCATTATTATACAAAAAACGATATGGCACGACATATGGCCTAACAGGTAACAACGTTGATTAACAATCAGTTCTAATTGACAGTGATCTGGAGGTTGGAGTTTCAATCCTTGTTACAGGCGATAATAACTACGATTAACATAAAAGTAATAATAACGAAGATATTTTTTTTATAAAATATTTAGAAAACCTTGCACAACGCAGATTATTTGTTTTTAAAAATAAATTATTTATTCATCTTAAAAACTTCTTTTTTTTATATAAACTTGAGTACTTTCGGTAAATATACCATCTTCAGAAGAATATTTCTTCTTTTTCTTTTTTTTCTTTTTTCCTCTTGGTTGAGACATTCTCGTGGCCAAGTTGAAAATCCGTCTTGGTGTTTTGACGAAGACAGAAAAGTGTTGATATGGCTGTGTGTCACGTGGTCGGCGTGGAAGGATACTTTGAAAAGTCACACAATTTGAAGCGCTGGGTGGGTGGCAATAATAACGAAGATTTTTTTATATAAAATATTTAGAAAACCTTGCAAGTAATACTTTTAACAGGTTAGGACTGACGGGATAAGAACAATCAACCTCAGGTATTAAATAAAAGGTTCAGTTCGAAATTCCGTACGGGTTCCAAAAAGACGTACCTGAGGTTGCATCGGCCAAAAATGTTGTGAAGATAACAATCAAGATGAAAATAATAATCCAAATAATACGAAAATATGTTCATTTTAATTCTTATAATTAGCCGTAATTTGTAATTGACTGAACCAGTCGACCATCTTTCACTTAGTTGTCTAGGTATTTCTCTCGACCTCTCACTCTATGTTGATTCAACCACTCTCTAATATTTAATTCTGTGAGAATGTAGAGAAAGAGTGACCCCTCTTTTTTCAGCGTTGCTTTTTAATTGCTGATTTTTGCCATCTATTTACATAGTGTGTTCGTACACGCCATAAACATGTATGTAAATTAGATAGTAAAATAAGACGTCCCTTTACTTCTACATTATCCATAATTATACTCTAGAAATAAAAAGACTTATTATTTTTTAGTTATGCTAGAAGAATAGCTTAACAGATATGACGTCACAGTTTATTAATTAATACTTTTAACAGGTCATGCCTGACAGAACAAGAACAATCTACCCTCGTGGATTAAATAAAGAATCCAGTTCGAAATTCCGTACGTGTTCCCCAGTTTGACATAAAGATGGCCAAGTTCAACTAGAAGGTTCTCAAGTTCTAAAAGATTTACCCGAAAAAGTCGGAGCTTACATCGGCCGAAACGTTGTGAATATAACAACTCAGATGAGAATAGTAGTCCGAATAATCGAAATAATACGAAAATATTTCCATTCTAATTATTTTAATTAGCCGTAAATGAGGGCAGAAAGTGGACTTTCGGTTTACTTTCGGCAACCTCGTAATTCTCTCTTCTCTTATTTTGTCCTTTAGTCCTCACATTCCATGGGCGATGTTTCTGACAAAGGGGGAAGAATTGCAGTTTTTAGGTTTTAATATATCCATCTAACACTTATCGTTGGCTAGTTTTTAACCATAAAGTAGTATTTCTTAACTTCTTACATGAAGAGGCTCTATGCCTTGTCTAGAGCGATTTCCATAAAAAAAGGCGCCCACCTCTCACTTAGCTATCTATGTATAGCTCTCACCTTCTCTCACTGTATGTTGATTCAATCACTCTCTAATGACTCCTTTTTCAGCATTGCTTTTTAATTGCTTACTTTTGCCATCTAATTTACATAGTGTGTTCGTACACGCAATAAACACGTATGTAAATCAGATAGCAAAATAATAAGTCTCTTTATTTCTATATTGTTCATAATTATACTCTAGAAATAAAGAAACTCATTTCTAGCTATGGTAGAATAATGTCTTAACAGATATGACGTCACAGTTTATGAATTTTCGAATTAAAACAAAATAAAATAAATAGTGGTAGTGGCTGTGACCCAACGGGTCACGGGTACGTAGATTATTATTTGGGGGAGGGGTGAACTTATGGAAAGTTTAAAGTCTACCTCCTTGTTATGAAGTCCTCCTGCGACGGGTATGTCAACTAATATTTGTATAAATTAGGTTAACTAACCTATAGGTTCCCACAGCATCTATGCCAGTGCCGCGATTCTTAACTTATTACAACATCTGGTCTTGAGCCTCTAACTAAATTATTTTTGACGTTTATTTTCATAAATTTGAATCTTGCTCTTTTTAAATTTGAATTTTAGTTATTTATTTATATGCATGTCAGCACGTACGCGTGATATATATATATATATATATATATATATATATATATATATATATATATATATATATATATATATATATATAATTTTATATTATACTAGCTGGCCCCATCGCACGGCGTTGCCCGAGAGAAATATAAAAGAATGAATTAAAATGTCAACATCCAACAGAACGCAAATAGGTCACATCGGATCATTGCTGAACCTCTCAGTCTTGGATCTACGTTCGGAATTATTTGGCCGTGAAAGCGATTGCAAAATAGGTTATTTAAACGAAGCCTTAAGCTGGCTAGAAGGCGACCAAATGTAATGTCCACCAGTCACACGTTTTGAGTCATTTCTATACGAAGAAATCGATGCGTGTGAATGGTGTAGGATTCAGAAAGTGTCATCTTTATGGTCTATGTCGAGTATTTTAATGTATATTTACTTAATTCGGAAGTAGAGTCGCTTAAGAAATTGTAGCCACCATGTTGAATGATGAAATACTGCGATGAACTATTTTCGTTAATTGCATTCTCTAAAAACCGGAATTAGTATAAATGTATAGCGTAATCCGATATTCTTGAATATCAGCGGAATTAGCGGGAGTGTCCATTAAATGTGTGCGTAATGTTTTGTATTATTTAGTAAATTAATAGCAGCCAAATAGTAAATATTAACGGACACTTTTTAGAAAAGTAGACGTTTTTATTAATTCCCGGTGTCGATGGAGGGGTGTCAGTACTAAAGTGTTGGGGGAAAAGATTTTGCTACCACCTATATGGAGTATATTTTGAGGAGAGTCAAAGATGGTGGGGCAAAAGTAATATTTAGTGTTAGCTGAAGAAAAATAATGACAAATTTAGTAAAACACGCTCGAGTGAATAAGCATAATATAGTGGTGAGTTGAGTAGCCTGTGATGCATGTGCTTATTTTCCTATTCTTCAAAACAGTACAGGGGAAAAATCGCTTTAAATTAATTTATTTATTCATTTTAAAATAGCATCATGTTTTAGTTTTCAAATTTTAATATAAAATATTCTTATACATCAATGCTTTAAAGATATTGTCTGTTTCCATATATATATATATATATATATATATATATATATATATATATATATATATATTAGTAGTATGTTTTTAAAAGGCTGAGGGCAATGCAAAGTCCCGGGTAGGATGTAAGCTGGAAGGAACAAAAATAATCAATCGAAATCGAAATGGGACTTACTATTTATTTTTTCTTAAAATCTTACACACCAGCAAATATAGTCTTGGCTGTTTGTGTGTTGTCCGCATGATTATTAAAAATCATTTATTTAATATTTCGGGAAAAAGAAACATCCCTTTGTCAAAAATAATAAACACCAGATTTATTATTTTTGTTCCTTCCAGCTTACATCCTACCCGGCACTTTGCATTACCCTCAGTCTTTTTAAAACCATACTACTACTACTACTATTCCAAGCAATGCTTTAAGCAAACTACCATTCTCTCTCTCTCTCTCTCTCTTTATATATATATGTGTGTGTGTGTGTATGTGTGTGTGTCTGTGTGTGTGTATATATGTATATTTAGGCAGCAAATATGTATGTATATTTAGGCAGCAAATCATTATTTATGCAGGCTTCATTAAATACTACGGAGTTTTCTCTTTTTATTATATTCTTTGTTATCTTCTCGACGCGACGAACAAGTTTTCTGGTTTCGTGTTGTAGTTTGAACATCATGGCTCCAGACGTTGTTTCGTCAGCTATCACTCAAATTAATTCTTATGGATGATTTTAGTGTTAGTTGTTAGTTTTTTACTTATTTCGGATGATTATATAGTTTTTTGTGTGAGATGATATGTCGTTGAATTGTGCTTGTATCGTTTAGGTGGTACGTAAGACGTCAGGAAAGGTTGTTGTCGTGTGGGCAGTATAGGTACTGTAGTTGTTCGTTTGAGTGATGGCCGATGAAACAACATTCGGAGCCATAATGTTCAAACTACCACCCGGAGAAAATAACAAAGAAAATAACAAAAAATAACAAAAAGAGAAAACTCCGTCGTATCCAATAAAGCCTGCATAAATATATATATATATATATAGAATGAATTATTAAAATAAGGTGTGAATCAATTTTTATTAGAATTCAAGAACCTTGAATTCTAATAAAATTTGATTGATACCTTATCTTATTAATTCATTCTATATTATAATATTTATGCTCTATCCAGTATATGGAGCTTCAGTTTTTATCCGGATGTTTCACTAAATATAAGATATTAGTTGACGCTTATATCTTTTGTTTGATTGCTTCATATATATATATATATATATATATATATATATATATATATATATATATATATATATATATATATATATATATATATATATCAACATTACGTATGACACCAGTAACACATTTTAAAATGCTTTACTCAATACAATTAATTTGTGACTCTAACTATGGCGCCCCAGAATTTAAACTGTTAACGTTTTTCCTGGAACTGCACTGATTTTTTCTTTTGATGTCTGACTTAACGTGCGCGTTTTCAGCTGCTTTTTGAAATTCTCTTCTTTTCTTCAGCCGTTCGTTCATTAATTTTTGTCACTTGACAATATATATATATATATATATATATATATATATATATATATATATATATATATATATATATATATATATATATATATATATATATATATATATACTTGCTGGCTTTGCAAGCTCGCTATCGCTCCGCAAACTCTGGTACTTGAAATACTTGAAACCAATATGTCAAATGTTAAACATTTCATTTTTGGGTGTGTTGTGACCACGCATTTATTCGTATAAATAGATATTAACATTTTTCTAAAATCGATCTTTTTAATATCCATAGACATATATATGTTTCGCGTTTTTATTTTACGTATGGAATTATGCAACCGTATCGACGGTCAAGCAATTTGAACTCTGGATCCAAGTATTATAGAACGCTGGTCCCGTAACCATTCGGCCAACGGGACGATCAGGCTTTGAAATGTGAGAGAAATACGTCTTGTATCCTTTCAATGTAAACACAAGTACTGTGATTCTAAAGAGAGAACCGATGTCTCAAGGGATAGAACCTTGTAACGTAGCTAATTTATGAATCATCAATTTATTTTCTCTTGAAAGGGCTCAACTTTATATGAGCTTAATAATTATTATTAATAATAAATAAATATTTTTATATCCATAGACATATATATGTTTCGCGTTTTTATTTTACGCTTGTCAGTATTGAATTATGTAACCGTATCGCCGATTATATATATATATATATATATATATATATATATATATATATATATATATATATATATATATATATATATATAAGTCAGTTCATATTATATTCCAATAACCATGGTTTTATTTTATTATTTTTATTTCCAAAAAACATAACATTTCTGTGAGATATATATATATATATATATATATATATATATATTACGGTCCGTTGCATTTGTCTTGTGCCAAAAAACGTTTTTATGTCAATATCGTCTCTGCAACATTACAAAATGATCAGAAAAATTCACAAAGAGTATATATATACCTTCTTTGTAATATAGCAGGGAAAATCCCAACAGAGTGCTCGATTAATTGAGAATTAAAGTTAAAAAGTAAAAATTAAGAGCGTAAAATTTATTTATTTTCGTACAGAAAAATTAGTACAGAGATGACAGCAGAAGCTGAAGAGAGCCGGATGGCTAAGTCCATCTGTGCTTGAAACCGACGGTACGAATGTTGTACTAATTTTTCTGTACCAATATATATATATATATATATATATATATATATATATATATATATATATATATATATATATATATATATAAGAGGATTTAATGAATTAGAACATTACAATTGTTCCAAGAATTAGAACCTCAAGTCTAGTATGGCATACGGTCGTTTCCAAAACATTCTGGAAATACTTTATTTTATTTTTTTATTTTTTAAATTAACAAAGCTACTCCAAAACGCGTCTTCATCAGCGCCTTTAGTACCACGTATTACAAAAATTCAAGGGAAAAATAACAAGCTCGTCGTAGAGGAACATTCAGTTGTATTTTATTGTTCAATGTTGAAAAAAGTAGGAAAAATTATGCACTTTAATTACAAGTATTTTCACATTTTACGTATTATAGAGATCGCTCCGATAAGTATGTCTCCATCCAGTGATGTTTCCAGGTTTACTGGCGTTAATTCCGGATTTGTGATTGACGGCCGGCAAATCATACATGTCGGAAACCGGAAATAACTGGAGTTATAACTGAAGTTATTCGCCACCTATGTAATTTTGTTGAAGAAACCGAACCGCCATTGGCCGCCATGTTTAATTTCAGTGTTTTTATTATTACGATATTATCAGTTAATATTTGTTTTGCATTACTTTTACTACAGGTAAATTACATAAATCATGATTTTAGTAGAAAATAAGTTTTCTAGAAATGATGCCGAAAGCAATTTCACTGAAAATAATTAGTCACCATAAACTAGTGTATTACCCATAAATTGTAAGCTAGTCTTATCGTTTGCTTGACGCATTTTGCATAGTGTATTAAGATATTTTATTTTAGAAGGCTGTAACAATACGGTAAGAAAACGTATTTTTCGGTCTGCGAATTAGCATTATCTCCCTTTGATTATTCAAATTTTACATTAATAGAATATTTTATTTAGTTTAAAAGTCTAGAGTTATTACTCCTTGATAAAAACCGTTTTATTTTGAAATGGATTCATACTGATTTTGAATTTCGCTTAAGGGAAACATGTGATTTATCTTCCTCCCACAAGGTAAGATATGACACAAGGTCGGGGAAGTGGGATTTGAAAAGCCAGCGCCCGAGAAGGTGAGCACTCTGGCCATTAAAAATTGCCTGGGCAGCCCCGTCGGCATTCCCCGGTAGGGGCGTCTCAGGCAGTAAGCAATAAACTTACTCCTCCCCAAAGAGGGGAGGCAAAGCCTGGGAGGGTGGACATCCTAGAACTGCACAGGACAAACCCACAGACCGGCGGAAATCAAACCCCGAAGGCCAAGACAATACCAGTCTATGGAGTGCAGTATCCATCGGAACAAATACTACACGTTGATCCCGGCCAAAGGGAAACATGTACAATTCGATTTTACCATATTTTGATGGAATTTAAACATTTTTCACAAATTCCTTGATATACTCTGAGAAGACTTCTTTTTGGTTTGACTTTAATCCATTTAATATTATGAAAACGTGTTTAAATATTTAATATAAACTCTTACTTGAAAATTTATTACTTTTTTATTATATAATATAATATTTTATTCTATATAATAATTATTAATTACCTTCTATCATTTTTGTTAATTTAATTTCTTAATTTTTATTTTATTTTTCGTCCGGATGTATTCTGTATTTTAAATATTTAAAATTTTAATTTGCTGTTTCTTATGTATTGTCATTTGCTATTATCATGGAGTAATATATGGTGGCTTAATAAGACGTTTTGTCTCCATTATTGACCAGATATATGTGGTTTTGAAATAATACTGACTTTTGAAGTTTTTTCTTAAATGATTTCTGTATGTGATGCTGTAAAGAGCGCTGATGAAGAGACTATTTGGAGTCATCAAAAGTATAATACAAAATAAATGAAATGGTTTCATCGTTGTCACCATAACTTTCAATGGAGATTAAAACCTACAAAATTTCCGTTTTCTCCTGTATTGACTGATATTTGATAAGAACAAATGTTTAATCTAAAACAACTTGCCTCTAAGTTTCATCCTTCATTGCTTTTTATTTATTTTATGTACCATTTTTTTCTTTTATTTGTTCTGATTTTCTGATTAATGTTTTTTAAAGGGCTTTTTTGTTTTTTTGTGTATGTATGTTTTTATTAATATAGATATATGATACACTTTATCAAAAATATTTTAACATTTTTTTAAAAATTTTCTTTCTCTACCTTTCTTTTTCTCGATATATTTTGTGAATTGTATCCCCTATAATGTTAGTATATATTTCTTCATATATATTGATATAATTATATTTTGATTTAGTTTATTGAAAATTGAATACGTAGGATCAATTAAAATATCAAATGTAAACGTTTTTAGTTTTTTACATTCATTTTAACTTTTAATCTTTTAATGTTTTATTCTAATTTTTAATTTTTCTTTTAAATTTTAATTTTGAGATTTTGAGATTTTCTCTATATGCTTCCTTTATGCCCCTATTTTATTTATTTTTATTATAGTTTTATTTATATATAATTCATCTAATTCTATGATTATAATATTATGTCATATCTTATAACTATCTATTAATATTTTACTCATAATATGTATGTCCTATTCAATTACTATTCTTATTATAATTAAAAATTAATATTATTATATTAAATTAATTATTAAAATCATCATTAACCTAATTATTATGTGGCTTATAGATTATGACTGCTATTCTTACTTTATTACCTGATCAACTTTCTTTGATCCAGTATATAAGTTCACTATTATAGATTGTATTTATCTTGAAACTATTTTAAATTCGATTTAATATTTAAAACACAATATGCTACATTTTTCTTCTATTATTATTATTATTATTATTATTATTATTATTGATATTTTAAATAGAGCGGTACAAAATTATATAATAAGCAGTTCTATTTTCCTATCATAACTGGATATATGTATTCTTAAATAATACTAAATTGTGATGTCTATCTTGCTTGACTTCTATTTGTGATATTATGAGAGGCGCTGAAGAAGTGACTTTTGGGAATTATCTAAAGTATAATACAAAATAAAATATTCCAAATCGTTTCAAAAACGATCGTGTGCCAAATATTTGATGTGTTTATATTCTTGTAACTGATATAAATAATATGCTTACTTTTTTATATCCACTTACTTTATATATATATCTATATCTGTCTCTGTCTGTCTGTCTGTCTGTCTGTCTGTCTGTCTGTATGTATGTCTGTCTGTCTGTCTCTCTCTCTCTCTCTCTCTCTCTCTCTCTCTATATATATATATATATATATATATATATATATATATATGTATGTGTGTGTGTGTGTGTGTGTGTGTGCGTGTGTGATTTATTGAAGGTTTACCGAAGCATTCCGTCCAGGCGGTTATACATCACCACAAAAGACTGTTTATTTCAAAGTATTATTTATTTACAATATACATTAAACTAAAGATGTTTCTTCCTACACGTGTTTCACTACCAAGCAGGTCCTTGCTTGACAGATCATCAGGGAAATTAAGTACTTGGATTAATAGTTTCAGCAACTGATAATAGACAATGTGGTGTTGCCCCAATTGAGGTCACTTAAGAAGAGGACCGAAGAAAAAATAAATAAAGAGAAAAAATATAAAAAATATAAAAATGTCTTAAAAAGGTAGCTCGCAATATTTTCTCAGTACTGTTGCTGCTAAGTAAAACAGAAAACAAGATTCGTCCCAAATGCATTAAAAAAAAAGAAACAATGTGCTAGAATACCTCGTCGGGCGGCACAACGATGAAAAGACGGTGAAAAAGCATATCCTCTCACACACACAGACGAAAACAAAACATTCACAATACAGATCAAAAGTTTACCACTCCAATCTACTGATAGTGTGGTCATTCCACATCAATTCTCTCAGAAGAAAACACACCATAAATGTCCGTTTGAAATGCACGTGGTCGTGCGAACCCTTTTCATAGGGCCGACTCGTTCCCATTCAAGACAAAACCATAACGAGGTATATATATATATATATATATATATATATATATATATATATATATATATATATATATATGAGAAGGTTGTGACAATGCGGGAGGGAAGGTGTAGGACCCCGGGAAAACTGAAAAAACTGTAAAAACGACAGAAAGACAAGAAATTGTGATTTGGCATATTTTCTTGGTAATATTTTTCTTTTATTACTTACTATTTTTCTCACTTTATACAATGAAATCCTAATATTTCGGGGTTCGTTGAGTGGCGGATAAATTTTGATGACAAAAATACAATAACATGGATTTCAGTGCTGAGAGCAAGAGGGCACAGAGTATTATATGTTAGCTTACTGATGGTGTATAAATTATTATACACACGTTTCGTCGTCGTCGTGAACTGTTAAGTAGGATTGCCCATAGAGTGAATGTTGTATTGTCGTGACTGAAACTATTTTAGACAATAGACAAAGAGAACGAGAGACAACTCTCAACCCTCAACCCAATTTTGGCCTTGTGCCACATATTGTGATTTTATGAAAGAAATTGCTTCCGTGAAGTCTTTGTAAATTTTGCTACTTTTATAGAGAACGGCCCTTTTGCTTGTTTGTTGTTGTCGTTGTCTGCACTCAGCGCAACAAAACCCTAACCCTAACCCTAATGCTAACTCGTCGTAGTAGTCTGCGCTCTACGCAACAGAGCCCGCACAAAAAAAACCTTCTGGACCAGTTGCCTAGTTTTATTTTCTAATCAGGATTACTATTGGAAACTTTCGAATAAAAAAAAAATAACCCTAACCTTAAGCCTAATCCCTAAGCCTAAACCCTAAACCAAATCCAGAAAATGTTTAAAAGAAAAACACATTGCGCAAAATGAAAGAAAATGCTTAAAAACAGTTGTTTCGTTGTTTGTTCTAACCCTAACTCTAAACCCTAACCCAGAAAATGTTAAAAAAGAAAGAAAAAACGTGCAACTAATTGAGACAAAAACAACAAATAATTTGCTTGGAAACAGTTGTTTCGTTGTTTGTTATATAACAAAATCATTCTTTTAAACTTTTCGTTGCACAAAAACAAATACATTTTATTTTAAAACCTTTGCTTGACAATAGTTTCTTTGACAAAAATATAAACATCTAATTATTAACAGTTGGTTAGCTATGGTTTGTTCGTTCTTTATTTTTATATATGTATTTTACTTTTATTTTCTTCGTCTAACTTTTGATATTTGCAACTTTTCTTGAATTTATCGTTTGGCAACTCTCGGGCGCTTCCGTAACCTGCCCGAACGTGGACGACACGAATTCACGGAAACGCGGGTCGTTCTTTATAAAAAAATACCTTAATTGTAAAGAAAGACTTGATCAGCTTCATTGCTATGTGTCATTAGCAACTGACGCTATTTATCTACCTCCCACAAGATAAGATGTGACACAAGGTCGGGAAAGTGGGATTAGATAAGCCAGCGCTCGAGATGGGAGCACTCTGGCCATTTAAAAATTGCCTGGGCAGCCCCGTCGGCATTCCCTGGTAGGGGCGCCTCAGACAGTAAGCAATTAACTTACTCCTCCCCAAAGAGGGGAGGCAAAGCATGGGAGGGTGCACCTCCTAGAACTGCACAGGCCCAGCAGCCCCCAATAGACCGGCGTAAATCCAGACCCAAAGGCCCGGACGATACCAGTTTATTAGGTGGGGTAACCCCCCCCCCACTGAATGACTGTCTCACTGTATTTTAGATTACCGATTAGTGTATAAACCATTATACACCCGTGTAGGCGTTGCCGTCGTCGTCGTTGTCGTCGTCGTCATCGTCGTTGCCGTCGTCGACGTGAACCCACGTTCTTACTGTCTGCTGATACATTCGGAAACACATATGTTTATATAAAAGATTTATTTTTAAAGACAGTCACCAAAAAACATCAGAGATACAACTTGTATACGTGTGAGGAAGAGAGAGAGAGGGGGAGAGAGACAGACACTCAGATAGATGGATAATGCATCTCGTTACATTCGGCCACACTGTGTGCGCTGCCCTCCTTTGGGGACACCACCTAGACATGTCTTTTCTATCTGAAGTTTTGCCAGCTAAAGAGGTAGAAAAACTTCGCCCGGATATCACGTGCATTCGCGACTTCCGTCTGATCTTTCCATTCAAGCACGACCCTCACTATGTAAGAAGAGTTCGTCATCTATTCCCGGACAACGTCGGGTATCCCTGCTAGTAATCTAATATATTAGGCTTGGTGACTAGATTACTGCCACGTGCAACTAGTTTGACAACATGGATAAATGGTTAGCATCCTTTTTTTTAATCGCATTTCAACTGACCTTCATGAGAACGTCATTTATATGCAACAATTTTATGTGTTGAGAGAGAAGCGAAAGAAATATTTAATAACGCACGTAAAATATTTAATGAGAACATTGCAATACATACTATACCCGCATTCATTTTTTTTTAATTAGACGTTTATAGATACGGATTGGCCAAATAAACTATATGTGTCTCTGGCTTCCGTGAGCACTAGCTAATTTAATAATTTAATAATGCTAACACATTTGTCTAACGCATTTATATATATATATATATATATATATATATATATATATATATATATATATATATATATATATATATATATATATATATATGAGAAAGGAAGGATGAGAGTAATCCGACGTAATGGAAAATGAAAAAGGAAAAAAACCAAGAGATATTTATATATATATATATATATATATATATATATATATATATATTCATCAACGTTTCGTCTTTATTGTAAGACTTCCTCACTGCTGCCTTAATGGAACCCACTCAAAGCTTTCCATATTCATTTCATTCTTCGCCACTACTGACTTCTCGCAGCCTGGACTCTCCTCCGGCGCTCACAGTAGCCGCGGCTACTACTTTTCCTTATCAACCCATCATGTCAATCCAAAATTTCGATGTACTGGCATGACATTTTTCTTCAAATTATCATCCTAAGGAAGTCTTACAATCAAGACGAAACGTTGATGAATATATAAATTAGTTGTAGCTATAATTAACTCGACTTCCTCGGGCCCAGCTCTATTTATTATTGAGCACTATTATGTTGTAAAGATTCTCCGGGCTTTTACTCTGTGGATACAAGTCTTACCTGAATTACTATATATATATATATATATATATATATATATATATATATATATATATATATATATATATATATATATTCATCCGAACTTTAAATTGGATGAAAAAGCTCTAAAAAATATAATACGTCGATATAGATCCATTATTT
This sequence comes from Sepiola atlantica, assembly GCA_963556195.1. NCBI lineage: Eukaryota > Metazoa > Mollusca > Cephalopoda > Sepiida > Sepiolidae > Sepiola > Sepiola atlantica. Next base: position 77,973,303 of record OY744518.1, read on the forward strand.
ATTATAAAAAATGGAAAACATTAAACCTCGTAGTTAAAAATAACTCTTTTCAGGCACAAAACACAGTAGAAAAAATAGTGTTATATATCAGTCTAAATGCCTTTTTGGTAAATTATATCTAACAATAATTTTTTTTAAAACTTATTGTTACATCGGTTTTATTACCTCAACACTTTCTTGTAGGCTCACCTTGTATCTCTTCAACACAAGCTCAATTTGCTAACACCTAAAACTCATGACTGCCCCCTTCTCAATATAGACACATTTTAGTTAATAACAATAAACCACGATACCAACATCGAAATATTAAAAATTCTTGAAGTCATTCACATTAAAACTAGACGCTTCACAATTAATAGTATTAATTACGAAACTAGTCACAAAATTTTTGAGTGTCTAGTGTTGTAACGGAACTTATTATACACCAATTTGACCGAAATACTAAACTGACCATTCGAAAAATTGAACAAAAAGTCTAATCAAACAAAAACACGCTGTGTTACTTAATAACACTTACCTAAATGAAAACATGCTGCCTAATTACGTAATATATATATATATATGTATATATATATATATATATATATATATATATATATATATATATATATATAAGAATGAGAGAGAGAGAAAAAGAAAGAGAGAGAAAGAGAGGTGATAGAGAGAGAGAGAGAGTGAGGTGATACAGAGAAGAGGAGAGAAGGGAAGAGTGAGAGGAAGTTCAGGAGATAGATAGATAGATAGATAGATAGATAGATAGATAGATAGATAGATAGATAGATAGATAGATAGGGGGATTTAGAGAAGTAGAGAGAAAGAAAGAGGGGGTAAAATAACGATGTTACACATAATGTTTAACTCTTCTATTTGTTTTGTCCATGCCGCCGAGCAACGCCGGGTAGCCGTGCTAGCTAAAAATATAGAAAGTAAAAATCACTTTTATTCTCGATAGTTCGAAGGTACAAAACCGGAAAGAAGAACTTTTCACAGGTTTTTATAAAGATAACATATTTTAATAAGCACGTGTTTCCGGTTATTATTCTCATCCTTCTAATATTTGTGTATAAAGCGAAGTGCAAAAAGGTTAAACATAACCATATGGTCGCTTCGAAGCAAACGTGGCGTCGTTGCGTGGTACGAAGTCGATCTATAATGTCGCTGTAAAAAAAAATGGTTCGATCATTCTACCGTCCAAAAGAATTACCTCACTCCAGGCGCAATCCTCTACGTGTACAAGACTCAGATACGTCATAAAATGGAGTAGTGGGGAGGTACCGCTCAGAGCACTTGTTCCTACCTTGACACAATACAAAATCGACTTCGAAATCTAGTGGGGATGATCTCCTCTCTTCCCTGAAGACCTTTTCTCACAGAAGAGACGTTGATAGTCTTTCTCTATTCTGTCGTTATTTTCATAGTAGGTGCTCGACTGAGCTCCAATCTCTGGTTCCCGCTGTAAAATATTCACAGCAAAAACACGTTTTACTACAACCATTGTAAAGACTTTACCTATCTTCTTTTGTGTACTTAAAACTAAACGGAACTTCTATGAAAAATATTTTTTTCTAAGAACTTCCCATCCATAGAAATACAATACCCCGAGACTGCTTCCCAGCTGACTACAACATGGTCTTTTTTTAAATCGAATGTTAACAAATTCTTGTCAGGCCGTCTTCTTAAATAGTCAAAGTCTGGCCATTTCAACCATCGTTTCCAATCCTCTTAAGGTGTTGTTCATAGGTAGCTGACAATCTCATTAACCCTTATCCTCGAGTGACCTTTGGCCTTGCTAAGCAGTGACTTAGTATAAAAAAGAAGTTGCTGTTTTGAGCCATTTCGCGTGATTCGTCTTTTTATTGGCCTTATTTCCAGTTCAGTTAAATTGGGTTGTAAGAGACGGTTCAAAGAGTCGTTTCAAGTTTTGGCATTTTTAGAGACAATGGACACCCCCAGTAAGAGTGCCTGCATGGAGAATGGCAAAAAGTCCAGGACGACTGGAAACAATGCCGAGATAAGCAGATAGCTCATTCACAAACAGCACCTGGTATTCCCAAATGGTCATCCATGTTAATACTGACCAGGCTCAACGTCGCTTAACTTGGCCTTTAATGCACTATGGAATCAGTTACGCCGAGTTCAAATCCAAACGAATAAATCGTAGCCATTTATACACTAACAGTTTTTAAAAAAAAAAAAGGTATCAACGCGCAATTTCCTCCCAACTACAGCTTGAGATCCAAAATTACAATCCCTGGAATCGTTAATAAAATCCACAATCCTTCTGGCAATCCAACCATATTTTATACAAACAAACTGGTAAACCTTACTTTTGGCGACATGATTTTTTTTAAAGAAAAAGTAAATTGGAAAATTAATCAAAAACAATTTATTTTGGTTTACCGACACATTTGTGACCTATTTGCGTGAAAAAATATTTAATAGAAAATATAAGCATGTTAAGTTTACGTAAATATTGGTTGTGAGTAAAATAATAAGTGGTCGCCATGTTGTTTAAAGAAGTAAGCCACCGGACCGGACCGGAAGTGATTTAAATAAATGAAACAAAAGGTGCGTTCTTTGATATGACACTTCTTTATGGCCAGTCGTAAACTCTAAGAATTCTAATGCTTCTTTGCCCTGTGCCATACTTAAATGGTGATATATGATAGATATATTAATATGTGAAACACAAAACATGTCAACTAGTATAAAATATCGATGTTCCAATCCTTTACTGCTGCTTTGTACGGCTCCGAGTGCTGGCTGTCAATGAAGGAATCAGAAATTAAACATGTCCTTCTAGCCAATTACAAACAAGTATTATCCCTAAATTGCGCAACAATTCATAAATAATGAATATATAAATTTTCTGCAGAACTGCTCCAAACAAAACCCACATTTGCGCTTCCAGCTTATAGGCAAACACAAAGACATTCTCTAAGTTGAATGGAGATTCCATTTTGAGAAGGATGTGATACTTCGAAATATAAAAAATTAAAATTAAGTATGAGAACATACCATCTTTTTCATTCGATACAATACGTTGGTAAATATCTAATTGATAATTACTGAATTCATAAATATTGTCGTTTTATCTACCTTTGCCTCGTATGACTTTCTATCAAACAGGGTCTTCAACCGAGTATCGAATTTTAATTGCTTTATATATTTCTTATGAATGATTTATTTTTGTAGGGTGTATATTTACTTATTTCATGTTCTGTGTAGAACACTGTATCTTTGATCCTTTTTGGCACCTTCACTTTTTACTCGATCCCCAGACAGGAATCGTCACCGGTTCTCGTTTTTTAAAGAGCCCATAAAAGCGGGTTTATTATCAGAAAGGAAGCTCGTGTTTATGGTCGGATGTTATCACTATCAGATATTTATATTCCCTCTACTTGGGCGGAGATAATAGATGAATGGTCTACATCGCATTTACGTACCCGGGTGGATTCATTACCATCCTATTGTAGTAAGATGTAAAACAAGACCGGAAAATGGAGAAAACCAGCTCTCCAGATAGGGTACTCTGATCGGGTACAAAAATAGCTAAGAACGGACCGCCAGCATTACCGGGTATAGGCGCCAGGTCTTCTGTAGAAAAAGGCCCGTAACTAATGGAAAATGAGTTTTAAAATAAAATAAAAACTCCGATTGTCATGCACAGTGTGCGCACACACCTTTGACCTACTTTTATTAGTCCTGTCTTGGCATGAATATGGTTAGAATTAGGTTAGGGTTAGGCTGTACAAAATGCAGAATAAACATCACTGTGGAACTCATCGCGGAATGGTGAACAGCTGTGTATGTGAGTTTATGTGGAGACAGAAATAAAAGGGAAACGATCTTTTTATGCAAATACTCAATGAGAACAATTGATTCCATCATCGGTAGTGAGAAATAAACGTTTGTTACTCCAACCCGAATTTTACTCTGGCAGATGTCAGTAAGTAGGCTACGGAAGTAGAGTGTATGTATGTGTTAATTTTTTTTTTTTTTACACTTATTTAATTATCTAAGTCAAAGTAAATTTATGAATTAAAGGTGAAAAACCGAGTATTTTTTTAAATAAACATTAAAAAATGTTTACAATTTGAATTTTTCTCTACCTTAGTCTTCATTTGGGCATAAAGTCATGGTCCAGTGTTTAAATTCAAAAATTCATTAGTTGTAAAATAGGGAGTATGTTCATTCTATTTGTTTGTTATAAACAATCCTAAGCGTGATTTATGATTTATATGAGTGATGTGTCTACTTTAGACATGGAAAGCGTAAACAAAAAAGATTGAGCCGATAGACAGACAATTTCCTCTTATATATATATATATATATATATATATATATATATATATATATATATATATATATATATATATATATATATATATATATATATATATATATATATATTAGCTGTCTCTGCTCAACGTTGCCCGGTAGAGTTATTTTCTGTATTTAAAGTAGGCGAGGGAGATGGTTCTTTTTATTTTGTTGTTCAAAATATTAAGATTTTGTTTTTAAATATAATTTTGCAAGTAAATTTAATTAATCAGAGTGATCCTCCCAGACGAAGAGCTCGCCGTCCTGAAATCAAAACTCCTTATTCATACTTTCAAAAGGACGTCGACAAAACTGATGGAAGACAACGGTGGTTTATTCAACTTGATCTTCGTTCTAAAGTGATTTTTCGGGAAGGGGGCAAATATTAATATAATTTTGAAAGCAAATTTAATTAATACAGGTTATGAAATGTTTAATCGAACTAAATCGGTAAAATTGATTGGAAATAAAAATAAATGTTTCTAAGAACATGGTCGGAATGAGACAAGATCTTTTTAACTGAAACAGGTTTCAGTATCTAAGATATGGAAAGGAAATGTTGCGCTTTCAACCTTGCGCCGCACCTTGTTGCCCGTTGGTCTTCTTTATACGCGCTTCTGCGTGATCCTTCCAGAATATAGGCTTGAAATCAAAGCTCTTTATTTCTACTTTCAAAGGGACTAATTCGAGACAAAACTAATGGAAGACAGAAGACGTTTATTTAACTTGATCTTTGTTTCAAATCAGTGACCGCTGGGGGGGGGAAACAGATGGGGATCGATAATCATTGTTTGATAATATGTTGTCATTCCATATCATTATACTGCGTGCCCCCAAACGGACTCAACTTTTCTCGATCACACTCTCTCTTTTAGCCATGTGGCGTCATATCCTTGTCTATTAAGTCCTACAGTCTAGCAATCCTCACCTCGGGTTCGTCAAGATGATCCTGGCTGATCTTTCATTTCCTGTTATTCTCAACTAACCATTTTATATACTAGTAGCTCTACTCACCCAATATCTCACAGAAGCTATTGATAACCAAAATAGACGGATGGATTGACTCTACTTTACTATATATGTTATGTATTAACCTGCTTATTGATAGTGCTATTGTTTGTGTGGGGATTTATAAAGAAACAAACCGTTTATATAGTCCGCGAGACTGGATATAAACAGAGAATAACATAAAGTTGTTACCAAACACACAATTTATTTATTTTACATTTTGTGGTATTGTTTGTTTATATTCAACCCCAGGAACTAAATAAATCGTGTGTTTGGTAACATTACCCTCGCAAAAAATAGCATCAATAAAAAAGAGGCTTAATACATAACATGCTGGCTGAAATAAATTTCAACTATTAAAAACATGTTTACTATATATATATATAAGATTTCTTTAAAACATCATGCCGCTCTTTCTTGTACATAAATACGAGTGTATTCGTTTTCATTCCTCTTATCTTACGTTGACAGAGATTTTTATTTTATTTTTTATGTTTTTCTAAATTTCCTCGCAACACTGAATTAAAACCAAGAAACAAGACCGAGAATTGAAAGCAACAAATTAATGAGTTGTGCAGACCACGAGTTGACGTAGTCTCTTATCAGTCTTCACTAGACTCCATTTCTGCTTCAAAAGACACACACACACACACATATATATATATATATATATATATATATATATATATATATATATATATATGTATATGTATATATATATATATATATATATATATATATATATATATATATATATATATATATATAGCCTTGGAAGTTTCTCAACCATTAAAACTATATTTAAAAAAAAAAAATTTTTTAATAAAAATCGTCCCAAGGTGTTCAGTGGAAAATCACTCATGTAAGTCAATTTAACTTTTTCAGTTATTATATTAGTTTGCTTCTAACATTATTTAAGGGATCATCAGTTAATTACCATGAAAAACTGTGTCGGGAAAACAAGATAGTATTTAATTTCATGGCTTCCCAGCAGAGTTGATCAGACCCCACTTCCCTTAAAAGACAAAAACATAAACGTTCCGTATGCTAAACCTAAGTTTTGTTCCGTATAAATGTTTTGCTAACTCATATTATTTATTAAAAAAAGAAAAAAAGTTCTCCTTACCTGTGTTGTTCGTCTGTCTAATAAAATTTATCCGTTACTTACAAAAATGTTGCTGCATTTTAAAGTGTGTAGACGAATCCATTAAAAAAATTTTTAAATTATATATATATAGAGATATATATACTTTTAGTCCTTTTTTCTCCTCCTCCTCCTCCTCCTTTGTTGTTCAATTCCTTGACATCAATTTAAAATAAATATTAATCCTCCTTGTCAACTCATAGCGTTCATAAGCTTAACTGACGATTTTTCTCTTTCTTCTTTTTTAACTCACAGCGCCTCCAACTGGCGTTCATAAGCCAACTGTCCATCCTTTCTCTCTTTCTTCTTCTTTTTTTAAACTCACAGCGTTTCCAATCGGCGTTATAAGCTAACTGTCGATTTTTTCTCTTTCTTCTTCTTCTTTTTCAACTTTTTCAACATTTCTTTCCTTCTTCATCCCTTTCTACTGTCTATTAAACGTAACTATTTGTTATATAATTAGTATATGCGTTATATATACCATTATACATATTCTGCATTATTTTTATTTATATTTAGATAGCTTTGGATTTTCTCTATCAATTTACTTTGATTACTTTGATAAGACTTAAAAGCATCAGGACGGCGAGTAATTGCCTTTTTTAATTGTCTAAATATTTTATTCTGATCGCCACCTTGTTTAATCATTCTTATTATTAGGTCAGAAATTGGGGGCATAAAATCTACCAATTTTAAGGTAACACGAGCAATCCTCAGAAATTCGGACATAATACTCCCGTAAAATATATACACAGGGCAGGTACTATTTTTATGTGGCATCCGTACGATACGAAAAGGAAATGAATTTCTTTTATCAAACAGTTTATAGATAAATATTTTATCTTCAATTTTTATATCCAAATCAAGAAAAGTAGTTTGTGTTACCTTATTTTCACAGTTAAATTTTAACTCTTTAGGATATATTAAATGTTTAGTATTTTCAAACTCATCCCTATCATTAATGCAAACAAGGTCGTCAATATATCGCCTACATCCATGATAACTATACGCTCTAGATATATCGTTTTTTATTAATGAGTATATATACATATATTCAAGTCTATGTAAATATAGATTTGCCCAAAATGGAGAAGGATCCAAACCCATTGGAATACCTATTGTTTGGAGTAGTACTTTATTTCCTATTTGAAAGTAACTCTCTTTTATAAGGTGACTTATAAGCATTGTCAGACCAGTGTTGGACACACCCGTCTTACCATTTTTAGTTTTACACCAAAAGGCTTTAGATTTTGCAAAGTCTATGTATTTACCTTTTCCTCCTGCAAAAGCTAAATCTATAGTATTACCTAATTCTTTAATAAGTTCTTTATGTGGTATTTTTGTATATAATGTACTAAAATCATATGTCGAGATTGATTTAGCCTGTTTACGAGAATTAATACGATCCAATTTTTCTTTTACTAGATCTGAATTATTTATCACCCAAAATAGGTGTATATTACTATAGAATTACTTTTTTTATGGAAATTATTTATTTGATTTATAATTAAGTTAAAGACTTTAGATACAGCCTTACTTAAAGGTTTAGTGATGCACATTTTTTAGGCAACAATAAAACGGGTGCCAACTGATGTTTTATACATTTTAGGTATCCAATACATACATGGAAGTTTTTTGTACTTTTCTTCTAATTTTAATCCTAATTTTTCACAAATAACAGTATTGTTTATAATAATATTATCGCCTTTACTATTACTTAATTTATAAGTATCTGAAGCGTCACCTATTATTCCTACTTCTAGCAATAAGCTAATAATATTTTTTACAGATAAAAGCTACATTATTTGTCGCCTTATCAATAGGAACTATTACAAACCTATTTTGAAGCATTTCAAGCTCCGTAGTTATTTGTGGATTTCTAAGGAGGGGATTCGTTTTTTTTTAGGGTGTTTAAATTCTTTTAAACGTTCTACTTTTATATTTACGAATCTAAGTACATTATTTTTCCATGCGTCAAATGTAGAGTGTAATAGTTTATGCTTTTTTGCCATGGATGCAGTGAAATTATCTAACGCTTTATTTATTTCCTTAACATATTTCGAATAATTTAAACATTTAGGTTCTCTATAGTTTGGGCCTTTACTTAGGAGTTTTCTTAATTTAGAATTTTTAACTATCGCTAGATTACCAGTAATTATATGCCCTATGTCAGTATTACATAAAGGGGAAGATTCACATTCACATGATGGTATATACATTTCATCATTATCAGTAATATTTAAATTCTCTACAGTTTCTTTATAGTTATATTGTTTTTGAAGTTTTTCAACTATTAAAACTATATGAGAGGGAAAACAACACTTTTAATTCCAAGTCTTTCGTTGGAAAATTTCTCTGCTTGTAAGTCAATTAATCTCTTGTAATCACTGTATTAGTAAGCTTACAACAGTTTACGCTAGACTTGATATTATTGAAAGGGTCACTTGTTTAGCACGAAAAGCTGTTTCAGGGATTTAAAAAAAAGCAGTATTTTATCTCATGGCTCCCCAACAGTGTTTATTAACACCACCTCCTTAAAAAAACAACAAGAATAAACGTTCCGGATATCAGATCTAGTTTGTTTGCTATTTTGTTATATATATATATATATATATATATATATATATATATATATATATATATATATATATATATAATTTGATATTAAATTATTACAATCTATATGTCTCTAAGAGCGGACACAGATAGAAAACTAGTCGAGAGTGTTCGACGAACGTATTCGGAACTTGCATTAGAGCTTTTTGCCATATTTTGTACATACTCGAAAGTGCTCAGATTGAATTTCTTAAAGGAGCTTATTATAATATTTATAAATAAATATTAAATTATAAATACTAACAGACGCTAGCGTTTCGAGCTTATTACTCTCATCAGTGCAGGAAAGTAACACTTTTAGATGATCGGGAGGCGCGAGCCCGGTTCACAGAGTCGGACTAAAATATGCAAGCAGTCGCCATATCCACTTGGCCACCGGAAACTGCTACGTAATTAAGGGAAATTACGATCTATATGTACCTAGAAGCGGGCACAAATAGAAGACTAGTCGAGAGTGTTCGACGAACATATTCGGAACTTTGCATTAGAGCTTTTTGACATCTATTTTTAACATCACAGAGAGTGCTCAACTTTAATTTCTTAACAAGGGATTATTATAATATTAATAAATAAATATTAAATTATTAATTCATACAGACGCTAGCGTTTCAAGCTTATTGTATATTGTATATTGTATGTTATGTGTTATATATATATATATATATATATATATATATATATATATATATATATATATATATATATATATATATATATATAACGAGAACGGCCAGTCACTATATATTGCGTATCACATAGTTCTGAGATGCATGGAGATGTGTCGAGAACACCCCTGGATGCCAACTCGGAAAGGTTCAAACCCTTTAACTATTTAATGTTAAACACAAATGATTGTGTGATGTCGTTAATAAAAGTTTTATTTATAGAAATGTTTGTAAACAATTTTTTATTATATGTAGCTCTAATTATTATTGAGCACTATTATATAAACTCGGTAAAATTCTCCGAATTTTTACATGTGGATACAAACCTTATCTAGATTAATTTCATATATCCACATAAAATGTCATAATATTTGATGTATCAATTTTCAGTATTTACTTCAACAGCGTGGTCACTCCTATACAAAACAGAACAAAAGAATCGACAGTAAGATCAACCGAACCTTTGTTTGTGAGAAGCCCTACGATTGGCTAATGAAAACATTAACCCGTGGGTGGAATAACAAAGAATCTGATTGGTTAACTAGCGAGAAGAAATACCATGTGTATGCATAAAAATACCCGGCAACACAAACTCCATGCATTTTAGCCGGACGATTACTTACGAGGTTTAAATACAGAAGCCTCTATGTAGCTTAATTGCCATTAATATATTTTCATAACTTACTATATATATATATATATATATATATATATATATATATATATATATATATATATATATGTATATATATGTGATTATTTTTATTTACACCAACATGTACAAAATCTGCGACACTGGCATGTCGATGTTATCGATCAACAGATATTATAAACTGAGATCTCATTAGGCAGAGTTAGAATCCGATCTTTACCTTTCCAAATATGATCTAAGGTTAAGATCGGATTTTAACTCTGCCTAATCAGATCTCAGTTTATAATAGCTGTTGATCGATAACATCGACATGCCAGTGTTGCAGATTTTGTACATATCTGTGTAAATAAAAATAATCATATATAAAAGCTCTATTTGATATTGAGCACTTTTTATAAACCCGGTTGAAATTCTTTGGATTACAACCCTATGGATGTTTTACCTGGATTATATATATATATATATATATATATATATATATATATATATATATATATATATATATATATAATGGGTGTGTGTCTGTGTGTGTGTGTGTCTATGTTGCTTTTAAGAGAACATCGTCTGGAACATGACCAACTGAAGCGTTTGCTCCGGAAGGGTGATTATGACAATCTAGATGTAAACATTAAAATCTAAAGGTATGATTTATGCCAATAGTTGCTTCTAACAAAGGCTAAACATTCAAATCTAAAGGTATGATTTATGCCAATAGTTGCTCCTAACAAAGACAAAACATTAAAATCTAAAGGTATGATTTATGCCAATAGTTGCTTCTAACAAAGGCAAAACATTCAAATCTAAAGGTATGATTTATGCCAATAGTTGCTTTTAACAAAGACAAAACATTCAAATCTAAAGGTATGATTTATGCCAATAGTTGCTTCTAACAAAGGCAAAACATTCAAATCTAAAGGTATGATTTATGCCAATAGTTGCTTCTAACAAAAGCAAAATATTCAAATCTAAAGGTATGATTGATGACAATAGTTGCTTCTAACAAAGGCAAAACATTAAAATCTAAAGGTATGATTTATGCTAATAGTTGCTTCTAACAAGTGGATGCTGATGACGTAGATCATTTGAAGAGATATTAAATGACGAAGACTCAAAATATTCTCCAAGAACATGGTGAGATAATCTGCGTGACGTATCATAAGGTCCGTAAATCCAGCTCCGATTCTAAAAGACACGTGGTTGCACACAGAAAACAAATCACAAAGGAACACCACATGAATGCCGCGGAAAGAAATAAAAGTGATTTATCTTTGATGACTATGAAACAACTTTATTGTGTTTCTGCTGAATAGCTTGCTATATCTGTGTAGGGGCCATAAAATTGTCTGCTAATTTTTAAAAGAAAATTCTAAGGATATTTATTTGGACATTTTTTACTATACGGTGGACTAAACTAAATGCAAGACCGTCTCTTATTCTTCCGATGGTTACAGTTAGATTTGGTCTGATTATGGTTATTTACTTTTATATTCTGGTTTCGAAAATTTCTAATTTATTTACTATAAACGGTTTGTTCCTTGCCTCTACCTAGCCCCATCTGCCCTCGCCATATTGTAGGTAAAGAATTGGTCAAAAACCCACAAGATTTTGTCTTGCTATTTCTATCTTTAGGGTGTTCGCTAGAATTACAAATACTTAATATCTTTATCATACCCTGAATCTTTTAAAAACAACGTTGTAATATTTACAATGTTCATCAAATATCCGGCTAGTATTTGACGATATAAAAAAAACTATATAGTTCAGGTTGATTCTTATGGGAATTCATTTCCAGAGCTCAATATTCAATATTCAAATATTTAAACAGTTGTTTAAAAGAAATTATTATTATAAATAAATAAAATGTTGAATTATACCAAACTGTGATTTAATGTGCATTTCGGAACAAATAAATCTTACATATGTTTCTGGGGAGAATTCACAGCAGAAATGTGTAAGATTCCTTTGCTCGGTATGATATAATTCTGATTTCTAATTATACATACATATATATATATATTATTACTATTATTTCATGTATATACACATATATTATTATAAGATGATATAATATATTGTGTATATATTTTCAGTATTTACTTCAACAGTAGTTGTATGAAAATATATCTATGGCAAGTAAGCTACAACGATGCGTCCATGTTTCATTCCAGCAGGAAATGACCAAACATTTAGCTTACTTGTCATATACATATATATATATATATATATATATATATATATAGAGAGAGAGAGAGAGAGAGAGAGAGAGAGATAGATAGATAGATAGATAGATAGATAGATAGATAGATAGATAGATAGATAGATAGATAAGAATGATCCGACGTTGCTCAGGATTGAATCAGGAAAACTATTACGTCTTTTTGGGACTATGCTTATAACATAATAATGTTGTGTTTTTAGTCATGACTAGAGTTCTCGTATGTAAGGGTATATATTTTTCATTTCAAAGAACACTATACATAGGTTTACTTGTCCATCAATACTTGCGGTTTCACAGAAACACGGGAAACTTAGCCCGCAGAGCTAAATACACCGTGTGTAACCGTTCTTAGTTCACCATAGCATCGACCGAAGAAAGGCTACACATGGTATCTTTAGCCCTGCAATTTGAGTTTCCAATGTTTCTGTGAAACCACAGGCATCGATGGACGATCAAACAAATGTATAGTATTCTTAAATAATATATATATGTGTCTGTGTGTATGTGTGTGTTTGTTTGTGCGTGTTTGTGCGTGTGTGTGCATGTAAACATGTTTGTGTATGTGTGTACATCCTGCCTGGTGCGTGTGTGTGTGTCATTCCTGGACACGAAGTAATTCTCACACAATGATTTAGCGGTTATGAGGTGTTGACGGCTGAATATCGCATTCTCCCGGTTGCCTGGTATGCCGATCAAAACGGATATTAAATTCTAGTTCTTATCAGCGTATATATTTATCAAGAATGTATTGAGCTAATTAAAGGATATATTAAGAGCAATGTCCAGCAGGTTATTGCGTAAAATTGCCCCCGTATCCGAGCTATATTTCTAACAATAAAAGCAAATAAATTTAAAACAAAAAAAACTACTAAAAGTGTCATCAACAGCAGAATTACCAGATGTTGAACAGGGGATCAACTCTTATGATTAAATAACGCAACGGAAAAATTCTAAGTATTTTGATTGCAAATACATTTTAACAATACTTCGGGAGTAAGTGCTCAATCAGGTGCTTGTTTCATTGCGTGTTTCGTGGTTTTCAACATCATATCTTTTCCACTAGTAACCCAGACGTCTGTTGAAAGAAAACATGCCACCACATGAGAAGCGGCGCGTTACGAGACTAAATGATGCGTTACAAATGTAAACCTTTCCACTCGACCAATCGATTGTGGAAGGGGGGAGGGCATAGCAAATTCACAAGTCTCATTTTTCTCTTTGTGAATTTTCTCTGTTCCCAGTCCCGTAGAACCTTTCTATGTTGCTGTTATTATTATGATGCCTTGATTTTCAATTCTTATTGTTAACATTTAATAAAAATCGGAGATGTCTGAATTTTCACGAAAGGGTTTCCATCCCCCACTTTTCTTTATTTGCATAAAACTAAATAAAACAAATATAGCCTAGATTACCCACCCTTACGCCTAGAAAATGTGTTCCAAAATTTATAAGCTGAAGCTAAAAAAAAATAATCAAAATCGTGTAATAGATTTTGCTAAAAATTAGAAATAAGGATTCTAGACACAAGGTTTAGTAGAATTATATATTTATTTTCATTTTCGTAAGCGGACATAAAATTGGTGCAAATCTGTTCTGTTTGAGGAATTAAGTTTACTCGTCCTGGGACGAGTATTCTTCTACTTAACCAAAAAAGTATGTTTAAAAAAAATGAAATATAACGACAAAAGAAAAAGTCCTTATCACTTCCATTCTCGTACTGCGTTTTTATTGGTTAATCGGTTTTCATTCAAATGTCACGTGACTCCTACTTAGAAAGTGAACAAATGAATTTTTCTCTGAAAGCAGATATTACTGGTGAATCATTTTATTTTGTTTCTTGCAAGTTGTAACTTGCTTTTATTTATTTCATTTCATTTTTAGAGGATTGTTTTGTGTGTTTTAATACTGTTTCGTAAAGGGGAGAAAAGAAACGGACGCCGTATCGCTAATTCGTCTTGGTCAGTCATATTTAATTATTATTATTACGCATTACGAGTCCCGTTTGGCAACGTCTTGCGTCTTCGTTTACAAATAGTCTTAATTAAACCGAGATCGAATTCCTTAGCAAGAACCGCTGCCCGGCCTAAACCTGAGACCCGGTGTGAACATGGCGACCCGTTTGAAAAAAGATAGTTCGCAGTTATGACGTCAATAAAAAAAAAACTAATTAAAAATAATTACTATCTGACAAACAAGACACGCACACGCAAGCAAACGCGAATGTACTTCTCATACACACACACACATACCCACACGTGCTCGCATACAGAGGTACGTACGCGCACACATGACCGCGTACAAGCACTCATTCAACCACATGCACGCAAATGAAGCCAGTTTACGTGCATACATGCACAGATACAAACGCACATATGCTTTGCATAGCCAAATACCTGAATCGAACACACGTTTATATAAACGCATGCATATATTTTGTGCAATATACATATGCTTCTTATAATATACCCTGAATTTGGATTTAAAAAATAATATGCTGACGTTGAGAATTGTTTATCTATTGGATATTTTACTAAAATGTAATTTTGATAATGAATAAAGTTGAATCTTAGAAACGTGCGTACATGTAAAAGACGTGTTGAATATTTGTTTCCGGAACTTGATTTGAATATTTGAAATTCTACTTAATATGTTTTGAATATTTATAATTGTATCCTAAATAAATTGTATCCTACATAAATACATACATATATACACGCGTATTAATCTTATAAATAAAACTCAATGTCTTTTTGTATGATGTTTGTGTGTTCCCTATAGAAACAAAAGATTGGAGAATCTATATAAAATCTAAACGTGTATTCTTATGTCAAATTTACTGCGGAAGACAATGGAAGTGTCCCCGGATCTCAGAGAGTCCCCCAATGGAGTATATGAGGGCATAACCCCTTAAAACTTTAAATGTATCATATTATTATGAAATTTAAATCATATGCATTAAATTATCTGGGGAAGACAATGGAAGTGATCCCAAATACCCAAGTGACTTCCTAACTTAAGGGAGCTAAGGGTGCCGAACCTTCTTTATAAATTCAAATATATTCCTATTTGATGAAATTTATATCATATATATAAAATTTTCCGGGAGAGACAATGGAAGTGGTCTCAAATCTCTACGTTACCCTGTGTATGCCGAATATCTATGTGGCCTCACCTCTACGTGACCTATGGGGACAGAAGTCCCTTCAAAACTTTAAATACGTTAATCTGATTTTAATGAAATTTAAACCATATGTATTAGAAACTAATTCATTGAGTTTTTCAGCATTTTAGCTTCTTCCGACTATATTAGGGGCCGAACCTAGAGAAAGTAATATGGTGTTATGCCGGTAGTGAAAAAGTACGTAGTAGTGATCTTCATTCAATCCCGAGCACCGTCGGGTCTTCCACGTTGTTTTCGTACGCACACACGAGAGCTCACACAAGCTGGCTGACGTATTCATAAGTACAGACATAAACACACATTACTACACAGACACACCATTCATATACACGATGACTTATCTGCATATGTATAGGACAAATATCTTATTTGGACACGCGTATGCATGAACACACACAAACACACATACACACATACACACATACACACACACACATTGACCTCCTTTTTTTTCTTTCTTTTATTCACCCCAAACAAGGGGCCACACTGCCACTAAGACGAAAGGGGCTACTGTGGATTAGGGGCCAGATTTATAGGGGGCATCCTAAGTGGGGGGGTGCAGCAAGATGTTGGCTCATATTGTATTTAAATGTCTGCTTGTTAGTACAGTCGGGGAAACATGGAGCAGGGAGAAAATTCCAAAGGCAAGCGGTCTGGGAAAGAAGCTATTAGAGTAGGAAGTCTGGGGACCTTTACAGTGAAGGAGTTGGATTTTGCTGTTAGACGAGTTCGTCGGGGCTATTTATGTTGAGGGAATACAAATGCAGTATATTAATCGGATCACATTTTGTTGAAGTACTTGTAAAACAAGCACATGGATGCAACATGGGCGCAGCGATGGGACAGGGGCTAGGGCTTTGTAGACAGTGGGGGGGGGCTATTAGATTAGAGGATTTCTTTTTGCCCCCTGTCCAAAAGAGAGAGAGAGAGACTAGTGGTTGGTGCACCAGTCCAAATGTAACAACAATACTCCATACATGGGCGAATAGTGACTTTATAGAGATATAGAATACTGGCAGGTGTGGACAGTTTTCTAGCCCGGTAGAGGGAGCTTACCTTCTTTGCAGCAGACTTGGCAGTATCTTTTATGTATTTATTCACATTCATGTTGCCTGTGAATGTTAGGCCAGGTCCATGCGCAGGGAATCTATACTGAAACAAAGGTTACATACTCCCAACCGTACCTTTCCTGAATTGGCATTGCTGGAGTCCGATGGCAGAGAAAGTCTTAGACGACTGGAAATTCCGGAATAAATAGAGAAAGACTGGCGTCATTTCGGAGATTTTCTCTCCTGGACTAGTTGCATGATCAAGTTTTGAGAGTCCAGTCTGCCCTACTTATTAATCCAGAACTGAAGAGAGGATATATGGATTCATATCTTTCCCAAGAGTATTAGTGAAAGTAATGTAGAAGCTCGGACAGAAACCAACTCGAACCTTGCACGACTGCGCCTGCAGCTACTACACAACGCCATTCCCAATACACACGCACATATACGTGTTAACATAATAATAATACGCTAAGCCACTTTATGTTCGTACGTACGTTATCATCTGTCACGCACATTTTAAAAGATTAGACCGCAAAGGTTGTGATTAGTGATTAATCTGATGTCGCTAAGGTAACCCATTCCGATGTTATCCGTTTTAAAATGAATTGTTCCAAGATCCAATTATGTTGTCAAGTCAACTAAAAAAGTACAATTTGAATAAATACATTTCAAAAGGTGACATTTGTTTTATTGATTTGAAGAATATTTAGCTGACAATTACGTTTACAGTAAAAAGACATTGATAGTTTAAAAAGTATTACAATTAAATAAATAATTCAACAAGGAAAAGTATTCGTTTTATTTTATTAAAGACTATCAAACTGACAATAATAATTATTTTTACGGAAGAAGAAAAAGTCATTTTTTCTTTATTGACTCTGACAGGCATTTTATATTTCAGTAAATTATACAAATTGATGTAGACTCCACCGTGGAATTTCATCGGTTCGTGCCAGTACGTATTAATATCCTCATGAACGAAGTCTATTTATTCCATACGTGCACACAGGAATCTACGCAAGTGGTCACTCAGTCACATACGAAGAGAAAGCCCTTCTTTTCCATCTTTAAATCTCCTTTCACTGGACACCTTATCAACGGACATTTACCAACTGGACAGACCC
The DNA here is from genome assembly GCA_963556195.1 of Sepiola atlantica. Taxonomy (NCBI): domain Eukaryota; kingdom Metazoa; phylum Mollusca; class Cephalopoda; order Sepiida; family Sepiolidae; genus Sepiola; species Sepiola atlantica. The sequence goes on from OY744518.1 coordinate 77,991,286, forward strand.
CATATCTTTTTACATGCACATTCTCACTCTCCATTACTTAATATTTTTTGAAATTTTGAATTTTGGATTTTCCACTGCCAACTTATCTATCTATGTAATTCCTCTGATGATAAGATTTTAATCTTTGAAAAGCCTTGGCTTAAGGAAAGAATAATAAGCATGTTTTTACCGAGTACACCTTGTATTGAACAATCGAAGTTGAAATAAATTTGTCAGTCGTACATGTTTATCCCTCTTCTTTCATCTATTATATATATATATATATATATATATATATATATATATATATATATATATATATATATAGTAAGCAATGAAAATATATATGGCAATCAAGCTACACAGAGGCTCCCGTGTTTCATCCCCGTTCAAATGCCATTTAGCCTGACGATTCCCCCCGGGGATGAAACACGGGAGCCTCTGTGTAGCTTGATTGCCATATATATTTTCATTGCTTACTACCTATCTCTACTTACGTATCGAGCACTGTTGAAGTAAATACTGAAAACTGACACATAAAAAATTATATCTCCTTATAATATTTTATGTTGATAAATGAAGTACTAATATATATATATATATATATATATATATATATATATATATATATATATATAGTACATGTATTACTGTTGTTTCCTAGATGTTAATCCAATGAAACTCCAGTGTTTATAAAAAGTGCTCAATAACAAGTAGAGCTGTTTTTTAGTATAATTTTTTATTTATACAAACATTATTGGTTACATATGTGCATACATGTTTCAGCTGCGATCTCTCTCGACAACCAACTTTCTCAGACTTTCATAAAAAATGACATTTTTTATCAAAGTCTGAGGAAGTTGGTTCTCGAGAGAGATCACAAACCAATAATGTTTGTATAAATAAAAGTTTATACTATATATATATATATATATATATATATATATATATATATATATATATATATATATATATATATATATTTATATATTTATATTATTATTATTATTATTTCATGTATTTGGATATAACATTATACGGAGATATAATATATTATGTATCGATTTTAACTATTTACTTTAACAGTGCTCAATACGTGAGTAGAGCTAGAGAGTAATTTACTATATATATATATATATATATATATATATATATATATATATATATATATATATATATATATAAATGTAAGTTCGTAATCCAAGGCAGGAGCAATGCGATATAGATACCGGAAGGTGGAACAGATGAATAAAAATAAATGAGAAGAGAAAATATGAATGGAATCTCTAATCAATTTATTAATATCTCACGGTTTAAATACCAAAACAGTAAATAGAAAAAGGTTTACTGTCAAGCAACTTTAATTTTCGAGAGTGGAACCTCTCATTATCAAAAGAAACAGATCAAAAAATATGACCGAGTGGTTGAAAAGGCGAGATAATTCTATTATGACTATATAAAGACCATATTTATTGTTAACCATGATGAATTAATAAATAAAAGACTGTAAGGGCAAGCTGACTGGCTTCTCTTCGTAAGTAAATAGAAAATCTTTTCGGACTTAATGTAGTTGCTACAAATAGCAAAAAAAAAATGTGTTTTTTATTTCCCCTCGCTATAATTTTTATAGCATCCTTAACTCGATTTAGCTCGGTTGAGCAAGCTTCGAAACCGGTCAGCTTGCCCTTTCTGACTTTTAATTTTAAAATAAATATGGTCTTTATATAGGCATTATATATATATATATATATATATATATACATATATATATATATATATATATATATACATGCACAAATAGAATACCCTTCCGGTCCGGGTATAGGCAATACATATAGTATTAGTTTTAAATGTTCATGTTTTTTTTTTCTTTATGAGGTAAGGTACGGTTTCAGTGGCACCCCTAAATGGTAAAGTTTAGAAAAAATAAGGTGCTCATGTTACTCACCGTGTTGCCGAGAATATATTTCAAAATTCATAATGATCAGTTTATTAGTTTAGGAAATTATCCTGCATGTAGATAGATAGATAGATAGATAGATAGATAGATAGATAGATAGATAGATAGATATACCAACTTTTATATATTTATGTGCACAGAGACACAAGCGCACGTTAAAACGTAGACAAACCCCCTTGATTTCTGAGAACTTCCACTGAATTAAAAGGGAAAAAACTTAGAGACTCATCTGCATACGCATATGAACATACTTGAACCATAAACACACACATACACACGCATAGTCATACTCCCATAAACACAGGCGCACTAACTATCTATTCCGCCCGAACGCGCACACGCACGCCAACAAAAAAAAACTATGCACAAGTAATTAAAATGAAAAAACGATAGATAATTCGTTCTGGGCTGAAGGAAAAGAAAAGAAAGTGAGAGTAAATAAAGGGAAGAAAGAGAAAACGAGAAAGAAAAGAAAGAAAAAAGAAAATAGAGAAAAAAGTAGGACGAAAAGAAAGAATAAAGTTGAGTGTGGGTGGATGATTCCGCCTTTCTCGCTGGGACTATTTTTTCTTGGGACTATTTTTCGAGGCGTCGTTTCTTCCGGTGGAGATTTTTATCAATGTACGACTGTTGCAAACCGACTCTGATATCGATGACACGGCTCCTAGCGTCACTAACCGGGACAATACAAACGGACAATTAAAAAGTACAATAAGAATAAAAAAAACATTCAGCAACGCAAACAGTCCCATAGAGATGCCAAGACGAAGAAACTAAACAATAATTATTTCTGTTCGATAAAATTTATCATATATATATATACATATATAAATCTTATAAGTATATAGATGGAACAGTAATATATATAGTCATCCACAGACCGACTGTTTCGCTGTATTACAGTGCTGCAGTGTGGCTAGACAAACAAGTACTTCAAGCTGAGATTGAACCCCAACTATTTTCACAACAGGCGGACGGACGTCTTACCCATTACGCTATCAGCAAAAGTCTACTACAGCAAATGAAATTTACATGCTTATACTAAGCATTTTTCATCAGCCGAGAGCCCTCTATTCTTTTCCGAAGGGACATGTGGAATAAGGATTTACGTATACTTTCTTGTTGTCATATACACCGGGCCTATCTGCATACGCATATACATATGCTAAAACCTGAACACCCGTATATATAAACACACACACACACACACATATATATATATATATATATATATATATATATATATATATATATATATATATATATATATATATATATATATATATATATATATATATATATATATATATTCTTTGACTATCTGCCAAGTCTTCATATTGGCGGCAGGCTTTACGGAATTTAAAAAGAAATAACAAAACTCTCATTTTGCTGGAACGTCTTTGAATCCGTAAATTCTATAAAGATAATTGTTCCTTTAGTCTTGAAAACGGAACGAAACATTTGTGATTGAACTCTCTGACATCAACGTATATTCCTTGGATATCTACACAGAACTCAGAATTGATTTTTATATTGACCATACAAAAAAGAAAATAACGTTTATAAATGTGTATGGCGTATGATCATACTTAATACACTATCCTTAAAAGGGGGTATTGCTTTTTTAAACGGACATCTTTCGTTTGGCGTAAGATTTGTCTTTCGAATTCTTTTCAACTTGATTGAGAACAACGTTCCTCCATTTTGAAAAATAGTTTTGATTCAAACGAGCGGACAACAACTCGACACAAAAGAAGAAAAACGACATAACCTTAACAAAAAAGAAAAGGGAAATTATTTATTAATTTTTCAGTAAAACCATCTCTGAATATATATATATATATTCAATTCAAAGTTGTTATATCATATTATAATAATTAATACACAAAAACCCAACGGATTTAGAATTGTTTCCAGAAAAACTGTACCGTGAACAAAATATCCAGGTTTTATTCTCTTCTCTCTCTCTCTCTCTCTCTCTCTCTCTCTCTCTCTCTCTCTCTCTCTCTCTCTCTCTCTAATATATATATATATATATATATATATATATATATATATATATATATATATATATTCACACTTCTGACAATTCCAAACTGTGTCAAACTAATCGTTTAGTTTACTCTTGAAAAGAACTATACAAGCAGACATTGTTTGAATTTTACAGTTACAAAGATTCTGCAGGAATATATAAACATTATATTTACATGGTCAAAAAAGAACACGACAAAAATATACACCCATGATTAGACAAATCAAAATGCTTTACTTATATTCTTGAAACTAAAATTTGGAAAATCTATTGAGCTAATCGTATGAATTATTACGATGGTTAAAATTTGATTACATAACTAAACAGTAATATATCTATATGTATATATATTTATCTATTCAGAAAATCGTTTTAAAGAGTTAATATTGTCGGTATATATTTCATTATAACGACTAGACGTTAATTACAACAAAAATACCACAGTACTGCTTCCCTGGAAACTACGGCATGGTCGTCTTCGAATTCAATGTAAACAAATATTTGTGATAACCCGTCCTCATAAGTAATCAATTTTTTTCCATTCATCATTTTTAATCCTATCATAATATTATTTATCATTTAACTGACAATCAATCTCATTCACCCTTTCCTCGAATGGCTTTTGAATTGTAGCGAGGTATGTTATTATACTACCAATAACACGGTACAACAATAACAAATGAAAATTGGCTAGTAAGAAGCAAAGTTTGTTTTGTCAGTTTAAATGCTATTTGTGTCTGACTTTGAAAAAATAATATCATGTGTTTATGTATAGAACTTTGATTAGCCGCAAAAGTTCTTATATTGGCGCGAGGGTTGATGCTATTTGAAATAATTAACACATAACTCTATCCTTTCTTCTCATTTTTCCGGAAATCTTTCGAATCCATAAGTTCGATAAACAAACAAAAAATTAATCATGAAATAGGACGGAACATTTGCAATCGATCTCACCGACATCTTTTCCAAACTTTCTTTCGCCAGTCGCATTTATTCGTACATTTTACGGCATATCAACCCTTTTTGTGGATAATTTAATATCGAACGCACAACACACATTCCAAACGAGTAATTCATTTATGCTTGTTTGTTTTACGACACATCAACCCTTTTATTGGTGATTTAACAATTCCAAAACACTGTACCTATCAGAAACCAGTAAATCTTTTGACTTGTCGGTTTTACGGCATATCAACCCTTTTATGGGTTATTTTATCCCGAAATACCACATATTCTAAAGGATCATTTGTCTTGGCGTAATTGTTTTACGTCATATCAACCCTTTTGAAGGTTAGTTTCTCCCGAAATACCACACATAATTTAAACGATTATTTGTTTTGGATTATCGGTTTTACGGCATATCCCCATTTTTATGGGTTATTCTATCCAGAAACAGAACGCATATTCTAAACAATTAATTGGTTTGACTTTCTTGATTTACGGCATATCAACCCTTTTGTGAGTAATTTAACACTGAAACAAAACCACTGTTTTGTTTATGCATTATTGCATATCAACTATATATAATATTTTACTGTAAATAATAATTAAAGATGAACTTCTATTTTTCACGTACGTGGGGGGAGTAGGGGTTAATACCTTTTCTTTGTGTTATTAATGCGTCTGTAGGCGTAACAGGCTCGATAAGATTTGAATCCGTGTTGGTGATTTAATTTTGAGAACCTCTGTTTAATAATCAATTGCACTTACAAGCATTTAAAGCCGGAATATTCCTGTGTGTCTGAAGTCGTACAAGAAAAGAAACCTTCTTGTTACTTGCACCTGGACAATCACAGGTTTCATTATCAATTACGGACTGTTTTTGGATTCTGCTTTCCGATTATAAAAACTATTTAAAAGGGAAGACTGACCTTTTGAAAGCGAGAGAGGCGCTTATTTGTGATAAATCCTTTCTAGATTCTCGCGAATTTGAGAGAAGGAGAGAGAGAGTAAAAAAGAAAACAACGACGATAGCTCTGATCAGATAAATAATTGCACTTTTAATTTATTACAAAGACAAAAAAAATTTCCAATTGAAAAAATGAAATTTATTTATTTTTATTTACACATGAGATATTCTTCGAAATTCTCTATCTGCTGAAATAAATGAATGAATTAATTTTAAAAAATATCTAAACAAAAAGGAGTTCGTCAATCAGTTGCATATATAAGCATTTTAGACCGGGATATTTGTGTGTGTGTTTGGACTTGTCATCTGCTCTTGGACCAGCCTTAAGTTTCAATATCATGTTTTTGGATTCACGGACTATTAAAATATAAATATTGAAAATTTAAAAAAAGAGACATTTATTTTTAATATATATTATTTCAGACAATCGAGAACTAAGAGAAAAGAGAGAGAGAAAAAAAGAAAAACGACGATATCTTTGAACAATATTTTGGTTGTTTTATATAAAAGCATCGTCTATCTGATCGGATAAATTAATACATTTTTTTATTTATTACAAAAAAAAACATTTTCCAATTGGAAAAAGTAAATTTATTTACTTTTATTTACACTTGAGATATGCAGCGAAATCTTCTATTTGCTGAAATAAACGAATTAAATTAATGAATTTTTAAACAAAAAGGATTTCGTCTATCAATTGCACTTATAAGCATTTGAGACTGGAATATTTTGTGCGTGACTGGATTCGTACCGGAACAGAGATCTTCTTGTCATCTGCACTTGGACAGTTTCATTATCAAATACGGACTGTTTTTGGATTCTTCTTTTTTTTTACAGACTATTATAAAAGGACTGAATTTTTTTTAAAAGAGAGAGAGACAAAATAACATGCATTTGTGATATATCCATTCCAGATTATCGGGAATTAAGAGAGCGAGAAAGAGAGTTTTAAAAAAACGCACGAGATATCTCGTCTGTCGTTTTGCAAGTGGGTTCCATGTTAACATTTTCCTTATTATTTTCTTTAATGTGCCTGTTCATCATGGCCTTTTTAATGTGTTTGACCATTTAATAAGTTCAAACACATTGAAATGGCCGTTTTTGTAACCGTCTAAATTGCCCTAACGTCTAAATTGCCCTAACGTCTAAATTACCCTAACTTCCACCCAACCCCTTTAGATGCGTCTATAGTTAACATATATGCTTAAATAGTTTGACTCTGAATTCAAAGGTGTTTTATGTACACCTCTAATTGTTCCACATATAGATGTCTTCGTATTATTGTTCCACATATTGATGTCTTCGTATAATTGTTCTATATAGATGTCTTCGTATAATTGTTCCACATATTGATGTCTTCGTATAATTGTTCCACATATTGATGTCTTCGTATAATTGTTCCAAATATAGATGTCTTCGATTTATTCTGCTATTTCCCTTTAATCGGCAGGTAATCATTCCGTTCTATATCGTAGAGAACGCCGTGCATATATCTACATAAAGAATAAATAATACCGATATCTCTGAACACTATTTTGTTGTTTTTAAATACTTTTATTTTAAAAAAAACGCCTGCGTGATCAGATAAATAAATACATTTTTATTTATTATAAAAAAATTTAAAAAAACATTATCCAGTTCGAAATAATTTATTTTTATTTACTCCTGAGATATGCTACGAAATCTTCTACCTGCTGAAATAAATTAATAACATATTTGATTATAATTGATAATATACGTGATAATACCTAGTATTTCTCTAACCAATTAAAACTAAACAATAATAATACCGATAGACGTGAACAAAATTTGAGGGGTTTAAAAACCAATTATATAAATAATTTTATTTTTATTTGGACTTGAGATCTTCTACGAAACAGTATATTTGATAAAATAAATAAATGAATGAATTAATTATTTTTATGGTTTATAAAAATAAATGCTTTATATTGTTTCCATGAATTGGTTTTATAAAACGTATTAAATTATAATTCTTGGGTAAAATATTTTTTTATTATTACCGTTACACTAACTATTTAATTAACAATATTAACACTAACCTCTATAATTAGTCGTGGACAGCATTTTTCTGTTTGGAAACAAAGTATTGGAAACAAAAGAATTAAAAGTAATGTTTCAATTTACATCTGAAATCTGATACGAAATCGTATTCCTGAAATAAATAAATTGAATAATTTTTAAATTCATTAAAAATATTTAAAAATTGGTGAGATATCTCTTCGATTCGTCGTTATTTACCAAGAAGTTATTTATCAAACGTTGTAGATTATAATGTTTGCTTTTATACTAATATCTATCTAATCACTTAAACTAACCATTACACAACTTTGCTGATTTAAAATCAAATTATTAGAAATCAATAAAATGTGATTAACAAAATAATTTTTATAGTTTTACAATACTAAAACGTGTAAATTACGCGATATTATTATTTCCATTTCATCTGTGTCTGGGTTGTTCTTTTGTTTGTTGATTTGTCGCTTATTAATATTTCTGCTTCTACACAATACGAAACAAACTAAACCGATTTTTGCTGAGCTAAACCCCAAACTTAAGTGAGGTTTAGCGTTGGGTTAGGTTACGGTTAGGTTAGGGTGTATTTATGGTTAAGTAAGTGTTAGGGTTAAAACAGTTTGGTGTGTATTGTGCAGAAGTACAATAATATCTTTGGCTAACGTTGACGTAACCATATTTTCAAGAAATATAATTAAAGGCATTTTTCTCTTAATACTTTAAAATCTTCCTGCGTATCTGAAGCATATTTTATGCCGTAACGTAACGCCTAAAAATATATTTTTAAAACATAAACAAACATTAAGTCTCTGAAAGATCAGATCTAAAAATAGATAAAGCAAAAACTTTAACGACATCAGATAAAAATACATAACATCTTATTTCATACAAAATGTAAACATATAAAATTATACACAACAGCAATAACAGAAAATATATAAATATATAAAAATATAAACAACGCATATTGAATATAAATAAATATAAAACATATACCCAACACATATTATTACGGATAAAATATCATATACAAATAAATACACGACATCTTATAGCATAAAATATATAAATACATAAAAATATCCGCAACATATATTATAACAGACGAAATATCAATATATGAAAATATATAAAACGTATTTTATTACATATAAATAAAAATATATACAAACACATTATAACAGTAAATATATAAAAATACAAAAATATACAAACACATTATTGCAGACAAAATATAAATATATAAAAAACATACACAGCACATTATTATAGACAAAATATAAATGTATGAAAATATACAAAAGGTATATTACAGACAAAATATTAATGCATGAAAATATATACAACGCATATTATTACACAAAGATATAAATATAAAACATATACAAAACATATTATTAGACAATAACAAAATATATGAAAATATACAAAAACGCAAATGGACACATTATAACAGAAAATATATAAAAAAGATACACAGCACATATATTATTACAGAGAAAATATAAATATATACAAATATATAATATTTTCTACGGACAATATATTACTATATAAAACTGTACGCAACGCATATAACAGAGAAAATATAATTACACAAAGATGCCTAGTTTAGCAACATTTGTGCATTGAGGCATATTTCTTTTAATAAGATATAATCTATAAAATAACACAGCATCGACTTCGATGGTCGCATTCATTTAATCACGTCGCCCTTTTACTCTCCTTCTCTTACGTTGCTGCTACTACTACTCCCCTTTTCTTCTTTATTTACGTCATTTATCTATTTACGTCATTTTCTTTCTCTCCTTCTCTTACGTTGCTGCTACTACTACTCTCCGTTTCTTCTTTATTTACGTCATTTATGTATTTACGTCATTTTCTTACTCTCGTTCTCTTACGTTGCTGCTACTACTACTACCCTCTCTTCTTCATTTAAGTAATTTATTCATTTACGTCATTTTTTTACTCTCCTTCTCATACTCTGCTTCTACTACTACTCCCATTGTCTTCTTTATTTACGTGATCTATTCATTTACGTCATCCTCTTACTCTCCTTCTCATACTCTGCTGCTTCTACTACTCCCTCTTTTCTTCTTCGTTTACGTCATTTATTTATTTACGTCGCCCTCTTTATCTTATTATCTTACGCTCCTGCTACTATTAATTCTACGTCCCCTATTACCCTCCTCCCACCACTTCTCGTCTCATTCACCGTCCCCTTTCAGTATCTCAAACATCCAGTATGCAAACAACAAAACCAGCAACATTATCAAAGTTTTAACATTATGCACATTCTTATTTGTGTCTTCCAATAACTACACACAAGGTGTTATTTCGGAGTTTCTCTTTATTTTACTAGATTAAGTTGCTCCAGCAAGGATTGACAGTCTAGTCTATTCTAGTTGTGTTAAAGGCTACCTTAGATTCAATTCGAAGCTTGCAATATTTTTCTAGCTGACATAACGGTGATATATTAGCATAACACCAGTTCTAAAGGACTTTTGTTTTGTTATTTGTTACATTACCAGCAGGCATCTCCGACATTGCTCGGGAATAAATAAGGACTCCTGTGTATTCCTACTCCCAGCCCTGAACTCCCACTTATACTCTTAATTATTCAAAATTTTGATAATTTACAATTTTTAAATTAGAAACAAAATGAAACGTCGTCATTGTTGTTTATGAATTCTCAGCGCGAACGCAGACCCCCCCCCCCTCCACAACATAATTATAAAAATTAAATACAAAATTAATACCAGCATTGGATTTCTTCTAAAATTTTACCCGAGAATAATTGTGTTTGATCTTGGTATAGGACTTTGTTTTCAATAGCATCCCCGGAAAAGAAACAGATTGACAGAGACACCTTAAATATATATAGGTGTATAGTTTTTCCGTTTTTATTTACTTTATCGCTCAGTAACAGCGAAATTCGTTGGTTTTAAACTGACCAAAAATCGTTCACCATTTTACCAATCGTTTAAAACAGTTATAAGACCCTAGTATAATATTGAAACAAATAAATTCTAGACGTTAGACACCAAAATAGAACAAATCAATAAGAAAAAAACATACTGTGCTCTGGTAAATAGTGTAGCGACATACAGCTTACACCACTGGAGTTATGGGATGAGAAAAGTTTTAAATGTGAGTGGTGTTAAGCCACCATTTCAGGGTCTTAAACAGTCAAGATTTGCTAAAATGTTGAGAATCTGTACAATTGTGCAGTATATATTTCTGGTTTAACGCTCATAAAAATCACAGGTAATATATATGTATATATTACCTGTGATGTCTCTATAACGTTGACAGAACTTGCAGATCATTCTTAACCAATGTTATGTTCCTCAGTGCAAATGGTCTAAAAGTCGTTAACGAACACATAAAGGCACAGACACGTGGACAGGAAGACTTTTACATTGTCGGCGCGAACGCAGACCGCATAAAGTCATTATAAAATATTTTGATAAGGAATTACCAAGGATTCCTCGAAAAATTTTGATCGAGAATACATTTACAATATAAAAAAGTATACAACACACATTATCACAGATAAAATATCAATATATATGAATACATAAAAATATTAAAAATAAATATTATTACTGAAAAATCTTAATATATAAAAATATACACAAGTATATTATTAAAAACAAAGAATAATATATATATATATATATATATATATATATATATATATATATATATAAACATAATTAAAGACAAATTAAAAATATATAAACATAATTAAAGACAAATTAAAAATATATAAAAGTATACAAAACGCATATTATCACAGGAAAATATACACGTATATGGATATATAAAAACAAAAACACTATTATTATTACAAACGTTAAATACACGGACACACGTATTTTCGATTAATATCGGCCATATTTATTTTATATATAATTTTGATTTGTCTTTCTTCAATGCATTATTTCGTTCGTGTATAATAGTAATACTTAAGCTGTTCGCTTTATTAAATTTGGTCGAAAATATTTTGGGGACTTTCTAATCTAAATACATAAATTGTGAAAGTTGGGTCATTCCTCGCACTATCGATAACGTCAACACACCCTATTTAACTTTACACAATAGACGCACCATCTTTTTTATATATATTGCTTATATATATGCGACATCAGTCGCAAGATTAACTAATTTGCATATAGGTTTTGAAAAAGAACATTTTATTAATTAACTTTTATTTGTTATTGTTTTGTTTTTTAATTCAATGATTGATTTTTTATTTTAATATAACAAATAGGTCTGTTTGGCAATATTGTTTTATTTCCTGGACAAATATTTAATAATTGTTTTCAAATGTTCCTTTCTTTAGAGGGAACGACTTGATTTTCAACAAGTTGCGATTTTTTTCTAAATTGCTAATGAAAAAGCAAATTGATTTTTGTTTTCCTTTCTTTAACGTCACATTTAAAAAATGAATAAATTTGTTTCGTAATTACTAAAATATTAATGTAAATCTATCTATATGAATAAATGAGAAACATTTAATTTCGTGTTTACAACAATGTTATGGATGAAAATGTATATTATTTTAAATAAATGCTTCAAGTATTTCAAGTAGCGAATTTTGAGAAGCGATTGCGAGCAGGTAAAGCCAGCCAGTATTTACTATCCAATCATTGTTAAAATTTTCGACATAAGCGAAAACAGATAGAGAAACATTTTTTCCGCAGTTCGTAGATAAGCCAGTTTTTTTTTTTTGTTGTTGGTTTTTTTTTTGCTTTTTTTGCTTTTTTTTTTTCTTGTCTTTTGACATCACGTAAATTGGCGGTTTAATTCCATCTTTCAAAAACAAAATGGCGACCACTGAAATCCCATTTGATGAAAGTTTCCTCGACAGCAACCGAACCTCCATTGCTGATTTCACAAACCTTAGCTCCGCCAACCATACATCCGATTCAATAAGTAACCACGAAACAAACATCACTGGAGTGGTCAATGGGTTACCAATTCACAATTTGATTTTCGTCACTGTCAACCTTTTCCTTGTCCCCCTAATTGTCGGTGGCAACTCCTTGGTCCTGCTCTCGATCGCCTCCTTCCCGAGGCTGCGAACCGTACCGAATATATTCGTCTCTAGCCTCGCAGTCGCTGATCTCTTAGTCGGACTTTTGGTAATCCCTTTTTATACAATGTATTATCTGTCCGTTCCGGGCGTGACGGAAAACAAGTACGCCTGTCTGTTCAAGTACGCCTTCATTATAGAGTCGTGCGGCTCCTCGATATTCAACTTGTCGGCCATCGCCTTCGAGCGCTACATAGCGGTATCCTTTCCGCTCAAATATTCGGTGTTCATGACCCGTCGCAGGGCGAAGCTGATCGTCACCGGCCTCTGGACTTACGTCACTGTCCTCAGCCTTGTCCCCATGGCGGGGATCAACACTTGGCAGGCGAATGCCGGCTGCGATTTCTACCGGGTCCTGCCGATGGGCTACACAGTCGTCGGCTCGTTCGTCACCGTCTCGGTCGGCCTGGTCACCACCTCGGTGTTCTATTCCCTCATTTACCGAGAGATTCGCAAGATGCGACGCTTCACGGCGAACCAGCCGCGTGTCGATAAATCGCACAATCGCGACGTCCGTTCCGCCTTCGTCATGGCTATCGTCTCTTTGACGTTTCTTATGTTTTGGTTGCCTTACATATTGATAGGACCCCTGAAATATATCCAGACCCTTGACCGGGAATATATCGAGCGACTCAAGAACTATACCCTCTGTCTGGCCATCAGTAATTCGATGGTCAACCCGTTCATTTACGGATGCTTGCGTAAGGATTTTCTTTCGGCTTATCGTACTTTCTTGTGTAACCCCTGTTCATTTCGACGAAGAGATAAAAGCCTTAATTTAGCATTAAGTCACTCCTGTGATTAACTCTAATCCAGCTCTAATTTATATATATATATATATATATATATATATATATATATATATATATATATATATATATATATATATATATATATATATATATACAGAAGAATAAGACAACATCGATACCGTCGGTTTCAAATCAAAACAAAGGGGACCTATAGTCGGCATCCTATGTCGGACTCTCTTCAGCCTCTGTTTATGTCTGTCTCCTCAGAAAATGGCGACATGAACAGAGGCTGAAGAGAGTTCGGCATAGATAACCAACTATAGATCCCCTTTATTTTAGATTTGAAACCAACGGTACCGATGTCTTAATCTTCTGTAATTACATATATAAATAAATATTACGCTCTTATGTTTCAATTTTTCTTAATAACTGAGCACTCTGTTGTGGCTCTCTCCCACTAACTTATATATATATATATATATATATATATATATATATATATATATATATATATATATATATATATATATATATATATATATATATATATAAGGGATGGGCATAAGTCTTGCCGAGGATAATTAACTATATTATATGTGAAAATAAAAAATAACTAAGCAACCATTTATCTAAGTCAGTCGGATTTTGTTCAGATATTTTTATTTTTATATGGAGTTAAATAATTATTTTCGGCTATATATATATATATATATATATATATATATATATATATATATATGAGAGAGAGAGAGATAACGCATATGTATTTATATGTGTGTATATAGAATATGTATATATACATATGTGTATATATGTAATCTTTCGTAATTACGTTACTCCTCAGGTGATTCCTATTTCTGCTTTCTCCGTTAACACGTTTGCTAAACTGGACCCCTTTACCTCGCTAGACAATCAGCCCCCCCCCCCTCCAAATATAACAACACCTAACGCTATCTCTTCTTCTTTGCTGTTCCTCTTTGGGACACCCACCCCTTTTTAAATTATCTTCTCAATTAAATCCTTAAAACCAATTATCATTATGACTTGTGTGAGAACTCCAAGTGAGTGCACTAGGGGTCCTCACACGAATCATTACCAATGAATGCGCGCCTGCAAAATAATAATAATAATAATAATAATAATAATAATAATAATAATAATAATAATAATAATAATAATAATAATAATAATAATAATAATAAACAACAACAACAACATGTTGTTCTCTGGAGATTGAATAATTACAAGTCTCTCCAGATTTCCGATGTTTTCCGGTTACCATTATGTTCTCACTGATGAGGGCTGTCTTCCAGTGGAGGTCTGGATAATGCTTTCTGATGCTGCAAGGGTTTTTTTTCTCGTAAAGCGGTTTGTGTGGATGCAAGTTTATAGGATTTTCCTTACATAGTTACCGGGCAGTTTTTTGGCCCTTGGATTTGTGTAATGTCTATATGCATTTATAGTTATGTTTACGAAACGTTATTCGTTCTCAGCTTGCCTGTGATTGGTCTGTGTCACCTGGCTACATAAGTTGGCTTCCGCACTCGAGGATTTTCATTAGTCTTGTGCCTTGTATAATGTCAATCCTCCATTTGATTCCAATTTCTCTTACGTCTTTTCCAGCTTTCTTAGAACTGTACTATTTAGTATTTAGGACTTTTCACACAAGTTATTATCAGTGATAGCAAATAGTATTCCCTGGAGCCTGAGTAACAATGTGTCTCTCAGATTTCCAGCACTCTCCACCTCTTTCGATGACCATTACAAAACACTTTGTTTTATCGCAAACACCGTTTACCATTAATTTCTCACTGAAAACGATCATTGGCTTCATGTAAAATTTAAGTGCCAGCCTAGTTAAGATCAGAGTGTAATATCTGTTCTTATACGATACTTTATCTGTTCTGTTCTCGGTCAGTGAAGAATAAATCGTTCTAGACTGAAGCGGTTTTCATCTTTGTTCCAATCCAAACTGCCCTTTTCAAGGAGACTAGATTCTCCCCACACTAATAACCGATCTTGTATCGTATTCTCTCCTCGTGGGGATGCAAGTAAATAAGGGCAATAAGCTTTCCATCCTCCTTAACCCTTCACGATCATTTTATGTAGTACCAGCTGAGGCTGGTATCACCACTTTTTTTCTTCCTTTGGAATTTCTATTAGTTTCAGTTCCATCGGTTTCGCACAGTTCTCTTTATATATGTTTTATTCTATTTCTTTTTAAACTTATCTGTGATTGTCAGCGTTACTTAGGCATGTCGGTTGGTTTCCGCACTTGAGGATTTTCATCGGTGCGTGCGTTTTACTGAGTCAATATTCACTTTGGTTCCAATTTCTGTTCGTCTTTTTCCAGATTTTTAAGAACGGTTCCTATAATTATTGGTATCACAGTAAAGTTCTTCGGTTCTCATATTCGTTTCACTTCTCTGGAAAGTGTCATGTATTTGCCTAGTTTCTCTGTCTCCAGGATCTTCACCCTACGAACTGCCGCGACGGCAAAATCTACGATTTTGGAGTTTATTTCCATTTTGTTGACTATTATCACGTCATTTTTGCTTGATGTATGTCCTATAGGATTTTATGATTTTCATTTTACAAGTCTGGCTCCTCTGTGTGTGGGGGGTGTGGGTGGGTGTATGTGTGTGTGTGCACCATTTGTCTGCATGTTCAAAGTACAGACGTTTGCATAGTTCCCAGTGGACTGCCTTTCCCGCACAGACGTGTCTGTTTTTGTATTCCTTTTGGGGCTAGTTTGCTGCATTCTCTTATGATGTAGTTTACCGTTTCGCTTCTTTGTCCACAAGATTTACATTAACTATTTTCCTGTCTTGTCTATATTTGTTTTTACATAGTTCGTTCTGATCGTCTTGTTTTGTGCGGCTATCAGTAGTTCATTGTTCAAGTGTTCTTTTCCTACCCATCTCCATGTGTTTTTGTGCAACTCTTCCTTATAAATCGCCGTGTAGTTGCTTATCTTCCCATTTGACTTTTCTTGCCTTTTTGTTTCCAGTATCACGTCTTTTTGTATTGTTCATTTTGGCTGAGATTTTGCAGCGGTATTCAGCCTTTCTGTATTTGTCTAGCTTTTTTACATAGAGTATCATCTTTCGAGTACAGTACATTGTGAATAGTCATTAGTTTCCTAGAATTTTTGCCAGGTGACTGAGTTCTTCTTTTGTCCAGCCTATAGTAGGGTTCAGAATATTTTACTAGGGGTATTTCCCAGGTATTTATTTCTTTTTATCATGTTTCTACTATATAATTTGGTTTCTAAGAGTTTTCTTGTTCTTCTCAAGTTTTCTCTTCCAATCTTCTCTTTCATTTCTGTTGATTTTATAGCGTCCGTTTCTAGAATTACAAGATATTTATACGTTTCATGTTCACCAAGTGCTCTCAGCATCACTCGGTTGGCAGTTCTATGCCCCCTGCTGTCTCTATTTTTCCGCTTTTTATCTTCAGTAGTGCACACAGTTTTATTCCGAATTCCATTTTAATTTCCTGGCTGTAGATACTGGTTGTATTTATACTATTTTATGATACTATTGTTTTAGATATATAGACGATATCATCATTTTTATTTAGATATTTAAACGACTTCCTTATTTTCTTTAGATATATAGACGACAGCCCTATTTTCTTTAGATATATAGACATCTTTATTTTCCTTATTTTTCCTCCCAAACAAACTAAAATAGAAACCATATCTAACATTCTAAATACTGTCGAACCTACCATAAAATGTACTTTTGAAACAAAATATAATTTTATACCCTTCCTAGATATTTTTCCATAACACTCTAAAATATCCTAAATACTTCATTGAAGATGCTAGAAGAAAGGCACTCCGCATCTTCCACCATACAAAAACAAACACTATTTCCTCTTCCACCCTACATCCCTACCTACTAACACGCGCAACAATAACTTTTGCACTACCTCATCGAAATATGATTTTAGGACCGCATACTCCACGTCACACATAATTAAAAAATGTGTTCAACAAACACAAAAACGCAATCACTATCCAAACTGCAAAAGCAGCTATTTACACTATCTCTTGCAATGATTGTAACAATGTCTACGTTGGTGAAACACAGCGCTCCTACAAAAAACAAATTACAAACGTAACAAATCCTTAAAATTAAGTGATACTAAAAATGGTATCACACATGTTTATTTTCAACCACAAACTTAATTTCCCCAAAGTTTTGATAATCAGACATGCATATAATACCAAATATAAACGGCTTATAGAAGCAATTCTCATCAGCCAGTCCAGAAATTATATCAAACAGAGGCCGGGCATTTGTTTTTAATTTATCTAGCCATAGCGAAAGATATCTTGTCTGGATATTTTATTAACTTCGATGTTGGCTAAGCCTTCCCTATTTTCTCCAAATTCACAATTAACATAAAACCCGCACACGCTCCTCATAACACCCTTCAGTATTCATTTACCTAAACCATTACTATTCCCCCACCGCCAAAACATTCCAATAACTTCTTCCACAAACTCCCCTACCCTCAGCATAACATCCCCTCCTATTCAGGATTCCTTGCTTCTTGGAACTTTCCACTTTCCTATAATCCCATCAACTTTGTCATGCATCTCCTGTTTCACCATACCTAAACTCGTTACTAAAATATTTCAACTAGCCAATCACACTAAGTGGACACCGTTATTTCCTCTACCAGAGAGCTCAACTTATAAAATAGTGGGTATATTTATATATCTATGAAATATACTCACTCACAGACAGCTGTTTCATCGTCATGCACTAACAAACCCGCTACTAAGTAGAAAAAAATATATCGCTACCCACATCGATATTTGAAACCCGAACGTGCGGTCACATCCAAACGCGATCAGCAGCCAAGCATAGTATCTTTTGCACTAACAACCCCGCTACTAAGTAGAAAAAAATGTATCATTATATATAGGTATTTTTGTTGCTTACATATATTTTATCAGGCCATGGTGTAGTAACACTATCTGAGTTTGTGGTGTTTGGGACTAAAAATACATTCTGGTGTGGTATTAGCCCTGGACGAGCATCTGTCTTCAAGCGAAAGAGAAAGTTTCTAGGGAATATCAAATCCCCAACCGCATATATATCCTGATTAGTCAGGGGAGATTAAATACAGCGACAATTATTCCCAAATGGTCACCCATCCGGTACTGACCAAACTCAACGTCGCTTAACTTCGCTGATCCAAAGAGAACCGGTGTGTCAATGTGATCATGCTGAAAGTATTTTTCTCTAGAAACCCTTCTTCCATAAAAATGCGTATGATGTAGGTGAATCGTGGTGCAACTATCAGAAAAAAAGCTACAAGCAGACGTGGCTGTTTGTTCCCGCGTTTTCTCAATTCAATTCTTATCTCTGATTGATTATATTAAAATCGAATGAATCCTTTTTTTTTTCATGTTATATCTGTGTTTATATATAATTCAAGATGTTTTATTTTCTAATAATGTTTTACAATATGTTAGACATCATGCTTGAGTTGGGGAAGGGGTACGATCGAGATTTTCCCGGAGCATAACCAGGTTTCCCTGCACGCCACTGTGTGTATTTGATTTTTCTGCACATTTGATTTTTGTTGTTAAACATTTAGACAAATATACGAAATTTCACGTCATTTCACGTGGTTTTGTGCGATTTTGCAGGATTTCCCATGATTTGAATTGAGAGACATTCTTTATTTCATTTTATCGTGGCCTTCTCTCTCTCTCTCTCTCTCTCTCTCTCTCTCTCTCTCTCTCTCTCTCTCTCTCTCTCTCTCTCTCTCTCTCAAAGAAAAAAAAACATAGCACAAAAAGAGAAAAAAATCGATTTTAATTTATTTCAAATGATATGTTCGTAAATGCTTGATATATAAAAGAGAAGTGTAAGAGTTCAGAACTTTGAACGAACCCGGATGTAAAAAAAAACGATGAGCCGGATGTAGAAAGGCGAACTCTTGTTGTCGTTAACCCAAATTCATTTACCAATTATTCTTTTTTGTCTGTAATTCTTTTTTTGTTGTTATTTTTTCTTCAAATTTGGACAAAATATAATTGTTTTGCTATTTCTTTTCTTTGTTCTTTTGTGTTTTTTTTTGTGTTTATTTAGACTTATGATGATATTGCTCTATTTCCTCTTTTTACGTTGTGCTCGGAATTTGACGACAAAATAATACGCTTAAAATGACCACCAATGTGGAGCAATTTTGTTTCGGTTATTTTGGGTTTTTGTATTGCGTATTACAACAGTTTTACATATTGTATTTTATCTTAAAAAATAAGACCAGAACGAGAAAGATATTTTTTGCTAAATTTGCAGATTGTGTGAACATCCTTAAAAACTTGACAGAAAAAAAGAAAAAAATTAATAACCCCTAAGCCCGAGTGGCAAGGTCGTAAAAACCACATGTAATTGCCCAAAAAAGCAGACTCCTTTTCATGTTGACATCTCCATATGTCTCTCTTGTTCGACAATTTTAAAACCATTTGATGTCCAACATAACAAAGTCGAACGAGAAAAAAATCCCACTTTGAAGTAAATAAATTGGGCACTTGCGCAGATGCGGTACACGGGCCGAAATTTATTTTAGAAGAGTTCCAATGGTGTAAGGGGCAGACAACTCTCTTTTTAGTATATTGATAGAACATTTATTGAAGAAAATAGAATTTGAGAAAATGAACAGTATATTTTTCCATTTCAAAACCAACAAAACGAACAATCCTCTTGTTTGGATTAACAGATTTTTTTGATTTTTTTTTATAGTTTAAAAGATTAAATTATCGCAGAAATCAACATTTGTGAAAATCAACAGTTTCAGGGCATTCACGTCGATTACGTCCATTTTCGAAGTAGCTAAAAATTGCGATAATTTAATATTTTAAACTATAAAAAAATCAAAAAAATCTGTTAATCCAAACAAGAGGACTGCTCGTTTTGTTGGTTTTGAAATGAAAAAATATACTGTTCATTTTCCCAAATTCTATTTTCTTCAATAAATGTTCTATCAATATACTAAAGAAAGAGAGTTGTCTGCTCCTTACACCATTGGAACTCTTCTAAAATAAATTTCGTCTCGTGTACCGCATTTGCACAAGTGCCATAAATTGTTTAGAAAAAAAACAATTCAACAAAAACAATTCCCTTCTAAATCGTAAAAAAAAATAACGTGATTGGAGGAAAAATGTTTTGAACAATAATAAAATAATTTCTACTTTGTCGCTAACACGGTCATTCAATGCGAGCATGATTTGGAATTTAAAAAATACATCGGGTTAAAAATATCGGTTACAAAAATGACTTAACATCGCTAAGAGGAGACAATACAAAACGGAAAATAACCGAAACGAAAAAAAGCCCATTTTTTATAGACGCGCTGAAAATGTCATTAAAATTAAAGTTGTGTCATTGAAATTAATGTTTTGCAGAATTTTAAAATAAAGATTTTTTTGTGCTTCTGAACAATTTCGTTTCGGTTATTCTCCGTTTTGTATTGTCTCCTCTTAACGATGTTAAGTCATTATTTTAACCGATATTTTTACCCGATATATTTTTTAGGCTTTTTTTTTAGATTTTTATGTGCACGTGGCTTCCGGTTAAATCTACGGATGACCACAAATGTAAAAAAAAAACGTCGTTGTTAGACTTTCTTGTTTATGCGATTTATAAGTACTGTTTCTTCGAATTATAGTTTAATAATAACAATACATTTGTTTAATTATTTTTTAAAACCAAATAACGTTATTAAGAAGAAAAAAACAACTTTTGGTTGATAATTTGTTTGTCAAAATTAATTTCTTAAAATGTCATTTTTTGTCAAATATTAAAAAAAAAATAACTTTCGGTTCGTAAAATGTCATTTTTTGTCAAATAACTTTCGGTTGATAATTTGTTTGTTAAAAGTAATCTAATAAAATGTTTAATTATCGTAACATATGTTTTTATTTATTTCAAACATTTACATTAATAAGAAAATGTGTATTTTCAATGGAAATATTATTTGTTTATTACTACATTAAACTAAAAAAAAATAATTAAACAAATGTATTGTTATTATTAAACTATAATTCGAAGAAACAGTACTTATAAATCGCATAAACAAGAAAGTCTAACAACAACGGTTTTTTTACATTTGTGGTCATCCGTAGCAGACGTGACGCCATAAATTTAACCGGAAGCCACGTTCACATAAAAATCTTTAAAAAAGCCAAAAACTGAATCTATATAATATAGGGACGGTAGGGACCTCCAAAGCGAACCATAGAATTAACCTTGCGCCCTTATATTTAACACGATGTACCATTAATATAGGTTAATATTATCATCATAATATTTATACCATCCAAAAGAAGAAACAAAATAAACTGCTAATGATTTTTTTTTAATTTTCAATGTCCGAAAATAATAAAAATGAGAAACTAAAACTGTGTTTCCATTATCGACGCCTTAAAACAACGTTTCTATTTTTCACGCGCTAGCATATCATCAAATAAAATTCGGTTTTCGTAAAATATTGAGAGAAAATATTTTCGAGTAGGTGATCTACCGCACCCCCCTCCCCACCTTATTTTATGAAATTTGTACAAAATGTTTTATAATCAATTGAAATTGTAATATTATATAAAGCGAAAGAATCTGAAAAAAAAACATATCAGATTTACTCTTTTTTATTTTATTGTAACGTATTTTTGTAAAGTTTCCGTGAATTCGTAAATAAAAAAAGTGAAAATAAATGCAAAATTTATGTTTTGAAAATGTTTACTTCTTTTTATGATTTATATATATAATAATTTGTTGAATTGCAAATTTTAAAAAACATTCTCAAAAATAATTAATTTTTAATAGATTTCAATGATTTTAAATCATTTCATCATTTAGAAGTGTTCATTTTTAAACATCGATATTTGAAATAAGGCTTCCCAATTTTTCAAAATATTTTAATCAAGGGAGGCGCGAGAGCGCTCTATCCCTTAATAGACTTCACGAATGGCATATGCTGGAAATCTCATTTCTTTGATCAATCATAACTCAAAAACCAATAAACCAAATTAGTTAAAACTTTGCACAAAATTTTTATTTGATAGGTTCTATAAGTGTGTAGAATTTCAGCATCATTAGTCAAGGCAACCCAGAGATCCAAAAAGTTCAATCATGAAATCATGTTATCTGTGTGTACGTACGTACGTACGTACGTACGTACGTACGTATGTGCCACCCTGTATCTCATCAACTATTTGATGGATTCAGCTGATTTTTGGCAGATATAGAGATTCTAGGGTCTAGTTGATGGCATTTTAATTTCAGTTTACCATATACCTTAGTTTTCCAGAAAATTCCAAAAAAACTTAAAAATGACCAGTATTCATACACTTTATTCTATATCTTATCGACCATTTGATAGATTCAGTTGATTTTTGGCAAAGATAGAGGTTCTAGTGTCTAGTTGATGGCATTTTAATTTCAGTTTACCATATACCTTGATTAGTCAAACTACCAACTATATCAGTTATGAGAAGGCATTGTATTGAGACATAGCCTTTACAAAAGTAGTGACATTCCATGATAAATGCCAGTATACTTAAATCATATGCCCTTAATAGGGTTAAGATGAAAATTCATATACACTAAATGTACAAAAGCAAGGAAATTCCCAAAGCTCTACACTTTTATTGTCATTAAGGGTATGCGAGCACAACAGGGTTATGTATTTTACTGGTAGGAATTTTTCTTCAGCGCACCTCACACACTGCATCCACTCATGCATAGAGATTTATGTGATAATGAAATGGTTTGGTTGATATGTAGTCATACCCTTAATGACAATAAAAGTGTAAACATTTGGGAATTTGCTTGCTTTTGTACATTTAGTGTATATGAATTGTCATCTTAACCCTATTAAGGGCATATGATTTCAGTATACTGGCATTTTTCATGGAATATAATATAACGCTCACTCTTACCAATCGTAAAAGAGCGACATTGACCGCGATTTAATAATTTGTGATTTTAAATAGAATTTTGATTTGTTATTTGTAACTAAAGTTTATTTGAATTCTTTTGACATTGACAAATGTATGAAATCCCGTAACTTCCTGTTTGAACACATTGGCCGCCGGGCCAATTCACATCTTAGACAAATAGTACTTCTGCCAGAACATCTGTTACTGTTCTGTTAGTGTTCATTATATTTTTCATTACATTCTTTACGCTAAAAAATGTATGTGTACAACAAAAGTAAGTATTATATTATTTTCATCAATTTTTGTTCAAATTTAAATGTTTATTCATTCAACATTTTCTTTCGAATTTTTATTAGATCCGGCGAAAATCCAACTGTATCTACCAGCGACTCCTAAGACTTTTTTGGCGATTGTACATTGTAGTTAACAAAAAAAGGCGAAAATTAAGAAAAAAAATTCATAACAAATAACTTTTACCAAACGCAAGAAAATTTAATCTTCTATCGATCTGCGTAATTTTTCAGTTTTTGAACTTTTTTCAAGCTTTTTTTTGTTTAGATTCTGTATCGCTATCTAAAAGTTGGGCACGTGAGATCGGGTGGTTCGGTAAAGTGCAAAGTATTTTAAAATAAATAATAACTTAAAAAAACTTACCCATATCCGACTGGAAACCACTCCTGTACTTAGGGTTAATGGTAAGCGAGCACCAAAGAAAGAAAAATCATGGCCATATTCTTTGACAAATTTGGTTAAATGAAAGTAACGACACCAATTTTGAAACAACAACACTTACAAATAGTTTCGAAAAGTTAAAAACCAATAAGTCGATAGAATATTAAATTTTCTATCGTTTGGTAACAGTTATTTGCTCTCTATTTTCTCACTCATTTTTTCTGTTAACTACACTGCACAATCGCCAACTTTTTACTTTGAATGTTCCTCATTTATTTTTAATTGACAAATAATATTTTCCATTTTAATATTCTTTCCTAAAACAAAAGTGTATTAATACTAGTTTAAAAAGGTAAAAATTATTTAACCAATAATAATAAATAATAATCTATCTAAAGAATTTGCAACTAAAAAAAGAAAGAATTCGGTATTCAGAAATTCAACAACTAAAAAAAGAAAGAATTCGGTATTCAGAAATTCAACAACTAAAAAAAGAAAGAATTCGGTATTCAGAAATTCAACAACTAAAAAAAGAATTCAGGATTGTTTTCTAAAACTCTATCACATTAAAAAAGAGGGAAACATTTTTTTTTAAATCGATGAAAACCGATAATTTTGTCTACAACAACATAATGAACAAGAAAAGTATTTTCGTTCTCTTTTGACCATTCATAGATATTTAAAATATCACATTACAATGCTCATTTTTGTGTATACGTTAAATAAACAAGCACCCTGCCGTAGAACAAAACAGGATGTTCGTACTTATTTCTCACTAGCAAATATATGATCCTTTAGGTCGCATATTTCTGCTAGCCTAGGAGAATATTATCATGCTGAACAAACATACTCTAACCTGACCACCAAAAGAAGGAGGTAATGACTGAGAGATGAAATCGTAAGGAATGCCTCCCCTAATAAAAGGAGGAGTTAATGCCTGGGAGAATGATATCATGACAACAGAACAAATAGTACACTGCCCCTCTCAACCAATAGGAGAAGATAATCATGGAACGATGGTATCATGAGGCACGAACATATACTATACTGCCAACAAAAGAGGAAGTAATACCTGGGAGGATCGCCCCCATAAAAGGAGACGGTAATGTCTGTGAGTATGGTATTATGGCATATATATATATATATATAAATATATATATATATAAATATATATATATATAAATATATATATATATATAAATATATATATATATAAATATATATATAAATATATAAATATATAAATATATATAAATATATATATATATAAATATATAAATATATATAAATATATATATATATAAATATATATATAAATATATATAAATATATATATATATAAATATATATATAAATATATATAAATATATATATATATTAATATATATATAAATATATATATATATATAAATATATATATATATATAAATATATATATATAAATATATATATAAATATATATATAAATATATATATATAAATATATATATATATAAATATGTATATAAATATATAAATATATATATATATATATAAATATATATATATATATATATAAATATATAAATATATATATATATAAATATATAAATATGTAAAAATAAAAATGGAATAAAGAATAAGCAATTCAACAATTAACAAAAATAAATCTACCCCTATATATATATATATATATATATATATATATATATATATATATATATATATATATATATATATGGTACGTCAATGAAAATTAGTAAGACCTGCAAATGGAAGCAAATCGGTATTTTCAATTGTTCAAAACAAGGAGTAGTTTAGTTGATAAAAACATTTATTTTTCATCTCTTTCTTTCCTTAAACCAGGCTTTTCAAAGATTAAAATCTTATCATCAGAGGAAAAATTATGATTGATAAGTTGACAGGGTAGGACTGTCAAAGTTCCAAATTTGAAAAAGTTTTCTTTTAAAATTAAAAATTAAAAATTAAAGAAATTCAAAAAACTTCTTTAAAAAATGTTTCCAAAGGTTCAAACGGGCATGGGAATCACCAATAACGAAATCCAAAAAACGTAGGGCTCAGAAATATTGGTAAATCCGGAGGAATCTGCATAAAAATCCAACGACGGCGATTTCACTCAGGTCTGTTGTCCACGGAGAGGAATCAAATAAAAACGGCCATTTCAAGGAAAACAATATTCTTCCTGTTTTCAGTTAAGCGTATTCCAAGGCAAAAGCTCCAATGGGGTCAAAAACGAATCGTCGTACTGTATCAAAATTATTTGGGAATTGTATAAATAAAGAAAGACAAGAAAAGAAAAAGAAAAAAAGAAAAGGAGAGAGAAAAAGCGAAAAGCGATCGGAAGTAGAGTGTAATCTAACAAGTGGGGGGGGGAGTTAAGGGATTCAGATCAAAATGATATTTAGGCAGAAAGAGAGATGGAAAGTAGATTTCAAATTGGCCACACACAAAATGCCAAGTGCTGGTCAACTCAGTTAAGTTATATTCCCAGGGGGAGATGTAGGTAGATTAAATACAGATAAGAGACAGAAAACTGTCTCCATATTTTTGCTCTATCCAGTATATTGAGCTTTCCTTATTTCACAATAGGTCCAACTCTCTAAAAGTTTACCTTTTAGTTATAATTTACATATATATATATATATATATACATACATATATATACATACACATATATACACATATATATATACATATACATATATATATATACATATACATATACATATACATATATATATACATACCAAACATCGTTATATCCCCAGCTGATAAAACAGGTGGCGTTGTTATCCTCAATAGAAGTGATTACCACGACAAAATCATGGATATACTCAATGATAGGTTAACATACGAATCCACCGACCTCAAAATCATCAACAAAAACAATGAAACATTTATCAAATTCTTCAAAATTTCTACTAATCAAGCCAAAGAATGGACTTCCC
>OY744518.1:78026136-78143636 GCA_963556195.1 Sepiola atlantica
ACATTAGTATTTGTACTCTAAACTAAAACATTAGTATTTGTACTGTAAACTAAAACATTAGTATTTGTACTATAAACTAAAATATTGGTATTTGTACTCTAAACTAAAACATTGGTATTTTTACTATAAACTTAAACATTGGTATTTGTACTATAAACTAAAACATTGGTATTTGTACTATAAACTAAAACATTATTATTTGTACTCTAAACTAAAACATTAGTATTTGTACTGTAAACTAAAACATTTGTATTTGTACTATAAACTAAAACATTAGTATTTGTACTATGAACTAAAACATTGATATGTGTACTATAAACTAAAACATTACTATTTGTACTATAAACTAAAACATTGGTATTTGTACTATAAACTAAAACATTGGTATTTGTACTATAAACTAAAACATTGGTATTTGTACTACAAACTAATGAATCTTCAAATCGATTGACAAACCCGTTGTCATTTTAATATTAATTGTTGTTAATTTTTTTCAACTATTAAGCAGTAGCTAGCCTTTGGAATTCACTTGCTGCCCCCCCCCCCCCCGTTTCCCTGACTGTATTAACATGCAGAAATTTAAATGTAACGTGAACAAACATCTCTGGCTACATAACTCCTCACTTATGACATCCCTATAGGTATGATCCCTAATGTACATTAGCCCCTTATTTCTCAGTGGCAAAAAACAAAACAAAAACTATTTCATTTGAAATCCTTAAATTTAATATTTCTTGCATAGACGATGTTATACATTCATACAACACTATTATCATGCAACATTATTATCTTTTTAAAACTAAAACTATTGATTTTCAAATATTTATTTAGAAATGAAATTTTAAAATCTACTTAAGAAAACAGTGAATATTTCTTTAAAAATATTGGTAGATTTTAATTATTTCAACCAGCTCAATTATTTAGAGTGAAATGGGTTTCAGTTTTTGTTTTGTTCTATGTTTCATTTCAGCTCGCGTGTGTGTGTGAGGGGAAAGAAAGTGACCTCAAAACAAAACACCATTTATAAAAGCCAAATAAATATTTTATGTCACAATATGGCCAACGACACATAAATACTGCAAATGCTATATGTTTTCAAAGCCTTAGGAAAAAAATCCACAATCAAGGATGTTTATTTTGAAATAGTGATAGAGCAGAATCTAAATTAGATATATCAATTAAGCGTAGGGATAATTCAGTACCAGTTACAACGTTTTGGCCGATGTAACCTCCAATCTTCTTCAGGTGCATCTTTGCAAACTTGGGAAATTTCAGATCGAACTTAGGAATTTTTTTAGCAAACTTGCGAACTAATACAAAATTTCGAACTGAACCATTTATTTAATCAATGGGGTGGATTGTTCTCGTTACGTCAGTCATAACTGGTCTTTATTTATTTTATCTTTTGGTAAGATTTTACGCTTTACCCCCATGCTGTCAACGGAAAAATAAAAATCTGATTCTATTTATTTTGTGCGATTATATCAACAAACTGGTGAGGCATAATGGGTAATTAGGTTGGATTAATTAATGGTAAATTCAGTTACAACCTTTTTAAATTGATGATATTTAACTATCGCCAAATATTGTTCTCTGAGTCAATTAAAGACTACACTGAATAGCTGCTGTAAGTCAGAAACCTCGACTATGTTTTGATATGAATCGAGAAGTAGACTGAGTTGACAACCATCCTGACGACTGTTGTTGCACTTTCAAAGTTTAAACAACCTTGCTGGCCTGCATATGCGAGTTGGGGTGGTGACAGAAGGGATGGATTTTTGAATGGCAGATCCTCTCCTCTGGATTCGAAACGTAAGGACATGTGTTAAAAACGATGAGCTTCATAATAACCAACTTTCATGGATGAAGTAAAATAAGGTATATGCTTTTAATGACAAAAATGTCTTGTCCATTTTGTAGAGTGTCATTTTCTTTCAACTCACAGACTCACCCCAACACTTTGTCAGATGTGGCATAATTAAGACTCTCGTCCCTGGACGAAGGCAACACTTTCTCTGACAAAAGCAGAGAAGAAATGCTGGTCAGACACTCAAAGTTGAAACCGTCGGAACAATATCACAGTTTTGTGGATCTAAATACACAGCATGGGTGCAAGGCTATTGACAAGCAACTGGTTGCAACTTATGTGACCCTCATACGCCCGGACTCGAAACCGGACTATATTTAGTGGTCAGTATCCTGGTACCAGCGAGGGCCATGGTTAGCATCAGGATCAGGATTCGAACTCGGGCTACCACAGCACATTCATATCACAATGGTGTCTAAAACCACGATCTTATCACACTGGAAATGACTGGGAATTTTTTAAAATAATTTTTACCATATGGTAATTAAATTTATTAAATAAAATTGTTTAAAATTACAATATCTTTGAAAATAGTTAAATTACAAAATTACGTTTTAACATGAATTGCAACTGACAGATAATAAGTTGTCTCACAATCTCTATTTATATAAAGTTAGGTATGTGTATATGTTTATATACTTGTCTGTACATGATTCTATCCTAAACTAATTAACTGATCATTATGAATTTTGAAACACAGCTGCTAGGCGTAAGAGATCGTAATGTGCGCTATATTTACTTTAATTAAGTTTTATGCAAAGGCAATAAAGAGGAGTTGGAAGCCCTACTTGAAAATTCAAATACCTCCGATTTTTGTGAAATCTCAAGAGTACATATTAGACATCAATTAATAAATATTCTTCAAATTTCCAGTTCTTTGGAGTATTTGAAAGGGTTTTTAGGGGGCATAATGTATGCACAACCTTACATTAAAAATTTAAAATATTTCATATTTGCATTAACTTTGATCCCTAGTAATAAGATATCAATTAAGTAAGCTTCACTGTATTTTAATTTCTTTTTAAGACCCCTTAAACCTTAAATTTGAGACATTTTCTCGAATCAAAACTATGCAATGGATTTTGATCAAATTTGGAATAAGGATTCTAGACATAAGGTTTAGTAGCATTATATCTTGGTTTTACTATTCGGAAGTGTACTCAAAAGAGGTTCAGTGCGGGGAATTAATTTTGAATACCCGTCCAAGGACAGGTAAAATTAATTCCTCAAACCAAACAGTTTTGAACCTCTTTTACTTCTATTTTGTATTTTACTTCTATTTTTATTCATTTTTTTATGATCTACTCAAGAATTATTATGTTTAGGAAAAGTATACGTATATTTTGCTAGCTCTGTCAGTGTGGAATATGACGTCGATCTATTAAAGTAAACAGTAATTACTTTTCCTAATGAACCTGCAAATACAAATGCCTTAATAATGTGAGTTTTATTTTATATTTTCTGATGTTTTGCTCACGATTTTGGCCTTTCCATTCTCATGAATCACGCTCATAGAAAATGCAAGATATATCTCTGTATTTTGTTTGTCTGAGTGATGACGAAACGGTTTGTAAAGAAGAGGATCTCTTTAAGAGTAAATAAAGACATGGACACTGGAATTTTATTTTCTATTGTTTTATTTATACATGCTCTATAGTTTTAAAAATTAATGTCTATTTAGCTTAAACCTTGAAAGTCTTACTATGAATTATATATATATATATATATATATATATATATATATATATATATATATATATATATATATATATATATATGTGTGTGTGTGTGTGTATGTGTGTGTTGGTGTATGTATTTTCGTCTGTTAGTAGTGTAGATATTTTCTTTAAATATGTGCTTTTCTCCATAATGACTGAACCAGCACCTTTATCTGCTGGTGATATGATGGTGTGTTTTCTTATTTGCTATGTGTTTTAAAGTATCCTCGATAGTACTGAATCATTGGTTAAGTTGCTGTGATTGAAATAATTCCTTGTATGAAACCCTTTTTAAAGTTTGTGTCTTCATGTCTATAATTATTCAAAATTGTGTTGGTGGTGATATTTGAATGTATACCAGTTGTAAATTTTAATCAAAAACTGAGAGCTTCAATTTGTATATCAAAGAGTCTTTTGGTGGTGGGATTTTCTATTAGATCCGGCTGTTTTATGGTTCTCCATTTTCTGTTCGAAATTAATTTAGTAAGTTTGTTTTCCAGTCTGAATATGTGGCGGCCATTGAATTTTTTAACTGATTTTGTGATGTTTGTGATTGGATTGGGTATCATTGTGTGGTTCTGTTGTAGGTTGATAGCTAATGTTCTGGTTTCATGGAATAGATAAGAACTTTGGTGTTTCAAAAGATTCACCGAAGATTATAAGTATTTTTTTATGTATTCCGAGAAAATATGATGTGAGTATTTGAAAGAGTATTTTCATTATATATATATATATATATATATATATATATATATATATATAAAAATTCAATTGTTTCTAAATTATTATTCTTCTTTCATCTTTTTATTCTGATCTTGTGTGTAGTCAAGAAAACACAACACATAAAATAGCGAGCGTGTGTCTTGAAAATGGTCGCTACAAAAACATTAAAATATGAATACAAAAACATGCAGTGTGTTCAAGACAAATTTGATAATCTTTTTATATTCTTGTGGTAGAGTGAGTGAGTAGCTGTGAGAAGGTCATACGTGTGGCAGTAGGACTCATCTTCGTATCATACCTCCAGCAATACCCAGATTTGGCTATCTAAGAAATTCTACGACTTCACGAATCCCAACATCTGTCCCCCAACTCACCTGTGTGAAACTCCATTTACCTGATATGTGAAGCGCAGTTTAGAAAGACATCAACCATACCACCTGAAACACCAAGAACAACCTGATTGCCAGAAGCATACTGATGTTCAAGAGAGACTGTGAAGTCTGTGTGATCCAGGTCCAGCCCTTGACTGAAGGTCGTGGTAGAAGCCCAGGACGGCTTGTTCGAGTAAGCTGTATTCAGCAAAAGTTTGTCTAAGAAAAGCATTTTGAATGTTGAGAATACATCAATTATTAGCCAAGATATGACTTTTTTGTTTTCCTTTCCAAAAAGTGTCTAATTCTTCTTTAACACCCTAAATTCAAACCGTTTCTTAATTCTTTAATCTTTTTTATTCTGACCTGGTGTGTACTCACACAACACACTAAGTGTCGCCCGCATGTCTTGGAAAGAAAACTATACTTATTTTACATCTTTTTCTCTTGTCTCTTTTCCCCAGAATCCGACACATGTGATTTATGGATCCGCTGCAAATACAACTCCTTGCGACATTATCTGAAACAACTGGACGAGCTTCCAGGTTGTCCGTGCCTCTACCCGGACCTGGCATGGAATAGTCAGCTGTGGGACGACTCAAAAGAGAGTTACTTCTCTTGGGAGACGGCTAATTCAGCAGCCGATCGCAGCGACATCTACAAACCGGGTGCCAGATTTTGCATCCGGTCACAACTCGAACCTGGAATGTTGACGCTAGCTGCCCAGCACTGCTGTTACGACAATAACCAGCAGTTGATCACTCGAGGAAAGGCAGCCGGAACGCCAAACCTCATCAGCCCGCAGATCTCCTGGGAACTACACCGGAAAGTTGACATCTTACCTTGGATAATATGCAAAGGTGACTGGTATCGGTAAGTGAAAATTTAAAGAAAATAATGTTGGAATGAGAGAGAGAGAGAAAGAGTAAGAATGAGAGAGAAAGAGTAAGAATGAGAGAGAGATAAAGAGTAAGAATGAGAGAGAGAGAAAGAGTAAGAATAAGAGAGAGAAAGAGTAGGAATGAGAGAGAGAGAGAAATAGTAAGAAATAGATAGAAAGAGTAAGAATGAGAGAGAGAGAAAGAGTAAGAATGAGAGAGAGAGAGATAAAGAGTAAGAATGAGATAGAAAGAGTAAGAATGAGAGAGAGAGAGAAAGATTAAGAATGAGAGAGAGAGAGAAAAAAAGTAAGAATGAGAGAGAGAGAAAGAGTAAGAATGAGAAAGAGTAAGAATGAGAGAGAAAGAGTAAGAATGAGAGAGAGAGAGAGAAAGAGTAAGAATGAGATAGAAAGAGTAAGAATGAGAGAGAAAGGTTGGGGTCTCTTCTCCAACATGTTATTTGTTAGGTTATCGTGGATAACTTCAGGTTGGAAGAAAGATAAAAAGAGGAAGAAAAAAAACCAATGAAGAAACGGTAATAATCAAGAGAAGATTGAAGTTACACACACACATATATATATATATATATATATATATATATATATATATATATATATATATATATATATATATATAAGAGAGAACATGAATGCCTATCACACCGTCATCGAGTGTCTAAGGTCTCTCTGTACAGCGGTTTGTCAGGACAACCTGGCTTTAGGATACTTCCTCCTACAAGTAAACCCTGACCAAATATTCAAAATAACATAGTATTTGAAGCCCAAATAAGATCTCCTCGGTATGGCTACCCCACACTGGCTTAGACTAGGGATGGTGCATCTTCTTCAAGTAATGTTGCCTCGAGTAACATCATTATACTGGATACTCCACCAGACTAGATGAATTCTTGTCCTGGAATCCGGTAAGACCAAGAGACTAAAAGAAAGATATACTATAATATAATCAACTGGTCAATTGGGGAGAGGAAAATTGATGTTGTTAACTTCTTTACTAACTCAATGTTTCAGAGATAAAAGAGAACTTGATTTCCGAAAACTTCGATTGAAGTAAAATGAAATAAATAAATAAATATATATATATATATATATATATATATATATATATATATGTGTGTGTGTGTGTGTGTTTTAATTACCAACTGATGGGTTTGAATTACCTACTAGACATCATCCTTGAGTGGCTTGAGTGTCTTCGGTATCTCTGTACATGAGAATACGTTACCTTACAAGTAAACCCATGACCAAATATTCAAAATAACATAGTATTCGCAGCCCAAATAGGATCCTCTCGGCACGGCTATACACTGGCTCATACATCAAGTAACAGCACTAAACTGGATACCGCACCAGACTAGATTATTGTCCTGGAATCCGGTAAGGAACCAAAAGACAACAAGAAAGATATCCTATAACATAGTTAACTGGTCAATTGGGGAAACGGAAATTAATGTTCTTCACTTCTTTACAAACTCAACATTTGAGAGGTAGAGGAGAATCTTGATTGAGCACTCGGATATCTATGTATCTCATATAGAAATCAAGAAAGGGGCCCCTTGATTTTTGAGAACTTACTTACTGAAGTAAAATGAAAACAATATATATATTTAAGCAAGAATAACATTATTAACTAATTTCGTTAATTAATCTAAATTAACTTTAAATTATATTCCACAGCCTAAATAAGATCAATGAAATATGTCAATTATTTCTGAATTTTTGAGATGAGGATTGATAATTTTTATGATTTGGATTATTCGAACTACTGTTCTCATTTTGGATGTTATTCTCACAACGTTCCGGCCAATGTAACCTGCGATCTTCTTTCAGGTGCATTTTTTCGAACTCGGGAATCTTTCTGTCCAACTCGGGAATCTGTACGGAATTTCGGAGCCCTTTATTTAATCCACAGGGGTAGCTTGTTGTCATTCCGTCAGTCATGACTGGGTAGAAGTCTTAAGTAATTCGTAATTGAAACCTCTTTCAATCAAATATTTGCTAAAATCCTTTTCAAACTTACAATTATTTTGATATAATTTTATATAATTCCTGCTAATATCAAAGTTATTTCCTTTGACCAATAGAGAAAACCCTTAATTAATAATTAATTAATTCAACAATTAATCTAATTTAGATATTCACCCCTACTGCACCACCTACTTTTTTCTGCTTACCCTATTCCCAACCCCTACCATAATCGTCCTGGGTATAACATAAACATGCACCCAGCGGTGAGGTCCCAATTTTGCAGAGTGTGGAGTCGTTATAGAACCCCACTCATTGTTTGATAGTAATTTTAGATTTAGAAATAATAGTGGATTAAGTTGATCCACAATGTTTATCATCATGAATGAATTTTATTAGTGTAACTTGGGTGAAACTAAATGTGTGGTTAAAATCTAACATGTGGGAAGAAAGGACCTTTTTTTAGTAATAATTAATTTTAATGTTCCTTTGTACTTGTTTCTTACCTATGTCATATTCTTGACATGAAATGGAATATATATCAGCGTTAGGTGTGAGTGTTGTGTTTGTGCATTTTGTTTTGTTAATGATATATGTGATAGGGTGTGATGTGGTTTGGGCGATTCAGATTCCTGTTGAGTAAATTTTAGAAATGTTGGTTGCTTATGTTTGGAGGTAAGGGCGAGTAGTTCGTGAGGTGCAGAATTAGTGATTTTATAAATCTATTATGTTAAAGACTTTTCATTTTTCATTTAATAAACAGCATGTGAGTATTTAAGGGTGGTGTGGGAATTTTCAATTTTTTGTGGATTTCATATCCAATTGGCATGTGTATATATATATATATATATATATATATATATATATATATATATATATATATATATATATATATATATAAATGAAGGAAGAGAGATAAACATGTGAGAATGACAAATCTATTTCATCTTTGGCTGTTCAATGCAAGGTGTACTGGATAAAAGCATGTTTATTTTTTATTTTCTTTAAGCCAGGCTTTTCAAAGATTAAAATCTTATCATCAGAGGAATTACATAGATGGATAAGTTGGCAGAGAAATAGCGAAAATTCAAAATTCGAAAAAAATTTTAAAATAATATAAAGTAATGGAAAGTAAATGTGCGTGTGTAAAAAGGTTGTCAAAATATAGAGCATGTCCAGTTAGAAAAATGTCCGGTGACAAAGTGTCCAGTGAAGAAAGATTTAAAGATGGAGAGATAAGAGAATTCACCGCTGAGATTTCATGGAGACTGCGTCGGATATGGTCAAAATGTTATAAATCCAGGAGGAATAATCCAACAGAAAAGGATATGCAGTTCAACCGTAGACAAAAAACGGGCTTATTAGGATGAGGCTATTTTTAAAAATACTTTCATGGACCACAAATAATAATCATTTTTAAGGAATTGAGTTTAAAATATTGTATATATTTCAAGTAGGCTGATTCACTGGTGATAGGTGTTACTCCGATAGTGCCTAGAGTCTGAAAATAAACGTAATCTTTATATCAAACTCGAGAATCTGTACGAGATTTCGAACGGAACCCTTTATTTAATCCACTGGAATAGCTTATTCAAACGTTTTAATAGTATATAGTGCTATTGCAAGAATTAGGAGTGGATGGATAAAGTTAAGGGAAATTCTACCATTACTAACCAGCAAAGCGTTACCATTATCGACCAAAGAAAGAGTCTATCAGGCATGTATATGCAGTTTTATGATGTATGAGAGTGAGACCTAGCCAGTGAGGGTTGCAGATATGCATTGCATGGAGAGAAATGACATGAGATTGATACGATGAATGTGTAATGTGAGTCTTAAATACAGGCTTAGATCTGATAGTTTTAGAGGAAGCTTGAAACTAGAGAGTATAGGGAGATGTGTTTAGAAGAGTATTTATTTACTCCTCTCCAGGAGTTAGGCACAAGACCAGTTTTATCTTACTCCCACAAGTAAGATGTGACCCAAGGTCGGGTCGGGAAAGTAGGGTTTGAAAAGCCAGCACCCGAGAGGTGAGTACTCTGGCCATTAAAAATTGCCTGGACAGCCCCGTCGACATTCCCCAGTAGGGGCGCCTCAGGCAGTAAGCAATAAACTTACTCCTCCCCAAAGAGGGGAGGCGAAGCCTGGGAGGGTGGACCTCCTAGAACTGCACAGGACATACCCATAGACCGGCGTAAATCAAGCCCCGAAGGCCAAGATAATACCAGTCTATGGGGTGCAGTATCCATCGGAATAGATACTACACTTTGATAGAAGAGTAGACTTCGATGCTATGGCCATGTTGAAAGAATGGATGCGAGTTCTTTGGTAACTAGATGTAAAACAGTTAAGATAGCAGGTTTAGTTCACAAGGGAAGGCCAATGAAAACATGGGAAGAAGTGATAAAAATGGCCTCGAGGGAAAGAGGGATAAATAACGACCTGGGAAGAGATAGGTTATGTTTGGAAGTCAATTTCTTAAAGCATGCCAATATGTAAAACAGACGTTAAAATATGATGATGATGATAGATTAATTAACAAACCAATCACATACAAAACATGTGTATGGTTTTGCCATAAAATGACCCTACAACGGTTGAGATACCGTAAACACACAACAACCAACTAAATAATTTCTGGTGGAGATGAACCTGACACCTCTCAGTTGCTAGTGCATTTCTCCAAGTGAAATTTTAATACTGAAATATCATGGGAGTTCTTTTTAATTATCTCATTCTGATTACCGGGATTTGGATTATTAGTGTAACTTAATCCAGCTCGTGCTAATCCTAAACGGTCGGATATAATTATTTTGCTTGGCTTAAATTTCCCTAATTATCGCCTCGGAGCGAATAAAATATGCAGTATTCTCCAAGGGTTATTTTAAAGAAATAATTGTTTTTAATTAATTCAAGAATCTGAACTCATTATTCCAAGTGATCAGTGGTCATAATCAAATATTTGTAATTTTGTTGTTGAATTTCAATTTAATACTATTTAAGTAGAACAAGCAGGACACCTGACGTTGTCCGGGAATGGAAAAGGGGCATGTGAATTTCTGCTGTAAAGGGTCCGGAAAAAAGACACAAACTCGGGATTAAGTGAAACAAAGTATATTTAATAAAGAATAAATACAGCATATAAAGAGAGTGGTTGAATGTCTGTCTGACTTCCAGTGTTAGACTGGGGTAGTTCCATGTATTTAATTCCCTCCCATGCAGGAATATGTGACACAAGGTCGGAAAGTGGGTGAAGAGTTAAGCCAGCGCCCCTAAAGAAGGAGCACTCTGGCCTAGCAAAAATAGCCTGGGCAACCCCGTCAGCATTCCCCGGTCTGGGCGCCTCAGGCAGCAAGCAATAAACTTACTCCTCCCCAAAGAGGGGAGGCAAGGCCTAGGAGGGTGCACCTCCTAGGAAACCCAGGACAATATACCTCAGCCCGGCAGATAAAAGGCCACCGAAATGGCCCAGTTCCTGCCGGACTGATTGTTGAGAACGAATCCTCAACTGGTAATACCTTACCCCATCTCAACCTCCTCAATCAACCGAAGTTAATGAGAGACTGATCGGGCTGGAGTTGGTGCCAACACTGAGAGGCATGTGCTCCCGGTATTTATAGTGAAACAGAAGAGTTCATGTAGTCTGTAAAGGTAGGTACAATAACAGTTTCAGAACATCTATTCTATTGAAAGTAATTGAAATAGTGGTTTTTGTGAGCAATGGCGGTGGCACATTCTGAGATGTATCATGGCTGGCCGTTTCGTTTCTGTTGGAATTCTTGGAGGGTATGAAACTTTCTATACCAACGATTAGCCAATCAGTTAAATCGGATACAATTCAAGACACATTCTGTTCAAACACTGTGCGATGGAAAGGGACATCAGAGGTCTTGATGCCTTTTGTTTTGATATTAATTGAGACAACTGAGTGATCGGAAGATCCCAGCGGAGACAGTGGATGAGCACAGTTCAAGGCAAGTTGTCAGAAAGAGATCCAGAAGACTTGCAAAATGTCCGTCAGCATCGGGTACACGAGTAGGTTTGTCAACAATCTGTGTGAGATCATAGGCAAGGGAGAAACCGTGACAAATCCTCCCTTCATTATCTGTTTTGTTTGAGTGAACCAACCATTCAACATTGTGAACATTAAAATCTCTACAGACGTGAATGTTGGCAGAAGGATGAACAGACAGGATATGGTTAATTTTCTTAGAGATACCCTCAAAGATAGAAACTCTGTCATTTTGGGGACGATAGAGGGCAAATATGAATGCAGTGTTGTGAGTAAGTGCTACTCGGAAACACATATAAGGCAATTGCAATTTAGGGTCTTTTTTTGGAGATGTCCCTGCCACATGGAAAGCCATCCCTAATTTAGGTACAAATTCCATGTCCATGACGACCTTGAGGGTCAGGTTTTGATTAATCACGAAATCATCTACAGAAACAGATGGGCTAATGCCAGTTTCACAGAGGAACAACAGATCTGGTTTGGTCTCCTCTAAATGGATTTCAACCCCTGGAAGGTTGGAACGTAGACCCCTGATGTTGGAAAGAGAGACTTGGTGGTAGAGATTTACGTTGGAAATGGGGCTCTTGTGTTTTGTGACTTGTAATGTTGAGGTTGAAGGATTTGTGGAAGAGGTCAGCAGATTAGGAGCAGGACAGAGAGAGAGAATGAGTAAACAAGGGAGATTTTCTTTAAAGACCCTTGAAGAAAGAAAAGTCGTAGCAGTTCTCACTAATATGGCATCAAGAGACCCACAAGAAACTACTGTAAGGTCCAGACTCCATTCACCAAATGGGAATATAGCAGCCCCGGTATTTTGCACCTGCTGATAGTACAGCCTCCTTGGGAGTTACTCCAAAGTTCAAATCGTTGGACTAACAAGCGAACAACGTCAGCCTAGGTACATCGTTTCCCTCCAGCTCCCTTATTAGTGACATGGCAACAAGAAAAGAAAGAGATTTACTCAAGTAATTTTCTTACATCTGTTACATTTACAAGTTCTTAATACGTTGTGTCAGGAATCTCTTGTCGTCGTAGAACTCTTCGTCTGTTGATCCAGAACGAACGGCATCCCTACTAATGGGGACAATATGCCGTTTCTCTCTGCTTTTTTCAAATCGCATGAATACTATTCGTGCCAACCTTGTCTCTCTCTTTCTCTATTGCCTCGCTGCCGTATGCAACTATTTGTACTAACCTTGTTTCGTTGTTGTCGCCCGACACAGCAGTAGACGCGATTCTCTGTTGTCTGCAACCCGACTGCCGTCGCCATAATCCTTGTTTCTTCTCACGATCCTGGCGGTTTCTTCGTGGGCTGAAATCAATCTCCCCGTACACAATAAAATATAACAAAGCTTCTTTTTTCTTTTTAATTTTGCTATTTATTGGTATTCTGCTGTCGACACTGAGAAGTCCGTTGTCGCAGAGAGAGAGGCTATGCTAGTTAATTTCCTAAGTTAATCACGTAATCACTTGCAAGGGAGGAAGAGGGGGGATATCGTTTGGCCCTAACTTTGGGGGATCCGAAATCCCTTAGCTTGTATCGTTACATGACTAAGCGTGTTCCCTCGTCGGCTTCCAGTCGAGAACTGTCGAATCTCAATCAGGGAAAACTGACGTCACAAAATCCTGTGATCAACACCAGGTGTGACCTAAACTTTGACCCTCCGGGTCTCATCACTGTCACCCGAACCGTGAGAAAACCGTCGCACCAAAGTTGCATGCAGTGACTCCGCTACAATTCGCGCAAGTCAAACCCGCCTCCAACAGATGCGTCCAATTCCATCGGGTCATTATCTAACACATCTTCTTTCAACTTTCACGGGCATTTTGTGTGATAGCAAACTGAGGCTGAAGCCACCACTTTTATTTGGGGAGGGGGTGTAATATTATGGGATTTATGGTAGTTTCAGTTCTCTTGTGCTCGTGTAATGTTCTTTCTATATTTTTTGGTTATATTTCTATTTCAACTAAACTATGGTTGGTCGGTGTTACCTGGTTATGTGAGTTGGTTTCCGCATTCAAGGATTTTTCTTAATATTTCAGCTGTTTTCTTCAGTGCCGTGAGTTGTATGGTGGAAATGCTCCCTTTGATTCCAATTTCTCCTAGACTTTATTTCAGATTTTTTGGAACTGTTCCTAGTGCTCCTATGATTGTTGGTATTACAGTAATTTTCTTCATGTTCATATTCGCTTCAGTTCTCTAGCAAATCCCATGAATTTGCTTTGTTTTACCACCTCTTTGATATTGACCCTGTGGTCTGCTGGGACGGCAAACCTGCGATTTTACAGGTTTTTTCCTTCTTGGTGATTATTATTACTGGATTAGTTTGTCCGTTTGTCCGTCCATGCCCCAGGGGATTTTATGCTTTTCGTTTTCTAATACTGGATCCAGTTTGTGTCTGTACTATTTGTTTACATGTTAAAAGTCTGCACGTTTACATTTTTGTTAGCGGACAGCCTTCCTAGTGTTATATATACCCTTACCGATGCATGTGGGTTGATCTTCTCGTCGCTGTCATCGTTGTCGCCAACATCATGGTTGTGAGCCCACGCTGACTTTCATCAAAACTACTCGGACGCCAATGTTGAGTTTATAAAAGCTTTATTCAAAGGACAGAACAGGAAACAAGCCGACTTTGCATGCACATGAGAGAAAGAGATTGAGAGGTGGAGAGATTCCACTAGATCAGGCGCCTGACACGTGCTGTCCCAAAAATAAGGACAGCATTAAAAAACGTCTTTCCTTGTTGAAATATCCAAAATGGGGACAGCATTAAAAAATGTCTTTCCTTGTTGAAATATCATCAGATAAGAAGATGATAGAGGTCCCACCAGAAATCAGGTGACCGGCCTCAACTTCCGCTAGATGTCACTCTTTGATCTCTTTTGCCCACTAAACTTTTCCACTGAAACTACGGCTCACACTATTTAACACCAACACGAATTCCTTTTGGGCTAGTTTGCTGCATTCAATTATTATGTGATTTATTGTTTCATCTCTTTGTCCACACAGTCTGCATGTTTTTGTTCGCTTTTTCTTTGATCAGTCTTACAAGCTGCTTTTCTTTCCATTTTACTTTTATCTTTTTGTTTCCCGTTTCGCTGCTCTCTGCATTGTTTACCTTATCGATCCCCTTTTGGCGACAATAATCAGCCTCTCTTGTGCATTTTTCTTGTTCGTTAGTTACATTGTTCATGCAATCTTCTATACTTACCAGACCTCTTCCCTTTTCTTTCCTTTGTGCATAGAGTCGGTCAGTGTCATCGTTCGGGTGTAGTACATTTGTGTAGGGTCATAAGTTTCCTGATTCTTCGATTCAGGTACTGGAGTTCTTTTGTTCAGTTTATGAAGGGTCCAAAGTATCTTACTAGGGACACTGTCTAAGTATTTATTCATTTAATTAGATTTTGTTTCTGGGAGATTTCTTGTTCTTTTCAGCTATTTCTTTCTAACCATCTCTTTCATCTTTGTTGACGATGGAGTTTGTTTCCAGAATGCCTAGGTATTTATAGATCTCGCGTTCACCAAGTGCTCTCATCATATCGCGATTGGGTAATTCTATGCCTTCCATTGCTTTCAGTTTTCTCTTCTTCATCACCAGCAGTGGACACTTTTCTATTCCAAACTGTGTTACTCTATTCTGGCTAAATATGCTAGTTGTGTTTATAATCTATACAGTAAATCTCCTATACTATGAACTCCATTAGGCTATGACCTTCCTACGCTATGAACTCCATTAGGCTATGAACTTCCTACACTATGAACTTCATTAGACTATGAACTTCCTATGCTATTAACAAAATTAAATATGAACTTCCTACGCTATGAACTCCATTAGGCTATGAACTTCCTACACTATGAACTCCATTAGGCTATAAACTTCCTACACTATGAACTCCATTAGGCTATAAACTTCCTACGCTATGAACTCCATTAGACTATGAACTTCCTATACTATGAACAAAATTAAATATGAACTTTCTACGCTATGAACAAAATTAAATATGAACTTTCTACGCTATGAACAAAATTAAATATGAACTTCCTATGCTATGAACAAAATTAAATATGAACTTCCTACGCTATAAACAAAATTAAATATGAACTTTCTACACTGTGAACAAAATTAAATATGAACTTCCTACGCTATGAACAAAATTAAATATGAACTTTCTACGCTATGAACAAAATTAAATATGAACTTTCTACGCTATGAACAAAATTAAATATTAACTTCCTGCACTATGAACTTATCTTAGCAATTTCTAAAAAAGCAAATTATAAAGTTAATTGATATAGTTTTATAAATTAATATTATTAAAGATATTTTTGTCGCTATACTAACGAACGTACAACTTTTTGTAAAATCGCTGAAAAATGATGTAAATATACCTCGACATACATTTTGTATTTTAAAGTTTCTATTTGTTGTGCTACCTTAAAATTAGTTTTTATTTTATTTGTTGTGTTACATTAAAATTTCTCTACAAAGAAAAATGTTCATTAAGAAAATGAAACTGAACAAAATAATATCGAAAACATTTTCTGGGGAAGACAATGGAAGTGGTCCCGAATCCCAAAGTGCCCT
Source organism: Sepiola atlantica (assembly GCA_963556195.1). Classification (NCBI taxonomy): domain Eukaryota; kingdom Metazoa; phylum Mollusca; class Cephalopoda; order Sepiida; family Sepiolidae; genus Sepiola; species Sepiola atlantica. The sequence goes on from OY744518.1 coordinate 78,042,280, forward strand.
CCTAAACTAAGGGAGCTATGGAGGCCGAACCTCCTTTAAAACTTCAAATATATCCTATTTTTATGAAATTTTTATCATATGTATAAAATTCTTTGGGGAAGACAATGGAAGTGGTCCCAAATCTCTACGTTACCCTCTATGTGCCGAATATCTACATGTCCCCACCTCTAAGTGACCCATTTGGACAAAAAAAAACTTTAAACTTTAAATATGTATATCTGATTTTAATGAAATTTAAACAATATATATAAAACATTAATTCAGAGAGATTTCAAACATTTCGGCTTCTTTTGAGGGATGAAATAGGAGAGGGGGCAGTAAAAACAAAGAAAGTAATATGGTGTTATTAGCATAGTGAAAAAGTATATAGTAGTGATCATCATTCAATCCCGAGCAACGTCGGGTCTTCATGCTAGTTGTTTCTAATTTCTTAATTGTTTTTGTCAGCAATTTCAAATCAGCCATATATACGAAGTGATTTTTTATTTCCTTTCTCTCTGTAGATCTCTTGCATATCTTTATGAGTGACATCATGACTATGACAAACAGGAGTGGAGATAGCGAGTCTCCCTGTTAGATGTCTCTTTGTATTTTTATGTCTGTTAGCAGTTGTCCTTCCGCTGTCAGTTCTAGTCACCATGTTTCCATATTTTGTACATCTTTAAGCATTCCATTATCCATTCTTGAGGAAATTTGTTGTAGGCTTTTTTTGTAGCCATAACTCTGCTTTTTTATGTCCTAACGAGTCACTGCTTATCAAGGCCCAAAGGCCATTCAAGGATGAGGGTTAATGAGTTTATCAGGTGGACAGTGAGACAACACTGTGATGATTGGTAACGATGGTTGAAATTGGGCAGAATTTGATTATTTAAGAGAACGGCTCAACAGAAATTAGTTTACATTGGATTGAAAACAACGATGCTGTAGTTAGCTGGGAAGCAGCCACGTGGTATTGTGTTATGCAAACGAGTAATTCTTGGAAAGAAACTTTACTCATGGAAGTTCCGTTTAGTTGTAGGTACACAGCTGAAGAAAGGAAAATTATTTACAGTGGTTGTAGCTAAACGAGTTTTTGTTGTGAATGTTTTACAGGAAAGAACGATAGATTGGAGCTCAGTCGAGCACCTACCATGAAAATAACGATAGAGTAGAGAAAGACTAGGAACCTCTCTTCTGTGAGAAAGAGGCTGTAGGGAAGAGACTAGATTTCGAAGCTGGTGTAAGTAGTCCATGGCTTTTAAGGGAGTGGTAAATCTATTCGTTTGGTTCTGTTGTTAAAATGTTCGACATGGTTAGTAGTTGCTTGGGTTTTGTAAATTAATGTTCTTCTTTCTTGATTGATCCAAGTGTCCGTTTAAAGACTTCCAACATCTATGTTGGTTCGTTTCACCTCTTCAAATTACTGTTAGTTTATTTTAACTCTTCCAAATTGCTGCGTTGGTTTGTTTGAACGCTTCCAAATTACCATGTTGGTTAATTTGAACTCTTCCAAAGTCCAGTTCTTCCTGGAATAATCGTTTTCCTTTCTTTTTTCTTTTATAGTTACCACAAAGTGGTGCCGCCAAATAACTCAGTGATGTGCAAGAGCAACCCGGAAGATTCTGAATTCTACCGACAAGTTATTGATCTGAAAAATATTTAGATATTCAAGAACGGCTGGGAATAAAAGACATGTTGGATCCGATGCATACAGAGAAAAAAAAGATTTTTAAAATGTTTCCAATCAAAAAATGACCAAATCTTCCCGACATTAAACAAATTCTGAATTATTTAAATTTTCACTTATTTGAACATTTCTTTATGTGTGTGTGTGTGTGTGTGTGTGTGTGTGTGTGTGTGTGTGTGTGTGTTTACCATTTACAGGCTCTAAACTGGTAAAAATTGCACCAATTTTTGCTGAAGCACCTTTGGTTCTGAAATTATAATACATCTATTAAAATTTCTCATCTCAAAAATTTCGAAAAAGATTATTGGCGCTGCTTAAGCTTATTATCTATGTATCATGAATCTACTTTGATATGATATCTACACTTTGTTATGCGATCTACACCTCATCCACCAACACGGTACGGTAAGCATATAGATCGACATCTATAACAAAGACTGTGTATAGGCGATAAAAATGGTTTTATATTGTTTTTTTTAAATATCATTAAATGAGAAACCATTTCTATACGCAGACTCACGGTACAATCAATATGGTACAAGAGCAAAGAAAATACTTCTCCTAATTGGTTTTGAAAGAATGTATCGTTACCAAGACTGGAACCCTAAGCCTAACTCTTAACTTCATAACTCCTAACTCAAAGAAGAGACCATGTGACACTTCAGACAATTATTTGATGAGAAGTTGCTAAATGCTCAGTAATCTATTCCGACAAATGGAGAACATAATTTAAACCAACTTAACTTTCATAATTTTCCCGTAAATAATCAGCAAAATTTCGTCTATCCCAACACTGAAGCACATACACAAGAAATCGAAAAATCACGGCTTGATGCGAAAATTTGTATATTGAAAAAACTGAGACATGTACAGTGTAGATATTTTTTCCTTGTAGATATCAAGCCAACGTAGCACCTGTACAGTGTAGATACTTTTTCCTTGTAGATATCATGCCAACATAGCACCCGGACGGTGTAGGTACTTTTTCCTTGTAGATATCAAGCCAATGTAGCACCCGTACGGTGTAGGTATTTTTCCACTGTAGATATCAAGCCAACGTAGCACCCGTACGGTGTAGGTATTTTTCCACTGTAGATATCAAGCCAACATAGCACCTGGACGGTGTAGGTATTTTTTCTTTGTAGATATCAAGCCAACGTAGCACCTGTACAGTGTAGATACTTTTTCCTTGTAGATATCAAGCCAACATAGCACCCGGACGGTGTAGGTATTTTTTCCTTGTAGATATCAAGCCAACATAGCACCCGGACGGTGTAGGTATTTTTTATTGTAGATATCAAGCCAACATAGCACCCGGACAGTGTAGATACTTTTTCCTTGTAGATATCAAGCCAACGTAGCACCTGTACAGTGTAGATACTTTTTCCTTGTAGATATCAAGCCAATGTAGCACCCGTACGGTGTAGGTATTTTTCCACTGTAGATATCAAGCCAACGTAGCACCCGTACGGTGTAGGTATTTTTCCCTTGTAGATATCAAGCCAACGTAGCACCCGTACGGTGTAGGTATTTTTTATTGTAGATATCAAGCCAACGTAGCACCCGGACGGTGTAGGTATTTTTTATTGTAGATATCAAGCCAACGTAGCACCCGTACGGTGTAGGTATTTTTTATTGTAGATATCAAGCCAACGTAGCACCCGGACAGTGTAGGTATTTTTTCTTTGTAGATATCAAGCCAACGTAGCACCCGGACGGTGTAGGTACTTTTTCCTTGTAGATATCAAGCCAACGTAGCACGAGATTATTTAATATGTTATCAATAGCATTTCTTGCATAAAATTCAGATTGGTGATTGTACAGTATAGTTAACAAGTAAAATAGGTGTCAAAAGAACAAATTTACAATAAATAGCTTTCACCAAACGCAAGAAAATTGAATTTTCTATAGACTTGCATAGCTTTTTTGCTTTGACACTGTTTTTAATTGTTTGTTTTTTTCAAATTTGTATTTTTTAATACAGATTCAAGATAGCGCGAACACATAAGGTGAATCGTTCGATATAGTGCAAAATATTTTTTAAATAAAGAAGAACTTAAAAAAGTTTCAGTAAGTTAAAAATATACAGATCGGTAAAATATTAAATATTTGACCGACCGGTGATAGTTATTAGTTGTATATTTGTTTAATTTTCGATTTTTCCGTTGTCAGACATCGAATCTTCACATCAAGTAAAGAAACGACGCCCTCTTAAATCCTTATTTGTACAAGCCTTCTAGGATGTGATACAAAATCTGAAAAAACAAACACTTAAAAAACGTTCCAAGACTGAGATCGATAGAAGATTAAATTTTCTTGCGTTTGGTAAAAGTTATTTGTTGTAAAAAAAGATTTTCACCCGTTTTTATCTTGTTAACTATACTGCACAATCGCCTTCAGATGTAATTCCTTTCATTGCCTGATCACGACCAAAAAATAAATTTTAAAACATCTAAATGGTTGATAAACATTTTTTAAAGATAAAACATCCAAATATTAGATTTAAAACATGTTGGATAAAAAAAAGTAATTAAACACACAAAAAAATACATGAAAAATGTGACAAAGATAATGTAAAAATTTAAACATCCAAATATTCAAGAATAAAAACATTAAAAAAACCCATCAAATTACAAAAAAAAAAAAAGAAAGCAATTGAAAAAAATGTAATGAGGTAAACGTGAAGTTTCTGGGGTCGGATAATTTTATCGGAAAGGGGATTAGCTTAAAAATTTTATTTTTTTTAATGTATTGACGTTAAAATCAATTTAGTATTACGTATGAAATAGGAAAAAAACACTTTTTAAATTACTACATCGAATTATTTCCAATATGGCGGCATGTTCAATAATAAAAAAAAGGGAATGGAAACTAGGTTACATAAAAAGAACAACAAAAAGAATTAAAGTTATATAAAAATGATTTATTCCAAAAATTAAAATATTTATTAAAAATATTTGTTTCAAAACATAATTCTTTTGTTTCCGCAACACAATTTTTAAAATGATGTGAAACAGATGAAAAAAAAACTTTATTAAAGACTGTTAAATGTTTTCATTGTTTTTTTTATTGTGTTGAGAAAACACAAAAATATGTTTTGAAACAAAGATTTTTATAAATAAGGCTCCGAAAAATGTTTAAAAATGAAAACATTTTTGTCAAGAAAAATACTGTCAAATATTATTGATAATTAAATTAAATGCAAAATATAAAAAAGTGTTTTCATTTTTTAATTCATTTATTTTATGCTGTTGGACGTTTTCCCATTTTTGTTTTTTTTTAAAATTATAATTATATGGTTGACTTTTGTCCGGTCCCTCAGCAAGCATTGACAAATCTTACAAGGGGTGGCTAAAAAGTGTGAAAAATTTATTTTTTTTAGACATTTTCAAAGGCTTGGTCTTAGGTCGAATTAGGTATAAATGAAATTCAAGATTTTTACACCTCTGTGCGAGAACACTTAGGCATCAGTTCTTTTATTTTGAATGTCCATGTCTGGTTGCAAAACAAAATTTCTAAATGAGGTGGTTTGGGATGGAAATAGAAGGCAATAAAATCAAAGACTAGTGATAAAAATGATTCTTGGTTAAATGAAACCGTTTGGCAGTTTAGTTGTTACATTTGTCTTCCACTAACAAGACACTTGAAAGACAGTGAAAATTTTCTATCATTGAAACATAAGTGTATTTTATTTTACATTTTAAATGTCTTTAAAATAGTGTTTTATGAAAAAAAAAATTACTTGTTGATTAACACTAAATCACCCCACCAAGCAAAAATGAGGCGATTACATGTGAATACCCTGAAAAACTTAATGGAAAACAAAATCAATTATTTCAGAATTTAGAGTGGGGGATCAGTTTCACATAAATTTAACATAAAATGAGTTCCCGTTTCCGAGACATTGTAGCGTTTTAGAGCATTTAACCAAAAATTGTTATTCTGCTCTGAGAGATAAATTCTGTGCGTTTATCATTTTTTTTTTTAAGCGATTACACATAGTTTTACGATCTTTCCAATTGGACTTAGGATTAGTGGGAAAAATATTTAGTGAACATCACTAAAAAGTTAGAATGGTCTGGAAATGATCATTTTCTGTTAAATTTATATATCAAACTGATCTCCCACTCTAAATTCTAGATTAATTGATTTTTTTTTTTAATTTTATTTCCGCAAAATTTTTAAAGTTGTTCACACGTAATCATTAAAAAAAAAAAAAGAAAGAAAAAGTAATATATTATTGGGGGGGGGGGATTTAGCTGAGGGTGTTCATCTACAAATTTGCCATTATTAGTAGCAGTAGAATTACTATTATTATCGGTATCTTGTTTTTTGTTTTAGAGTAAAACAAATCATTTACTACATATGTTATATTGACAGTAGCAGTAACCGACTAAATCTTTAAAATTAGGATGAAAACATGAACATTCTTTGATAGCGGGAAGGTACAGAATAGTTAAAGCATCCCAGCCCTGCCCTCCTCATGTAAAGAAGAGTTTTCTAAATAGTAATATCATTATTTAGAAAGTCATTCTGAACATGGAGAGGGGGCTTTGTTAACTATTCTGTTCCTACAGTTTTATTTTGCATACCAATCGTTGACTGTTTTTAATTGTTTATAACAAAATGCAAATAGCATTTTGTTATAAACAATTGAAAATACAGTCTTATTTTGCATACTTTTTCATACTTTATGAAAAATTCAAGTAGCATTTTGTTAACTAATGACGAACAAATGCAAATCGGCTTTGTTTTTTGTTTTTGTTTAAAAAAGAAAAAAATTTTTAGTTGCTTCATTATTTTTAATCAATTACAAAAAAAACATTTGAGAAAGAATATTTAGCAAGATCTACTCGTGCAATATACAACCCCAAGTGTTTTTTTTTTTACATTTGTGAAAATATATGCGGACATTACACAGGGGGTTTTACAGTAATTCGGAAAAAAAAAAATCTAATATTTAGAAATTAAATTTTTTTTTGAATTCTCCCATCACTAATATATACATATACATATATATTAGAATAAATATTTTTCAATTATTATTTACATACATATACGTTTCATCCTTTTTCGGGAATCATCAGTATGGAGAATAACTGTTCATCTGATCGTACGGTTTAAACCCAGACACGAGTCACCTTTTAACTCAAAGTCTGTAGCCTTTTATCCATGTGGCCAACCTAACAGCTATGTGGAAAGAAAATTAAAGTCTATTTGTCTTTACAAGCGAACATATAGTTAGCTGCCACAGTGTTCGACATCACTTATGGACAGAACTCATTTACACATTAAATTAGCAGCTTCTTTTTTTTAGTCTCTTAAAGGGTCCAACTTTAAGGGGCTACTAAATGTTATAAATATTTTTCAATCATTATTTACATACATATACGTTTCATCCTTTTTCGGGAATCATCAGTATGGAGGATAACTGTTCAACCGGTCGCACAAATCTTTATGACAACACTAAATGTTATCTTGTCAGGTTGTCGACATGAAAGAACACATTTATACAGATTTATATAAAAGTATAACGGTTTATCAACTGTCAGACAAGTCCCGAAATAAGTTCTTTCTTAGATTGTGATCATTGTGTTAAGTTGTCTGGAAAGACTTCTCTAGGCATAATATCAAACAGGGTGTAGTCAAAATTACATCTTCCCATGCTCATTATGTTCTCATCTTGCAGACGTATATTCATCATTGACCTCCTGTCTGACCTCATGCATTTATCATCTGTAAACTCCAGTTACATATTTGACTTGCCCTTGAATGCCTTGAGGGCATGGTATGCCCACCCCCTTAAGATAGAGAGATATGTTTCTTTCAGCCTTCGTGAAGGCATACATCTGGAAGAAGGAACACTGATATAACACCTGTGGCGACTGCAGTTTCCAATGATGTAGACTTACATTTTTTTCATTTTTTACTCACCCCAAACAAGACATATTGCAATAGAGCTGTAAAGGACTACTGTGATTAGAGGCCAGATTTATATTGGCATCCTAAGTGGGGAGTTGTGCAGCAAGATGTTTGTTCACATTACATTTAAATTTCTGCATGTTGGTACTGTACGGTCAGGGAAACAAAGCAAGAAGTAAATTTCAAAGACAAGGAAAGAAGCTATTAGAGTAGAAAGTTTTACGGCATCTGGGGACCTCCACAGTGAAGGGGTGGGATTTTGCTGCTAGTCTGGTTTATTGGGGGTATTTACGTTGAGGGAGTATAAGTGCATTAAGTTTGTCAAAGCACGTTCTGTGGAAGGGATACAACATTGCAGCAATGTGACAGGTAGACAGTGCAGGACCTATTAGGGTAGAGACTCTTTTTTGCACCCTGTCTAAGAGGGAGAGGCTAGTGGTTGGTGCAGCAACCCAAGTGTGCCAACAATACTCATTACATGGACGAATGGTGGCATTGTAGAGATCTAAGAAACTGGCAGCTGTGAAAAGTTCTTTTGCGATCGTGGTGGCAGTCACTTTGAGAGTAGGATCGGTTCTATGCAAAGCTTTTCCTCACTTAAAAAAGCTTCGCGCACAGGCTGTGCATGAAAACTTTTGTCAAGATCTGTGTTTTCATGACATGGTGACTTGCCATAGCCTAAAAAGGAAGGCATTCGATGAAGTATTCTTTACGGTATTAACATCAAGGGCTATGCGACCGTTTGCGAACACAGCCAGTCTCTTCCCAGAGGCACTTATGTCTGTAACATCTATGCCCTCAAATGCATGACAGATCTCTTTCTATGTACATATTATATATAAAAAGAATATATATATATATATATATATACATATAAACAAGTTAGCAAAACATTTATCTGGAACAAAACTTAGATCTAATATACCGAACGTTTATGTTCTTGTCTTTTAAGGGAAGTGGAGTCTGATCAACTCTGCTGGGAAGCCATGAAATAAAATACTGTTTTGTTTTTAAATTCCCAAAACAGTTTTTCATGGTAAACAACTGATGATCCCTTAAATAATGTTAAGACTAGCATAAATTCTTGGAAGCAAACTAATATAGTGACTGCAAAAAGTAAATTGACTTATAAAAGAGTCATTTTCCACCGAACGACTTGGGACTAAAATGTTTTGTTTTTTTATATAGTTTTAATGGTTGAGAACCTACAGTCAGTCAGTCAGTCACACACTTTTTATTTAACCCTGATTGTTTATATTAAAAAAAAACTACATGTATATATATTATTAACAGTAGCGTAGAAATACCTGGAGACGGAAACTGATATAAAACCCGTGCTCTACATCGTCTCAGTTATCTTGCTTCGGCTTTTCACTGAAATCAGGCTTTGTATAAAAGGGGGATGCTCTGTGTGTCGTACAAACGCAGAGGATGGTCATCTTACATGTACAGGTATCCCTACAAGACCCACTGTAATTATGACTTGTAAAAATAAACCGGGCCTGCTGCTGAACAATATAGCGACCACAATCGGATGTTGCAATCTTTGTAGGGATGGCCTTCTTCTGTAAAGAAGAAGTGGCAATAATCATATATATATGTATATGCGTTGCTGAATTTAAGTTGTCAACAACTTCCTGGAACAATACGAAAAATGTTCTATGCGCATTTCTCCGCCATCTTTTAAAAATTCTCTTCTTTCTCCAGCTTATTTGTTCATTTGCTTTTGACACCTGAGGACGATTCGACGAAGAATCGAAAACGTTTGTGGTACCTATGGGACATTTAAGTTTTTTGATTTTAATACAAAAAAAAAAAAAAAAGGAAAAAAAAAAAAAAAAAAAGAAAAAAAAAGACCATTGGAAAAATTGAAAAAATAAAAGGTATAATTAAACAGACGAATTGTTATTTTTAACAATGTTTGCATAAATGAGAAAATGCTGCCTAAATACACACAAATTATATATATATATATATATATATATATAGGAAGAGGCTATTTTGCCGGTCCTGGCAAAATAATGAGCCCCTCGTTATTCTGCCGGCTAATGTTTTTTAACCTAACTGTTATCATCTTGTGAAAGAAAGGGTAATGAAATAAATAAGAACAAATATTTAATAATTTATTTTCATCGTCATCATCAGTTGTTATTCTGTTGGTTATTTTAATCTTTTGAATATAAAAGAAATATCTGCTTTTAATACAAAAAACATTAAAAGTAAAAATTAATTAAATGAACGAAAATATTACAGACAATTAGATTCTTTAGTCGGATTTAGAAGTAATTTGCGTCGGATAAAAAATGTTTTAGCTATTTAAGAAAAAAAAATAGTTTTCATTCATTGATATAAAAAATAAATAACTCATGTGAAGAAATCTGATTATTAAAAATCATTAAAGTCGCTAAAGAAATTAAATCAGATATACTTTTTTTTTTCAACATTATGTACGTTTATATAATTTCAGTTTTATAAACAGTCTAAACAGCAATTTTAAAACTTGATTTTTCACTAGCTTTTAAGATAAATGCTAGGACTATTTCTTATTTCACTAAATTAACCATTAAATTGAATGTTTTTCTTGCGATAAAATAACAACAGTAGTAATTGTCAATAATTTCAACTGCTACATGTAACAACGAATTTAAATGCAAAGTTGAATTGTTTGACAAACAAACATTGTGAGGTAATCTGGTAGAGAGTTATATTAAAAAAAAAAAAGTAGACATAAACGGGTTTCAAAGCGAATTATTTGTACTTAAAAACATAATTTGTATTTTTTTTTTTACAATAAAAAAAATACGTAAATGCATTTAAATGGATATAGAAATTCATCATAGTTACTTAGTCTATGGTGAAATAAAAAATTTTTTTTTTCATAAGTCGTGGAGAAGAAAAAAAAAAAAAATAGTCAGAAGTTTTAATTATTTCTTTTTTTATTGGAGAAAACAAACACACACACACACACACACCCACACCCACACACGGTTAGGTAAGGGGTAAAAAAAGGGGTCGGAAGCCCTTTGTTGAAATTCAGATTTTTTTCTGAAATTTTAATACGGACGAGGCATCAATTATTTCATAAATATTCCTTAATAATTTTAATATATATTTTATATCGAAGCGACATTAGAGCAACTCATTGATGAGATGTTCCACGAATCGTCAAGCAATGGCAATGCGTAAACACTCGTTTGCAACCATCATCATGCATACATAATTTTGTAACAAGATTAGAGGCAGATGTGTAAAAAAATATTTAAAACTGTAATTTTCCGCATAAGGCGAGAGTAAGCGCAAGCTTAGAGTAGTGAAAAATTCCATTAACAGACTAGTCATGACCACGTTGCAGGATGTGACGTCATGGGAGGAAGTATGTGGCAGAAAAACGAAATCAATTCTGCCTTTTTGGGTGTACAACATCAAAGAGATGAGACATCTTTATCGAGGTCCACCACCCTTACCAGGGGGGGGGGTCAGTAAATTACAGTGCATCTATACGTAGATTGCTGAAAGAAGTAAATTAAACCCCAGAAGCAAGTGATGGCGTTATTTCTGGTTCTTTTTAATGGCCTCTATTATTGCAGCCACAAAGAAAAGGAAGAAAACATCTGTGACTGCCACATCAACTACTTCAGAGAGATGAACAGCTGCTTTGTGTCCACAACACAACATTGGCCATCGAAGAACACCCCCACACTATGTTACACATTAGAGGTTTCTAAAAAGGGCCAACATGTTTTTCAAGGCTCCACCTTTTTGCAGAGATGAAAGTGACAATTTTCAACAAATCCTGAAAATATTTTGTATTTCTATTAAAGTGGTGATTATGTGAAACTTTACTAGGGGATTTGGTGCTTATTGACAGAAATATAGCGGTTCAAAATAAATTAACAGGAAAACTGATATACTTACGTATCAGGCAAAAATAGGTATCTACACCAAAAATTACAGGAAATTATTGAGTAGAATTTATATTTTTAAAAAATAAATTAAAAAAAAAATTTTTTAAATTAAAAAAAAAACAAATTTACTTTTCATAGTCAACAAACTCCGACCCAAAACACTGCATGGAATATTCATATTAGAAGAGAGATAATCTTCTACGATGCACTGGCGTAGCTTCAATGTATATATGTAATAAAATTCTACTTGATAATTTTCCCTAATTTTTTATGTAGATACCTATTTTGCCATACATTGGAAAAACATTTTTTTTAGTAACAAAACTATTTTTGTGAAATCAGTACATATATAACAAACTAAAAATGAAGATACTTTGTAATATGATGATCTATGTTGAAACTATTAAATAACTTCAAAAAGATTCAAAATAAAATATTTAAAAAAAAAAACTTTATTAAATTACATTTTTGGAAAAGATGCAACTTTAGTTCACATAACACACATTTCACTTTTGTAAACTTCTTCGACTAGTATATTTCGGATAGTTTTTGTGTTTTTCTTTTTTCAGCTTCTGTTTTCTTTCAATTTGAAGCCTTCGATTAGGTCTCCCATATACTAAAATCTGAAATCCCGGACCCGTTCAGTTTAGTGTCTACGAAGCATACAGTTAGGGTTGTTATACAATAGTTTCAGCATTTCTTTACACAGTCCTTAACATTATCACTGAGTTTTGCAGGATCTTTTAAGCCGCACTGTAGAACAGAATCGGTAATTGTATCGGAATCAGGAATTTAGAACAGAATCGGTAACTGTATCGGAATCAGGAATTTAGAACAGAATCGGTAACTGTATCGGAATCAGGAATTTAGAACAGAATCGGTAACTGTATCGGAATCAGGAATTTAGAACAGAATCGGTAACTGTATCGGAATCAGGAATTTAGAACAGAATCGGTAACTGTATCGGAATCAGGAATTTAGAACAGAATCGGTAACTGTATCGGAATCAGGAATTTAGAACAGAATCGGTAACTGTATCGGAATCAGGAATTTAGAACAGAATCGGTAACTGTATCGGAATCAGGAATTTAGAACAGAATCGGTAACTGTATCGGAATCAGGAATTTAGAACAGAATCGGTAACTGTATCGGAATCAGGAATTTAGAACAGAATCGGTAACTGTATCGGAATCAGGAATTTAGAACAGAATCGGTAACTGTATCGGAATCAGGAATTTAGAACAGAATCGGTAACTGTATCGGAATCAGGAATTTAGAACAGAATCAGTAACTGTATCGGAATCAGGAATTTAGAACAGAATCGGTAACTGTATCGGAATCAGGAATTTAGAACAGAATTAGTAGAAGGCAGACAAGCTAATGCTGCATCATATGGCCATCCTCTCCACATTCACAGATGGTTGGGTCGGTTTAGTAGATCCATCTGGCTATGACAGCTGTTGATCGCTCCATTCCTGTTTTTCAGGCATTTGAGTGTCTTTCACTGGACCATCGGTGCTTCTGAGCGAGAAGGGAAGGCTTCATGTCAACAGGAGGAAGGAGGGTCAGTTTTGTTTTTTAAATGAACAAAATCTAAACAAAAATGATACATGATGCCCCACTCCATATCAAAATCTTTGATATTTCTTTTTTGTACAGTTTCATATATAAATTGTTCGTTTTTTTCTTTTTAGTAGTCATCTGATAATTTGTTCCAACTCCAATAGCAATGACTTTGCTAAATCTTTAAATTTCTTGACTCCGACTCCTAAAGTAATGAATTTGTTCAGATCGCACAGCCGTAAATACGAGAAAAAAAAGTGTTCATGCTTTTTGTTTTAAAGAGTTATCACATAACTAACTGGTACAAACCAATTTAACATGTTTATCTCAAAAGAGAGAAAAAGTTTTGTTCATTTTGACTCAATTTTTTTTATATAAACAATTCACTCGTCTTTAACATCAACTATCTTCATTTTCGATTTGGGTATCAGAACTCGAGCTTCACCTCTCAGCACTATCTGGAAAAAGAAAAAGATAGAATGCATTTAGTTTTTTTTTCATAAACAAGTTAACCATTTTAATCTTTTGTTAATAAAATTACTAATTGATGTAAAGGAGAGGGGGGGGGTAATAAGATTTCTTCCTCCCTAAAAATCTATATGTATAGCAAGATAAAGTGTGGAATAAGTCGGTTACACAAAAATAAAATCTCCACTTCAAAAATTAAGTTAATGTGTCAAAGAAGTCACGTAAGGAAGGAAGTATGCAGAAAAAAAGGGCAGAGGAATCAACCCGTTTGGTTTTTATTAGTGAAACAGAGCAACTATATTTTTCCTCTCTCCCCTCATCAATATGGGGAAATGTTGGAGGGAATATTATGCTTGTGCTGCATACTGTAAATAAAAAGTAACTAAATAAATAAAACTACAAAAGATTATGAAAACCCAGAGCAATAATGTGTGCTATTGTTTTCATTACCCCAAACAACATCACAACTGCTGTTATTAAAAGACAGAGAGCGGCAGACATTAGAGACGCAATTATGTTCACTACTACTACCACCACTACCAAACAACTCTATATGATGATGTGCAGTCATTTATTTACATGGTGAAGATTCGACCATGCTATGCTACATCTGAATTTACATTTTATGGGACAACTAATTATATATATATTTCATGTATCCACATAAAATTTTATAAGGAGATATAATTTTTTATGTAGCAATTTTCAGTATTTACTTCAACAAAGTATTGTATACCAAGCAACAATATTTGCCAAGGAAAGACCAAATAACAAGAAATACTACGTGGGTATGACCTCCCTAGATTTTAAAACCAGATATTATGACCACAAAAGCACATTTAAAAACAGAACGTCGAATTAAAACAGCACTAGCAAACCAATATTGGGAGCTCAAAGAAAATGGATGCTCACCAATAATTGAATGGAAAATAATACAACAGGCCCGTGCATGTGGAAATTTAGACGACCCGTGTAGATTATGCCTGAATGAAAAATTTGAAATCCCAAACTTTAAAGATCCCTGAAATCTATTAAACTGTAGAAGTGAGATAGCAAACAGCTGCTTACACAGAAATAAATTAACCTTAGGCTAACGATAAATAAATAAATAAACAAATAAGTAAAAAAAAAAAAAACTAAACAAAAACTTAACAATTTAAAAATTAAAACCTAAAATAGAAATACAATTCACCCATTATATTGACACAACATAGGAAACAGGATATAGGCCAATCTATAGAAAACAGAATAGAACAGGATATAGGAAGTAACACCAACAAGATCTTTGTTCGCAGGAAGCCCAACGATTGGCTGAGAGAACAACAAAGAATCTGATTGGTTAACTAGCTAGCCGTGTATATAAAAACACCCGGCAAAAATAACTCCATGCATTTTAGCCTGAAGATTCCCCCCGGGGATGAAACGCGGGAGCCTCTGTGTAGCTTAATTGCCATAAATATATTTTCATAGCTTACTATAATGTATGTATATATGTATATATATGTATCTATGTTTGTGCGTGTGCGTGTGTGTGTACTAGCAAAAACTACCTGCCCTCTGGGCAGCAATTACTAAGCCTGTCATCTTCTTTACAGAAACCAAAGAAATAATTTTCGATTGACATTTTAGTAATTTGGAGGAAAACAACAAAAATGTTGATTGTCATAGTGTTATTTAATATATCCCAATGTGGAGAAAATTTGCTGTGCATGAACGGTCAAATTTTATTTTTAGTATAAAAAAAACAAAAAGGTTAATTGATATGGTCTTCACGATATTCAAAGTCGAGGAATTTGATTTTGTCTCAGCATAAAAATGAAAATGAATTCCCATTAAAAACTAAAGGTCGAAGGTCGATTAGTC
Source organism: Sepiola atlantica (assembly GCA_963556195.1). NCBI lineage: Eukaryota > Metazoa > Mollusca > Cephalopoda > Sepiida > Sepiolidae > Sepiola > Sepiola atlantica. Next base: position 78,057,667 of record OY744518.1, read on the forward strand.
AAATAAACAAATTTTATATTACTGAGTTAATCGAAATGGGTACATTGTACTTTTTGTCTTTATTGTAAAAGACAGAAGAATAGTCTTAATGAATATTAAAGGAAAAAAAAAAATCTTTTTTTTGTAATTTAGAAAAATTAGGAGTTTTTTTTTTTCTATGACAAATGTTAAAGTTATCACCATCATTACCAACATGTTGGCTCCTTGCCCTTTTGGCTAGGAGCAAATGTGTAGTATCTGTTCTGAATCTCCTTCACTGACCGAGGATATAATCCTCGGTCAGTGAAGGAGAAATCCTTCTAGACTGAGGTAATAAAATTTTGTGTTCCAATCCAGAGTGCCCCTTTTCGGGGAGCTGGATTTTTCCTACCTTAAATATTGACCTTGTGCCTAACTGCTTTCGTGGGAGGAAGTAAATAGCAACAAATTTATTTTTAAAAATAAATGCATGTATTTAAATATTAACAGAAACTCTTTCAGTAATTATTGCAAACTTTATTTTTTAGAATTATTCAAAAGTTATCAAGGTTGTTGCTATGTATGTGTAAATAAACGCATGCAGAAAATGTAACCGGAAATCAAAAAAAAAAAAAAAAAAAAAAAAAAAAAAAAAAAAAAATGAAACAGAAGTTATGATTTTGAATTTTAAACTTCATTAAAAAATAATACTACTACTAATTATAGTTAAGAAATTAACATCAAGCAAAGTTTTTCAGAAAAATAAGTAAATAGTACTGAATATGAATTACTTAGACAATGTTTAAAAAATAAATATGCAAATAATTTATAGCATTGTGAGTGTTTAATCAGGTTTTCTGTAAGTTTATATATGATATGTGAAAATATTTTAGTGCATAATTGAATTAGGTAGAGCTAAAGTCTTTTGATACGAATATAGTTCAAATAAGATATATACACACACACACAGACACACATATACATATATAAAGCAAGATATAGTTAAAGACAAAATCTAAAATTTATCTGGCTTTGCAAACTCAATTTCATCTGATTCAAACAATCTAATCCAAGCTCAATAGGTGACCCAATGGGTCACATTCTTTTTTGTAGTTCGACTTGTGTTTTACCTCCTAATTAATTTTATGAGCTAAGAATTCTGTCAGTGTCAGGTCAAAAGAAATCTTTAAAACTTACTGTGTTGCGATCAGTTGCTGTAGCCAGAATGGAGCACGTCATCACTGTTCCCATCAGCTCTGTAATTGATATGTCGGTAGTTACAGGCTCATCAACAAACACTAAAATACAATCATGAGAAACAGATTATATAACATAGAAACAGAAATCCGGGACAACTCAAACGTAACAATATTTGACTGGGGAGCATAAAAAATAGTGCTAGAAACGGTATTTTCAACATAAGGTTAAATTAAGCAGAGGAATGGACAATTCCATTAAAAGTTAACCATTAGAGTTAGAGCTACATAACAGGATATGACGTCACAGACAGGAAGTTCAAAATGAGACGTGGAAAAAAAAACCTTCCTCTTGAGTGTCGTTATTGGGTTAACAAAGTACTTTAAAATGGTATATAAATACAGTTTTTGGGTGCAAAAAACACTGGATATATCAAATTTTAAACTGTCAGCAAAGGTCAAACGGTCATAACCGTTCAACTTTGAGAGAGAAGACTGGTGTCGCATCATGAAGATCTATAAATGTAGCAAATGTTAGAAACAAAAAAATCTGAGTCGGTCTGGGTTTGATCCCTTGTTGATGCGACATGGAACGACTCTTTGACCTGTACGATGACTATTTAGACTCCCTCCCCCCGAAGCTCTATATTCGTTTGCCCCTCCAGGGAGCGGATGAGGGGAAGCTCAGATAGTGTTAGCGCATTTCTTTTACCTTATTGCAGCCACAAGGAAAAAAGAGGAAGACACAGAAACTCTGGCTGCTACATCAACACTACGAATACAACTAGATGTTACTACCCATTGAGTCAACTACTGATGTGTCAGAGATGGACGGCTGTTTGTCGACGACGAAAATAACGGGCAATTTATGGGAATCGAAAAAATGCAGGATGCTATGCTACATATAAGAAATAAGATGCTTTTTTCATCGAGGGGTGATCGTAAAATACTTACAGCAACGTCATATAAATATGCAAATTGACTGTTAGCAGAAATTACTGACAGCAGCGTCGGACATAAAAATAAATATACAGATTAACATTATAGTACATTAGATATTAATACAAAATAATGCAGCTGCGTAGAATATTGTATTTAATTAATCTTTGTGTATTTGAATCGGCACAAATGCAAACACATGCATTATTTTATTGTAAACTAAAAAATATTTTCAATTAAAAGAATAACGAAAAGGAAAAAACGAAGTAAAATAAAGGAAAACAAAAAACAATGGAACAAAAAGGAAAAAAAAAGGAAAAACAAAAAAAATAAACAGAAAACGAAAGAAAAGAAAATTAAAAAAAAATGATTGCCAGACTTACAAGGATTTGGGAAAATCATTGTACTGGAAAGATAGATGGCACCTGGTCCAGGTATATGAGTGGCAAAAATTGCAGAAACCATCCTAGGAAGAAAGGAAAAATAACTCTGGCTGTAAGAAGTGGATACAATCTTTGAAACATTGCCTCCTCCTCCCCAAAATCAACGACCTTAGTCAAACTGTCAAAACAATTTTCAAAGTTTCTGTTCACATGTTTCAGCAAATATCTATTTACAAACATTATTAGTGGTAAATATGAAAAAGTACTGCAAAAGCAAAATATATCAAATTTGTTTTACGGTGGATAATTTTTGTCATTACAGTCTTTAAAACTCACATTACACATCGTATCATTCTCATATCGTTTCTTTCCATGCACTGCATGTCCTCAACCCTCACCGGCCAGGTTTCACTTCCATACATCATCACACTGTGTACAAACGCCTGAAACTCCTCCCTTCGTCGGAAAAGGTAACACTCTGCTGGTTAGTAAAAGCAGAAGTTCCCTGAACACGAGCACCTGCTCCACTGATATCTCCAAGGTACGAAAACTTCAATAGCTTCGCCATTCATAAGTTTGTACTTACTACTAGACGACACCTGATCTGTTACGTCGCATACTAATTCTTTGGTGTAATTTGTCACAATTAAAATTTCTTTATCTACCTGTGTATCACGTTTATTTTCTTCTTTCAATAAATCTGTTTTTGATGCCCTTTTTTTTCTCCCAGGCTTTACTCCATTCAATCCATCCATAATTAACTATTTTCCCACTCCACCGCTCTCTTTGGTTCACACTTATTCCACCCTTGTTGCATCTTCACATTCTTTAAACTCAACTAAATAAATGGGATTTGATTGTGACTAAATGGTTAACACAGACTGACAACCTGGCTGTGCCAAGTTCGAATCCAGTTCGTTCCGCAGAAACACTTTCACTTAGGATGTTGGCAACCTTCACGTGGTCCCTTTCCGTAACACTGAATGTCTTTCAAGAAAGAATTTTAACTAAAATCAGGGAAACCAATGTCAACAATAGAATCATCCGATTCATACGAAATGAAAACTAAATAAACTACATTCCAGTCTTAATTTCCAATTGAAAGGACATCATTTTTACTCATTCGAGTTTTGCAATAGCAGAGATTTCTGATTCGATTGCTACTTTTTACCTACCCGCATAAATTCTTTTGTGTTTTAAAATCTTTCAAAGCGTTTTTATTCAAATTTGAGATTTCGTTCAAATACGATCTCGGTAAAGTTACACTTTTATCGAACTGGCAAATGGCGGACATCAGAGTTTTTTTTTATGGATTTTTCGTCGTTTTGGGTGAAAAAACAAAAATCAGAAATACAACAATTGTTCCAAACGCAATAAAATTTACTTTTCTACCAAACTCAGCAGATATGAACAAACCAGACTAATACCCTGCCTGAAGACGATTGAATGAATCAATCAGAAGAAAGTACTTGAGAAAAATGGAACATAAAACCTACGGATCCTACATACGACAATTTGACAAAAATACTCGATGGATCATCCGGGGGAAAAAAAAAAAAAAAAAAAAAAAAAAAATCAAGAAGCATTCTGTGTTTTTAGTTGAAGACAGTTGGGCTTACCAGATTTAACTTGGTAAGAGATGGGGTTAATTAAGAAGGTTTAAATTCAGAAAGTCAGAATGACGAACTTACTTGAAAGAGTTAGTACGTCTGGCCGAATCCAACTGAAATATAAATGTTACATAAGAAATGGGTCACCATTCTTCCTTGAAATAAACAATGCTTCCACAACTAAGTAGATGTTAATATTTGAACAGAGGAACAAAAGAGAGATGGTGCAATGGGCTGACTCATGTCGGTTAGATAATGTAATATCCTAGAGTTCAGCATCTCGACTGCCTTTGGCTAAAGCAGAGTGATATCAGGATAGGATATGTTTGCTCGGCATGGAGAAAAAATTGAAACTGGTTTGACGTTGTATATTATCTTTGGCGCCAAATATGTTGAAGTGTGTGAATTTTACTACACATTAACGTGTACTACGCATACACAGTAAAGAGTCAATGATTATGCATGTGCAGAGCCAAATCACCATTTCAGCTAACGGACATAGATACGAAATAGTTCACTCATGCAACTGTTACATGTTCAACATCGTTGGTCTTCACATATGTACAATGTACATATACATAACATTATAGATGACCGTAGGTCGGATAGCGGTTACATCAGCTAGTGCAGATTTTGAAATAGGCGAACCATTCCTAAAATATACTTCGTGTGACATATCTAATTTTGAAATAGGCGAACCATTCCTAAAATATACTTCGTGTGACATATCTAATTTTGAAATAGGCGAACCATTCCTAAAATATACTTCGTGTGACAAATCTAATTTTGAAATAGGCGAACCATTCCTAAAATATACTTTGTGTGACATATCTAATTTTGAAATAGGCGAACCATTCCTAAAATATACTTTGTGTGACATATCTAATTTTGAAATAGGCGAACCATTCCTAAAATATACTTTGTGTGACATATCTAATTTTGAAATAAGCGAACCATTCCTAAAATATACTTTGTGTGACATATCTAATTTTGAAATAGGCAAACCATTCCTAAAATATATTTCATGTGACATATCTAATTTTGAAATAGGCGAACCATTCCTAAAATATACTTTGTGTGACATATCTAATTTTGAAATAGGCAAACCATTCCTAAAATATATTTCATGTGACATATCTAATTTTGAAATAGGCGAACCATTCCTAAAATATACTTTGTGTGACATATCTAATTTTGAAATAGGCGAACCATTCCTAAAATATACTTTGTGTGACATATCTAATTTTGAAATAGGCGAACCATTCCTAAAATATACTTTGTGTGACATATCTAATTTTGAAATAAGCGAACCATTCCTAAAATATACTTTGTGTGACATATCTAATTTTGAAATAGGCAAACCATTCCTAAAATATATTTCATGTGACATATCTAATTTTGAAATAGGCGAACCATTCCTAAAATATACTTTGTGTGACATATCTAATTTTGAAATAGGCAAACCATTCCTAAAATATATTTCATGTGACATATCTAATTTTGAAATAGGCGAACCATTCCTAAAATATACTTTGTGTGACATATCTAATTTCGAAATAGGCGAACCATTCCTAAAATATACTTTGTGTGACATATCTAATTTTGAAATAGGCGAACCATTCCTAAAATATACTTTGTGTGACATATCTAATTTTGAAATAAGCGAACCATTCCTAAAATATACTTTGTGTGACATATCTAATTTTGAAATAGGCAAACCATTCCTAAAATATATTTCATGTGACATATCTAATTTTGAAATAGGCGAACCATTCCTAAAATATACTTTGTGTGACATATCTAATTTTGAAATAAGCGAACCATTCCTAAAATATACTTTGTGTGACATATCTAATTTTGAAATAGGCGAACCATTCCTAAAATATACTTTGTGTGACATATCTAATTTTGAAATAAGCGAACCATTCCTAAAATATACTTTGTGTGACATATCTAATTTTGAAATAGGCGAACCATTCCTAAAATATACTTTGTGTGACATATCTAATTTTGAAATAAGCGAACCATTCCTAAAATATACTTTGTGTGACATATCTAATTTTGAAATAGGCGAACCATTCCTAAAATATACTTTGTGTGACATATCTAATTTTGAAATAAGCGAACCATTCCTAAAATATACTTTGTGTGACATATCTAATTTTGAAATAGGCGAACCATTCCTAAAATATACTTTGTGTGACATATCTAATTTTGAAATAAGCGAACCATTCCTAAAATATACTTTGTGTGACATATCTAATTTTGAAATAGGCGAACCATTCCTAAAATATACTTTGTGTGACATATCTAATTTTGAAATAAGCGAACCATTCCTAAAATATACTTTGTGTGACATATCTTATTTTGAAATAGGCGAACCATTCCTAAAATATACTTTGTGTGACATATCTAATTTTGAAATAAGCGAACCATTCCTAAAATATACTTTGTGTGACATATCTAATTTTGAAATAGGCGAACCATTCCTAAAATATACTTTGTGTGACATATCTTATTTTGAAATAGGCGAACCATTCCTAAAATATACTTCATGTGACAAATCTGAATTTTTTTACGCATGAATTTTGGAACTGTTCTTTAATAAAAGTTTAAAAGAAAATAATGAAGATATTTTCGCATTTTTAATTTATGTTCTATAAACAAACTAGCAAGTATACCCAGGGCTCATCCCACCCCCCTCCTCTCTGCAGGCAAAAGAGTGTAGCAATCTCTTCCCCGGTGGTCCCCTGTCCTCCTCCACCTTTCCCGGGGGAAAAAGCGTAACATATTTCTATTATTAAAAGTACTATCTGTCTTCCCGCCCTTCGACATATATTTAAGTAATCGTTTCAAAGAAGAAAATAAATTATTGGGAGTCAGTGGGATAGAACAGCCGACCTCTCGGTCTTGGTTCTTTCTCGATACCCGTAGCGCCAAGCGAACAGCATATAAGATACGACGAAAAATAGGTTACTAAATGCCGTTTGAATCCGGGCTTTGTTTTGGCAAACCGTACATGCGCACAACGTACAGACGAGAAAAAGAAATGTTGATTTATTTCCGTGACACAACCATTTTTATCAAATATTCTTGAAAGTTTTTTTTCTGAGGCTCTTTTAACCTTCTAATGCAAGGGAAATGCAAGGGAAATAACTCGAGTTTGACTAAGAAATTCATCATTCTTTGCAAAGAGAATTTAGGATGCTGAAAACGTACGCAACTTATAAGACGGTGTTTGTTAAAACTGTCTTTAACAGTATAAACATTTTTTTTAAATGCGACGATAATTGCAGAAGAATTTTTTTTTTATTGCCGTCGCATTTTCTTTCTTTTTTTAATGTTAAAGATCTTAACATTTTTTATTAGTGTTATAAACTTTGTTACAAAAAACAAGTTTTTCAGGATGTTCACATGTAATCGCCTAAAAGGAAAAAAAATAAATTTATGAGGTAATTTAGCTGAGGGTGTTAATCTACAAATTTCGATATTTTTTAACCGGAACCTTATTTTGCATTCTTATACTTTAGTGTCGTCTGCCCTTTTACATTTTTTGTGGCTTTCAAATCGTATTAAACGGCATCGGCCATTTCTGATTTGTTCTGGAAATCGCAAACATTCGAGTCGTATGGATCCTCTTCTATAGAAGCACCTTTATTATTAATTTTTAAAAATTTATATTTCGATAATCGTGATTTAATTGTGGCAATTGCAAATCTACAATTTTTGGAAAAAAAAAAAAAAAAAAAGCTTTGATATTCAAAATTAATTTCGAAGTCTTAAACCAAAAAACAAATCAATTTATGACTAATATTTAGACGAACATTAAAAATTCTGACGCGCCTCATATCGTATCAAAGAACCGAGATTTTAAACACTTTCGTAACTTTTTGACTCCCGGTACAAAGTTCAACATTGACAGAAAAGGTCAGACTGTACAAAGAGGGGCCAGTTCTTTGGTAGAATAGTGACACGGTCGGGAAAAAAGGTCTTACTTTGGGTTCGGCACACAAATGAACAATAATACCAGGTTTTGCGGCGCTTGTTCGTAATACCGTTTTTAAAAAAAATTTTTAAAACTTTTACTGACCAAATTTTTCTCTTTTTTCGGTGTACAATTACCTATTATGTCGCTAGATAGTTCCGTGTTTTGGGGAATTTTATTAACCATGCGTTTCTATTTATCTTCCTCCCACAAGGTAAGATGTGACACAAGGTCGGGAAAGTGGGAAAGAACCAGCGCTCGAGAATTTGAGCATTCTGGCTGTTTACAAATTGTCTGGGCAGCCCCGTCGGCATTTCCCGGTAGGGGCGCCTCAGACAGTAAGTAATAAACTTACTCCTCCCCAAAGAGGGGAGGCAAAGCCTGGGAGGGTGCACCTCCTAGAACTGCACAGGACCGACAACCAATAGACCGGCGTAAATCCAGACCCGAAGGCCCGGACAATAAAAACAAATTTATGTTCTGTTTTAATTGGTTCTTTTTATATTTTGTCGATTTTATTGACCTGAAAAGTAAGTATATATATAAAAAAAATTTTTTTAATTCATGTGGCAACAACAATAGTCACACACAGAGCGATACATTTAATATGCTATTACACATTTTAATATTTTATCAAGTAACTTAATTTATGGGGCACTTTTGCATAAAAAAAGTCACCGATGCAAGTGAATTTTGGACGCTGAAACCAACGCAACTTAGAGGAATTGTACTTTTGGTGCTTATTTAGAATAGGCTCCCTGCAGAAAATTATTTTCATGTAAAATCATTATTTTGTACTTACTCAGTCATAGTTTCTCACTCACGGCACGAAAAGGAATTTAAAAATATCAAGCTGAACTTTAATTAGAACGATTTTTCCATTTTCATAAGGGCGATATAAAACGTCGATTCGCCGACATTTAGGGTGTGGCCGATTGATGGAATAGCTAACTAAGGGCCCCAGTTACCATGTAAATAAGAAAAAAAAATTATATCGTGGAAAGTACCCCGGTGAAGAAATCAAAAATAATTATTTAATTTTCTTTTTTTTTTTTATTTAATAAATATATATTTTATTATTATTGCATATGTGTTTCTTTCTTTTTTAAATTCTAACAATAAAAACGGAGTTATTGCCCTTGGCTATTCCATCAATCGCTCACACCCAAAATGTCGGCTCACACCCAAAATGTCAGCGAATAGAGGTTGTACATCGAAATGAAAAATCGTTCTAATTAAAGTTCTGCTTGATATGTTTAAATTCTTTTTCGTGCCGTGAGTGAGAAACTATGACTGAGTAAGTACAAAATAATGATTTTACATGAAAATAATTTTCTGCAGGGAGCCTATTCTAAATAAGCACCAAAAATTTATTAAAAAGTTTAAAAAATCACATTCGTTGCTCAAAAACATTGTTTTGGGGTTTTTTAAAAAATATATTTGTTTCTAAATTACTTGTTTCTTGAAAAAAAATTTTTTATTATTCTCAAAAGAAAAAAAAATCACATGCCGTTGCTGAAAAACATTGATTTTTTTTTTTTAATATATTACTTGTTTCATGAAAAAAGATTCTGATTTTGTAAACATTTATTCTATTTTCAAACTAAAAAATCACATTTTCGTTGCCAAAAATGTTTTCCGCCCGGTATTTTTTGAGGAAGGAGACAAAAAAGCGGTGCCTTTCATATAACGCGACTTCCTCTTTGCAGACGAAAATCTGGGGACCCCTTTTGTATCTAACGCGATGCAGATCGTAGAAATTAATTTCTTCTAAAAGTTATCGTCTGCTTGCTTGGAACATGATTGGTTAATAGTTTCGTAAACTCTCAGGCGCTTCCGAGATCTACCTGAACGTTGACGACGTGAAGTCACGGAAACGCAGTGCGTTCCAAATTTTTTAACAAAAAGTACAATTATTCTAAGTTGCGTTGGTTTGCACGTACCAAATTCTTTTGTGATAAAAGAAAAATGATAAATCTTAGTCAAACGGAGTTATTTCCCTTGCATCGGTGACTTTATCGAAACGCTCCACTCCAACCTTTTTTCGTTTGTATTGTGTAGAAACAAAGTTATATTGAAGTAAATATATATTTTTTAATTGTTCGTTGAAAACGTATTATATTAGTATACAAACTAAATTGAGTAAAGTTATATCGGTACTAGTTTTAAAAAAATGATTTTTTTAAATATACAACCAACGAAACAACCGTTTTTTAGCCATTTCTTTTTCATTTATTTTCCAATGTTTTTTCTTTTTAACATTTTCGGGGTTATGGTTGATTCAACGCGCCGACACAGATCGTAGAAATTCATTTTCTTTAACGCGCTGCACATCGTAGAAATTAATTTCAGTGCTTCTGCTGTTTCACCAAGAGATTAAAATATTTAAAGAAATGTATAAACTTTATGTACTTACGTGTTAGCTGAAAATAAGATTGTACAGAAAAAATTACGCAAATTCATCCAGTAGTTATTAAATTATAAGAAAGAAGAAAAAAAAAACGATTTTACGTATTGTTAGACACTTTGTAACAAGGGAGATAACTTTTTTTTACAAATTTCGGTGAAATCCAAAAATATGAGTTATCTCCTTTGGCGACCCAGGATAAAATGGGCGATTGAAAGATACAAGATGGCGACTACCGATAAAAATTGGCAGTTATTTTTTATTTAATAAATACTGAATGAATTTGCGTAATTTTTGGTGTACAGTGTACATTTCTTTAGCTATTTTGTTTTAATACATGTCATGATGAAACAGCAGAAGCACCTTAATTTCTTCCAAAAATCATCGTCTGCTTGCTGAAACCGGATTTGTTCATAGTTTCGTCAACTCTCAAGCGCTTTCGAGACCTGTCCGAATGTTAACGACGCGAAGTCATGGAAACGCGGTGCGTTCTTTTAAGAGTACCGTTATGTTTAAAATATTTTTATGTAATTATTTTTATTGGTGATTGTAGCGTTCGTTGTTATTTTGCTTACTATTATTTCGATTGTCTCACTTTCCTAAGTGATATTTAAAAGATATTTTAAAAATTGTTCGTTAAAAAAAAAAAAAAAAAAAAAAAAGAAAGATTTATTTTGTTTGTAATAAATTAATTTACTTGTTTGTTTGTATTTTATTTGGCCAAGAATTATCAGGGTTCATTTGTTCTCTTTACACCGGTTACAATAATATCACGTGATTTAACGTTTTATAGGGCAAGATGTTTGGTGACCACTTTAAAGGCTTCAAAATCCATGGAGATTGGCGGATAAGTTATTTCTGGTTACAAGTTTAAAAACGAAAGTCTCGTATTATGGTTCATTTGAGCTCTATATTAAAGGAAAAAATATTTTTCGGACGCGCCACTATTCTAAAGAAAGAAAAAAAGAAAAAAGAAAGTAATTTTACTAAATATATTTATTGGTTCGAGTGGGACGGTGCTTGTGTATGAAACCCCGGTTGTGAAATATGGCAGTTTAAAATAAAAATAACAGGAAAACTGAAATACTTGTTACTGAAAAATATTAGCGACGTACAACGAAAATTATAGACTTTTTCGCTGAAATTGGCCAAATTGACGTTTTACGATCCCGTTACGCCTACTGCGCGTGCATAGTTTCCGTTTTTTTTTTTTGTATTGCCACTCGACTTAGTTTTGATGAAAAGCATTTTTTTCCATTCAACAATTTATTATCCCTTTGGACCCTTGCATATGAGTTTTTACAGGAAGGTTTACAATTCATTATAAGCAAGCCATATGCTACTCTAGTTAACGGTAGTGCGATAATAAACTGATTAAAAAAAGAAAGACAGAAAAAAGCGGACTCTATTCCAAATCTCCGTCATTTACAACAGAATTTTAAGTTTCATTGTTAATACGCTATTGTGTAGTATTTTCTTTAACACCTCTCCAGGAGGTTAGAAACAAGGTCAGGTGTGGGTTTTGATGGAAAGTCCGTGGAACAAACTGGATTCGAACCCGGCACACCCAGGTCCTTAGTCCGCGTAAAAGGGGTGAAAAAAAAGGAAAAAACAACAACTTATTACTAAAGATACGAAACAATTTAAATACTTAACCTAATCAGACTGGAAACAATTCCCGGACTTAGGGTTAGTGGTACCGTAAGCCTATTTATTATTTTTTTTTGTATCTTTTAAGCCTGAAATGATCGATCACCTAGAAAAGAAAAATCGCCACCATTTTCTTTGACGAAATCGGTTAAGTGAAAGTAACGACACAAATTTTAAAATAAAACTTGAAAATAGTTTCCAACAAGTTAAAACTATGCAAGTCGATAGAATATTCAATTTTCTATCGTTTGGTAACAGTTACGGGTCTATTTTTTTTCACCCCTTTTTGCTTGTTAACAATCGTCGTCAAAACTTTAAAAGTAGATTCGAATTTTATTTAGCAAAAGTATAAAATCTAGATTTTTGAGAATAAAAAAAAAAACGGTAAAAATACTGTCGAGAAATAAAAAAAAAATAAAAAAATAAAAAAAATGACTTATACCATACGAAATAGAATTTAATTATTTACCGACCGGTATATTTTGAACGGTAAACTTATATACTCGAATATAATTGTTTTTTCTTTTTGTTTTCGCCAAGTTTTTCAAGGTGTTTCACACGTAATCGCCTAAAAATAGTAGAATCTCATTTATTTTCTGTGTGTGGGGGGGAATAGCGGACAGTGTTCACAATAATAACCTAAATTTTCTAGTAGGTGGGATTGCATTTTAGAGGTTAGCCTACAATTAAACCCAAAGTCTATGGTTCATTTGAAAAAAAGAATAGCAGTAGTTCTCGCCCGGGCCATTACTCTAAAAAAAAGAACACATAGTTAACTTCACTTCCTTGTTATATAGATTTATTGTTTACTTACCCATTTAGCAGCACACCATGCACAATACATTTTCGATAGCGAGTAGTTTTAGCGAATTCCGGATCAAGGTGGATAGGGTTGAAATCGTGGGTCAAATCAGCTAACGTCCTTAAATCTTGAGCGCTGAAGGTCCTTGATAAAGTCGCACTCTCCCCAACTTCGTAGACACACGAGATGCGACGGGCGAGGCCCCGACGCAGTGAAAATACCGGGCCCCATTTGTGGTCCTTCGAGAAACCGGGGAAATTCCTCGAATGAAACCGAGAACTTCCGCGTATGAAATTAGAAAAAAGACGAGGAAGAATCATTTTCGATCTTTCACCTTTCAGAAAAACTTTCCTTAAAGTTCAAAGTAAACGATTCAATCCGGTCTCGTACACATGTTTTATGCTAAACTTTAGTCGACACCGGCGGTGTAACTGCCCCTAATGAAAGGGGAAATAACTCTTTCAGATTTATGTCCCTTATTTCGACTGGCTAGGATCAAAGTGTAGTATCTGTCAATTCGGGTCTTGCTAAACGGGTTTTTATTGTCCCACTTGCCACTGCTAATGAATTTGTATATATTTATGAAGAATCAAATTGTAAACACTTGTGTGATATTTTAAGTTGGATGGCCCCTAGAGTAAATGTGGTATTGTGGTGACTGCAATGATTCTAGCCAAGAGTAGGACATTCAAATAGTTTATTGTAGACCAACGACCCCCCCATTTGCTCTACATTTTTGGTGGCCTTGTACCTAATTTGTTACATTATTGGAAATAAATAATTCAAAGTGTAGTATATGTTCTGTTTTCAGTCATAGAGTAGTTCTTCTAGACTGAGGCAATTTTAATTTTTGTCCCAATCAAGAATGCCCTTATTGAGGGAGCTGGATTTTTCTCATATCAAAAACTGACTATTTTTCTAATTTTGCCCTCGTGGAGAAGCAAGGAACTTTGGCCTTCAGACTAGGATCAAAGTGTAGTATATGTTCTGTACTCGGCCACAGGAATAGTCTTCTTAGACTGAGGCAATTTTTTATATTTGTCTTAATCCACAATCCCCCTTTTTGGGGGAGCTGAATTTCTCCATATTAAAAATTGACCATGTGAGTAAATAGTAAATCTGGTCTTCGAGCTGGGATCAAAGTGTAGTATCTGTTCTAGGCACGGTCACAAGAATAGTTCTTCTAGACTGAGGCAATTTAACAAATTGTTTGTCTCAATTCAGAGGGTCCCTTTTTGGGGAGTTGGATTTTCTTACAAATCAATGAAACATCGAAAAACAAAATCGTCAACATTTTTGTATCACAATAAAAGTTATTTACATTCAAGCAATTAACCCTTGTTTACTTGCCTCCCCATGAGGACAAAGTTAGATACAAGTTCGATTTTTAATGTGGGGTATATCTAGCTCCTCAAAACAGGGCACTCTCGATTAAGGCAAGCATTAAAATTGCCTCTGTTTAGGAGAGTGATTCCCAACGTAGGGCGCATGACCCACTGGTGGGCCATGATAATATTTTGGTGGGGTATGCGTAGCATGTGCGCCTTTCAGCTTATACCAATAAGGGGATAATTCGAGAATGAGTAAGTAGCAGTGAATTGCTTTCTGGTGAGTCCCTATTTACTTGCCTCCCCACGAGAACAGAGTTAGACACAAGTTCGATTTTTAATGTGGGGATAATCTAACGCCCCCAAAAAGACACTCTAAATTGAGACAAAAATAAAAATTGCCTGAGTTTAGAAGAACTAATCTTGCAACTGAGGACAGGACAGATACTACACACTGATCCTAACTCGAAGGTCAGAATCCCTATTTAATTGCCATCCCATCGCACAAAGTTGGTCACTTGGTCAGCTTTTAATATGCGTAAATTTCACTCCCTCAAAAATGGGCACTTTGCATAAGGACAAGAATCAAAAATTTGCCTCAGTCTAGGAGGACAATTCCTGTGGCCGAGCACAGAACAGATACTACTCCCCATAAATGTGCACTCTGGATTGGGATAAAAAAGAAAAATACTTTTATTTCTTTCAATCACAAACTTTGCATAAAATGAGAAGAGGAAGTAAAAAAGAAAGTTTGCCAATATTCAGAGGAATATTTAAAATGTGTATTTTTAGTATAGATGGTCAGTTAGAATGGATGAAGTGTAGGTGAGTGGATATCCAAGACCAACATACCAAAGGGTTTTTGTAAATGTTGATGATACTGCTGACTCCAAGTTAAAAGCAGGTAAATGAAAAGGAATACAAATATGGGGGTTAAGATCTGATAAGTGTGAAGCCCATTCAGAATCACACCTCCTACTGATGAGACGATTGGCAAAGTACCTCTTGTATCATTGAACGATGATAAAACAAAGACTGTTGGACATTCATAACTGAAGCTTGGTGGACAAGTAAGGCATAGACTGAAGTTTATTTGTGCCAAATATAGTTGGATTGCGGAAAAGATTGTGAAATTTATTAACGATTTCCGTGGGTGAGATATTTTTTCCTTGGAGGATATTTAAGAGGCATCTTTAGAATAGACTAAGTGAACACCAACATACCAAACGGTTTTCGTAGAGGTCGATGATGCTGTTGACTCCATGGTAAAAGACGTTAAACGAAATGTCTTTCCGAGGATGAAGAAGAAAGAGTATACAACGGTATTGTTATGTAAAAAATACCTTTTTATTTTGGTCAAACTGGAAAGAGATTAAAGAGAATAAAGGTAACGGTAAACTACACCAAATGTATGTCACTGTTAGACGAAACAGATTTTTTGATCTAGAAAACATATTAAAAGGAAAGTAACTCTTTTCCCTAGGTATCTCCCTTGTATTAAGATATTTGGAGAGTACAGTTATGTCCTTTGCATATTCCAGACAGTATACATCTTGGATTAACACGTGTCACAGAGGTCTCTCCAAGTAAGACCTTTTAGACTAAGAAGTAATTCTTTCTTCACTTGTAAATGGAGAATAAATCTTAATTGTTGATTTTTACAAAGGAGTTTTATTAAATTTTTTCTTTATATTCGTCCCATATTTCACAAATACTACTATACATCAGGTGCCATACACTGTAGCAGATTCAGTTGCAAGCTGATGAGCTGGGTAGAGTCAGCCAAAGGACATCTGATTCATGCGGCTCCTGAATCCTAACTGTTTATGTAGCAGGAAAAGTTTTATGACGGCGAGCTTCGGAGAACTGCATTCATACGCAAAGCCATTCTATTTGTCGATGGGCCAATTACTCAGTACTTAATTTTGTTTGTTTACATCAATAGAAAATAGTGCATGAAAACATGCGACTGCTACAGATTCATACTCGCTATTTATGATGAATGGTCACTTTTCTGCTTGATTGACAAATCAACGAAGCCCGGTTGCCTTAAGTTGCATTTAAAAACTGTTATGGTGATCTATCCAATTCCGCCCAATTTCGTATTAACTCTTTCTGACTCTAAAACTAGAGTCGTTATGACAAATTAGCAGAAGTGAGAAGAGAAGCGCAAGGTGAGGAAGCTGCCTCTGTCAACCCATTACTTCTGTACTTTCTGTTAATACAATTTCTTGTTTTTGTTTCCTTTTTTTTTTACAAACGAGTCACAACTTATCAAGGCCCACATGCCATTCGAGGATAAGTGTTATTGAGTTTTGATAGGGTAAAGTGACTATTTCAGAGGACGGTTCAACAAAAATTTGTTTACATTGGACTTGAAAATGACAATATTATAGTCAGCCGGGAAGCAGCCCCATGATACTGTGTTCCACAGACGAGCAGTTCTAGGATAGAAACTTTGCTCATGAAAGTTTTGCTTACTTCTAGGCACACAGAGGGGAAAAAGGAATTTGTTGACAATGGTTGTAACTAGACGAGTCTTTTGTTGTGAATGTGGGGTCCATAGATTGAAGCTCAGTGAAGCACCTACCATGAAAATAACAATAGAGATGAGAAAGACTAGCAACGTCTCTTCTGTGAGAAAGGGGCTGTAGGGTGGAGAATAGGACTTCGCCCACTAGATTTCGAAGTCGCTTTTGTACTCTGTGAAGGCAGGAAATCTCCCCAGTGCTCCATCTTAGGACGTATTTGTTTATTAACTTTTTTTCATGGTATTTCTTTCGGCCCTTTAAGGCTCTAGAGTGAGAGTTACTTGGTGTCAGGAGTCGCTTGCTGGAGACGGGCGATCGCCATTTTGTAGAGGTGGCTATTATGTCTGTATCTTTCTGACTGAGCTGACTTGAAATGAAAAGGAATAAGAGAGTCACCAGAGTTCAATATAAAATTGATGTTTCATTACAGAGTGCAGAATTTCTTTCCAAATTCATTTCAGGTTGTGGGGGTTGTCTGACTTGCTATCTGTTTTACAATGGAAGTCTTTCTGATGCGTTTTTATTTCAATAGGATAAGACTGAATGTTGAACAAAGAAACGCAAGTTATTTCTGATGCTCTACAGAAAACAAATTTCAACTTTGACTTTGCTTTTTTATTATTTTGTTCCTTTGATTATTGGGAGGTAGGTGTGGGGCGGCTAGATATTAACAAATGACGCCGGATGTTAAAAACATCAAAGATGTTGGCGGAAGTGAAACGGTTAAAAATGAAATTGAAATGGAACAATCGCTGACATGAAGAAATGAGAAAGAATGGAAGAAAACGTTCCAAGCTAGAAACCAACTCGTATATTATTATTTGTAAGTAATGAAAATAGTCGCATGAAAGGAATAAACAAAACCTTTTTTATAACAACAATGAAAGGGTTTATTTGAGTTACCTATACTGTTTGGGGTACTGATATCGATCCTGACCCAGTTTTCGTGAGGTTCGACTCGGAAGCGTTCGGCTGTCCTACGCAAACGCCCGAGAGTTGACGAGCCGATTTGTACCAGACGACAATTTTGATACGGTGCTGCGTCTTATGATAATAATGTTTTGCTTGTTTTGTTTTTTGTTGTTGTTAGGGTTTAGGGTTAGGGGTTAGGGTTAAAAATATTTATTTGATAACAGTAATTTCGCTCTGTTTTGCTTGTTTTATTTTTGTTGTTTAAAAAATTTCTTGCAAATATAACTAAAAATTATAGGACCCAGCAACGTATCAAAATAAAAAAAATATTTATTTGATAACAGTAATTTCACTATGTTTTGCTTGTTTTGTTTTTTTGTTGTTTCTTTTAGAAAATTTCTTGAAAATATAACTTACAATCACAGGACGCAGCACCGTATCAAAATTGTCGCCTGGTACCATTCGGCTCGTCAACACTCGGGCGTTTGCGTAGGACAGCCGAACGCTTCCGAATCGAACCTCACGAAAACTGGGTCGTGATCGATATCAGTACCCTGTTTGGTATCGGTTGAAGAAAGTTGGACAGTGTCCGAGTGAAGAAATGAAGAGTTAGAAAGTTTGGCTGCCACTTTTATCTGATCAGTTATTCTTCCAGCGGAGAAAAGCTGGTGCTCAAAAATCCAGTGGATAAAATGGAAGGAGAAAGAGAGAGAGGAAGGGGGCGTCCTTCTTGGTTGTTTTCAGGAATCTCTCTAGTCATCATCCGTGATTCCCAAAGGGGCTGAAGTCTTGGGACAGATAAAATAAATAAATGCGCCCTGCAAGCTGATTGATCAGTGTGTGACCAAATCGCCTAACAGGGAAGTTCTCTGAGAGAGAAAATAAGTCATTGTTAATGACTGCTACATGTCAGCACAACTCGACGTATCGGCCTGACAGCTGCTGATTGTTGTTGTTTGAAATATTTCAAGTTAGCTTATCGTATTACATTTAAAATTGATTAGAATCCAGAAATTCTTCTTGTGCACTGGGTTCTTTATAGGGAGAAGTTAGTGTATGAAAATATTTCTCCTGTTCTGAATAAAGCACTAAATCTTCTATATCTCGATATATAAAACTCAATGTCTGTGTGTATGTGCATGTGTGTGATGTTTGTGTGTTCCCTATAGAAAGAAAGGTTAGAGAATCTACATAAAATCTAAAAGTGTATTTCTCATGTAAAATTTACTTCTTCTGGGGAAGATAATGGAAGTGGTTCCGAATCTCTAAGTGCCCTCCTAACCTAAATGAACTATTATTATTGGTTTATTTTGATCAAATTTGTATCATATGTATAAAATTCTCTGGGGAAGACAATGGAAGTGGTCCTGAATCTTTTAACGGAAATCTCTCCACATAAGACATGAATCCACTTTATGTAAGGAGCTAACAAGAACGAAAGATGATTATCGCAAAGACAGAAGATGAAAAGACCAAAGCTATATGACAATAGTATGGTCCGATATAGTAGCTTCGTAGCTATAGAGAATGGCCTCCGGCGTGAGAAAATGGTTGCAGCGATAGAGAGAACCGACTTTACAAATAGCAGAAAAAGCAATGGATCTACAGGATGTCAAAATATATGAAAACTAATTTAGAAAATGTCAGCCAGACTGCAATCAGTGATAATCTATCAGTAGTATTCAGTCACAAGAATTGACTAGTTCTATTCAAGATCACTACAACGTAGCGAATTTAGCTATGCATCGATGGAGAAAGACGATCTTGCAATAACTGGCGCTGTTAATAGAGACACCTTCTAATTGGTAGACAGTCACCTTACATTGCTTTAGCCAATATAACTGGTCAAAACTTTTGTCAGAAGTATCTTTTGTCATACATCGTTAAATGTAACGAGGCTAGATGAAGAGTTTTATTTGATCCTTGAAGCTGTTTATTCAATATATTCAGTTTTTTCAAAAACATTCGTTAAATAACTCAAGGAACCCAAGAAACTCCTGTGATATGGCCACATTGAAAGAATAGATGAGAGTTCTTAGATTAATAGATGTAGAACAGTTGAGGTAACAGGTTCAGTTCACAGGAAAACATGGGAGGAAATGACAAAACTTGACCTGACAGTGAAAAGGGATAAATAAAGACCTGGCTAGAGATAAGACAGTTTGGAAGTCAATTTCTTAAAGCCGTCCAATTTATGTAAAATGGATTGGCGATTCTTCAAAGATTAAAATATCCGATTCCAACTCCTAGGATTCTTACAACTCCAACTCCTTCCAAAACTTCCGACTCTGCAACCCTGCTGCTAATACCATTCCGTTTCGCAATGCTCATCCTTTTAACAAGGGCTAATCACTCCAGAAGTCTCCACAGCAAATGGAGCAAGAATAAATCTGTCCATGAAAAGAGAACATTTTTTACTTAGCTGGGTTCCCGTCTCAAATCGAATCGGTAGGTTTTGACCGTTGTGATGGAAAGCGACCAGATGGGATTATCAGTTTCCCTTTTAAAAGGAAGGAACATTCGTATTTACTTGCTCTCCCCACAAAGGCAGAGTTGGACCTAAGAACGGGTTTTAATGTGGAGGAAAATCCAGCTCCCCAAAAAGGGTCACTTTTAGAAAGAAAATTTGCATTTCTCTTCATTGCATGTAAATGTCGAAGGTTGACATCATATTTTTCTAACGTGGTATCACAGATTATAAGATAGTCAGCATAGATATAAGTGTCCTGCAAGTAAGGTTTCCTGAAAAGTAAGTCTTTCTGAAAAAAGCTTTGACTAATTTCATTGGCTGAAATATGTAAGGTGACTGATTCTCCTGTACTTGTCATTGCGGATCATCTGAAAATATTGGCATCTGATTTAGTAGAAATTTTGTGATCTAAAATAAATTGATTTTCGAACGTGGATGATGCAACCAATAATAGTAGTAGTAGTAATAATAATAAAAAAATAATAATCAGTAGTAGTAGTAATAGTAGTAGTTTAATATCGGTTTTACATGATGGTGTGATACTATGGATTGTCTCCCTCCACACACAGCCAAGACCCCGGAGATTGTTGAGTTGGGAAATGATTCCCTAAAGGAAAATGATAAGGAAATAAGATAGGTGTGTGACAGAGCCACAAATCTGTTGAACTCCCTAGACAAGATGACACCCTGACATTTTGGTTGTTAGTTTTTCTGGGTGGTTGAACAGCAATGAGCCGCGAAGAAGAGTGGTTGTGGCTAGTTGTGGTGATCAGCTGAGAGTGACTGAGAGAGGGACTGAACATCTAGGATTTCCCATCAAAAGTAGGTCCCTCACTATCCACCAAGCTCCAGCTTATGTCCCATCGCTGCAATGTTGCATCTCTGTGTTTGTTTTACAAGTACTTCAGTGGAATGTGTTCCGATGAACTGGTTGCTCTGGTGATCCCTCGAGAAAAATACACCGACCAACTCGACAATCAGTTAAATCCCATCCATACACTGTGGAGGTCCCCAAATGCTGGAGGGCTTTCTACTCTAATAGCTTGTTTCCTCAAGCTGCCAACCTTTGGAACTCTCTCCCTGCTCCGTTGTTTTTATGGAAATCGCTCCAGAAAAGGCATGAAGCCACTTGACATAAGGAGCTAACAGGAACGAAATATAATTAGCGCAAAGACAGGAGATGCCTATTAGCCTTAGTCTTGAAAAACATAGGCTATAGGTAGGAGGAAAAGCTGTATTACAATGAGGTAGCAAAACAGCGAATTGATGGAGACCACTAGACAAACGGGTCAAACGAGCTGGAACAAAAGAAGCAGGATATAGCAGAAAGAGCAATGGATCTAATGTATGAACTCCAAGAAAGATTTGATGAGAGAGAAAGACCAAGAAGTTTCAGAGTCGATTTTTCCTCAAGAGCAGTCATCCATTGGAATCTCAGGATTAAAAGGGACACATCTACGATTGAAAGACACAAGCTGAGTCTTAACAGGATGAAACGAAACAAACCATTTCGTACCCCCATCTACAACTGAACACAGGTCAACTGCTAGATCAGTTGCATATTTCAACTGATCCGAGGGAGATGGCCGAGAAGTAACACCAGAATAGAGAGTGGTATCATCAGCATAGATGTTAATTTTATGAACAATATTCCCTGGAAGATCATTTATATTTCCTTCACTCTACTGACCTGCAGAAATTTAAGTGTAATGTGAACAAATATCTCGCTGCACAACTCACTTAGGATGCCTCCTTTCATTTCTGGCCTCTAATCCACAGTAGCCCATTACGTCTCAGTGACAATCTGCCTTATGTGGGGTGAATTCAAGTAAAAAGAAAAAAGTAGATATATGCAGGAGACAAATAGTTTGGACAGGGGAGATTGGGGTTGAACTGAGGAGTGAGGCGAGGTAGAGGGCTCGAGACAAAGTAGACCAGTTCAAAGAGACCGTATGACAGACTTAAGTCTTAAGCTGAGATTCTGAATTTGAAAGACTGGAACTTAACTCAGATGTGGACAATAGCAACGGGGCCCCAACGACACACACATATGCCCATGGCCAACAAATCAAATACACAATGTATATATCTGTATTTGTGCTTTATTATGTGTGTCTGTTGCTTTCACTTTTGCTTTGAATACAACTTGTGCACGCATGCACCCTTGGCGATCGCCAATATGAGAGACGATACAGTACGAACAAGAACATGAAGAAGAAGGAAGCCACAGCATAAACGTTTGGGGGTCGATGATCGTCTGCGGGAGTTCGGAGTGGCATGGTTGTATCCTAGCATGTTTTGGATGGTTTTTAAAAATTGACTTTCAAACTAACCTATCTCTGCTCAAGTTTTTACTTATCTCTCGTTCTCCATCCTTATCACTTTCTCCCATGTTTTCCTTGGCCTTTCCCTGTCAACTGACCCTTCTACCTCAACTGTTCTACATCTACTAACCCAAGAACTCTCATTCATTCTTTCAGCATGGCCACACTATCAAAGTCTTTTTTTCTGCACACATCTCTCTATATTATCCAGATTTAATCTTCCTCTGAGGTCATCAGGTCTAAGCCTGTCAAAAACATTAAAGTTCGCAACAGTTATTCATATCTTGTTTGCTGGTCGTTCTTCTTGCACGCGCTTTTGCCATGATCTGCCCAGACCGAGGAAATGCCTGTCCTGTAATTAAATTTTCTTATTCGTACATTTGAAAAGAGTAACTCAATACAAATCTGATGGAAAAAGCCATTTATTTGACGTGATCTTCGTTCAAAATCACTGACCAGTGGGGAGAAAGACAGAGAGAAAAGATTGAAATGACTAACTAGTAATATCTTGTCAGCCCATGTCATTATACATCCATCGGCTTGCATGCTTCCAAACAGACTATCGCTTTTTATCACCCTCTCTTTGAGTCATGTGACATCATATCTATTTTTCGTACATTCCTACAGCCTAAGTAATTTTCACCCATGGTTCTTTGTTCTCAACTAACGAAATTATATACTAAATGATCTACCTGTTCAATAGGTGTATTTTCAATTCTCTTTTATCTCATGAAAACTCAATGTTATTCAGCCTAAAACTGGCTATTCAGTTTTTAATTTAAACTATCACGTAAAAAGAGAAACAAACAAAAAACTGATAGCACATAGAAAAAGTTGTTTCGGAATAAAGGCCTCATTGATTTTTATCTCGGTTAAAAAATTTTTGAACCCCCTTCCAGATTTCCCAGACATATCTTGTATTTTGATAATTACAAAGTTCAATTGCTTGTCGAAAATGTGCCGCCACATCTAGCATCCTAAATCAACGGGGTTTACTCCCTTTAAAGAGAGCTCGGTCTTCGGACTTAGATCAGTGGAGAAATCCTTCCAAACTGAAGCAATTTTAATTTTTGTCCCAATCGCAAAAGTACTTCTTTTTGGGGAGCTGGATTTTCCCCACATTAAAACAGTCCTTGTGTCTAACTCTGTCAAGAAGATGTAGGGAGACTTCGATGGTATGGTCATGTTGAAAGAATGGATTAGAGTTCTTTGGTTAGTACATGTAGAACAGTTGAGGTAGCAGGTTCAGTTCACAGGGGAAGGCCAAAGAAAACATGGGAGGAATTGATAAGAATGGACTTGAAAGAAAGAGGGATAAATAAAGACCTGGACAGAGATAAGTTACTTTAGAAGTCAATTGCTGAAAGGTAGTTATCTTTGTTGGTTGATCTTGTCCCTTCCTGTCAGGACCTTACAGACTTGAATCATGTCGCCTTGATCACGTCGATAATATATTGAGGGAAGCATCATTGCTTCTCTTCTCATAGGGCAGATCTAGTAGTGTCAAACACAACTTGGTAGCTCTATGCTGAACTTTCTCAAGCTTATCGATGTCACTAGCAAATTGATGAATCCTGGGAGCATTTCCGTATTCCAATATTAGCCTAACCATTGTGATGAACAGCTTCTTCCTAATTATTCTATCTCTGGTGGCAAAAATCTTTTTATTAATCCCAGTGTACAGTTGGCCTTCTTCATCGATTCATCAACATGGGAGTGGAATGCCAGCCTATTATCCACATTCACTCCTGTGAATGTTTTGCAAGGGGGAACCAGAGATTGGAGGTCACTCGAGTGTAATGAATAGGTATCCAGAAGATTTCAGTATTTACGGCGTCATTCTCGAGTAGCGATGTAGAGTCCTGGAAATGGCCGAAGCAGTTTACGATTTCAAAGCCACTTTCTTTCTTTTTCTTTTTTTGAGGAACTTTTTTTTTCAACTTTATTTTTTTAGGGGCTAAAAAATTGTTTTTACACTAACCTAATCTTTAGCAGGCTTTAGTGTCGTCTGCCTTTTTATATTTTTCCTTTTTTATATTTTTCCTTTTTTTATATTTTTCCTTTTTATATTTTTCTTTTTGCCGCTCTCAAATCGTAAACTGCTTTGGGCATACGATACGAAAAAAAAGGCACGATTATATGTTTGCTGGAGTAAGAAAGACGATATGAAATTTGAAAGCTGTAAAAAAGATGTAAAAAGGCAGACGACACTGAAGCATATGAATGCAAAACCAGGTTAGGTGACGGTTAAATTTTTTAGCTCCCTATAACAAATAAAGTTGAAAGAAAACTTCCTAAATAAAAAAAAAGAAATAAAGTTGATTCTAGCGTTGGGACGATTAATCGAAATCCGAACATTTTTTAGCCTATTTTCTGATTCTAAAAACGATTAAAAATTTTCCATTGATGGTAATAATGATGAAACGATAAATATTTATTGTTTTTAAACTACGAGTAAAACTAAAATTTATAGATAATAATAACATCAAAATATGATGTAAATTTATTTTATATGTGTAAAATATGAAACTGTGCATAAATTCACTAGATAACTTCTAAAAGAATGCAGTTGCTTTACAAGGTTCCGAAAAAAACATTTTTGACAAGAAAAAATACTGACAAACATTATTAATATGCTGTTGGGCTTTAGTCATTTTTTCTTTTTTAATTATATGATGAGCTTTTGTCTGGTCCTCTCAGCATTGACAAACCTCACAAGATGTAAGCAAAAGGTTTGAAAAAAACAAAAGAACTTTGAACATTTTGAAAGCCTTGGTGTTGAGTTGAATTAGGCATAAATGAATTAGTGAATTTAAAGATTTTCACGGCTCCGTGTGAGAACACACCTTGACATCAGTTCTTTGATTTTGACTTTCCATGTTTGTGCACTGGTTGTAAAAAGAAATATCAAAATATATAAAAGGTGGGTGGAGATAGAATGCAGACTAATAATAAAAATGATTCTTGGTTATTATTAAAACCGTTCTGTAGTTACATTTTCCTTCTACTAAAAAGAGAAAAGTACACTGACTACCGTGAAAGACAGTGAAAATTTCCCATGTATATATTTTTTGCTAACTATTTTAAAAAACTTTAAAATGTTTTATGAATTTAAAATTAAATACTAACATGTTTTTTTATTAATTTTTGTTTCACATTTAAAATTATATTTTAATGTAATGTGAAAGTTTGAATTTTCTTTGTTAAGTAGATTCTTTTACTAGATAAGAACTTCTAATTATTAATAATATTATTATTATTATTATTATTATTGTTGTATTATGGTATGTTAACACTCTCAAAAAATGAGATTCTACTTTTTTGTGAACATCCTGAAAAAACAAAACAATTATTTTAGAATTTAGAGTGGGGGGAATCAGTTTCACATATAAATGTAACGTAAAATGAGCTCCCATTTCCGGGACATTTTAGCGTAGTTAACCAAAAATTTGCTTTGGGAGATAAATTCTGTGTGTTTATTTTTTAGGGAGGTCTATTTTAAGCGATTGTGCATGGTTTTATGACCTTGCCAATTGGACTTAGGGTCAATGGTACAATTTTTTTTATGAAAATCCCTAAAAACTTAGAATGACATGGAAATGATAATTTTACATTAAATTTATATACAAAACTGTTCCCCAACTCTAAATTCTAAAATAATTTAAAAAAAAAATTCTTTCTGCCAAGTTTTTCAAGGTGTTCACACGTAAAAAAGTAGAATCACATTTTTGGGGGATGATTTAGCTGAGGGTGTTAATCTAAAAATTTGCCATTATTATTATTTTCATTTTGTTTTTACTTTTACAAATCAATCTATTACATATCTATTGTAGCAATAACCGATCAAATCTTTATAATTAGGAGAAGAAACATGAACATTCTTTGATAGAAGGAAGGTACAGAATAGTTAACAAAGCCCCCCCCTCCCTCATGTTAAGAATGGTTTTCTAATAGTATCATTATTAGGTGCTTATATAGATGAGGGCACACATGAAAAACGCATTTCCAAATCAAAACTTGTTTACACTTACGTATCAGGCAAAAATAAATATCCCACCTAAAATTATGAGAAATTATCGAGTAGAATTTTAATTAAAAATAAAAATCAGTTTTTATCGTATTTTGCCCACCGCCATTCAGTCATTACTTGTTTATGACAGAGTTATGTTCCCCCTGACATCGCTCTAATCAATGGCGGACCCGCAAAATGTGATAAAACTGATTTTTATTTTTAATTAAAATTCTACTCGATAATTTTTGCCAATTTTTTGTGTAAATACCTATTTTTGCCTGATACATAAGTATATCAAAGAGATTTCTGTTACCCTCATCTGTATAAGCACCCATTATTATTCAGAAACTCATTCTTAAAATCGGGAGGAGGTTTTGTAAACTATTGTTCCTTTTTAGTTTTTTTTTTTAAACATAGTTTACCCCAAATAAGGCAGGCTGCCACTGTAGAAGCTTTTTTTTTTGTCTGTTTACATTAGTTTTAAATTTATGCATGTCAGTACCGTCAGGAAAACAGTTCCAGAGTCCAGAAGCAGGAGGAAAGAAGCTTTTGGAGTAGAAATCTCTTCGGCATCTGGGGACCTCCACAGTAAATGGATGGGATTTGGCAGATTGTCTTCTTATTTTACATACCAATCGTTGATTATTTCCAATTGTTTATAACAAAATGCAAATAGCATTTTGTTATAAACAATTGAAAATAGTCTTATTTTGCATACCAATCGTTGACTGTTTTTAATTGTTTATGAAAAATTCAAGTAGCATTTTGTTAACTAACGACGAACTAATGCAAATCGGATTTGTTGTTTTTATAAAAAAAAAAAGAGAAATAAATTTTTAGTTGCTTCACTATTTTCAATCAATTATAAGAAAACATTTGAGAAAGAATATTTAGAAAGATCTACTCGTGCAATATACAAAGTTTATAGTTAGGTAGGTTAGGGTTTTAAATAACACACGTCTATTTTTCTGCCAGAATCTTCCGATTCAAAAAAAGGTTTTGTTTGTTGAACTCTGCTTTGGCAAAAGTCGGGTTAGTTTGGTTCACATTCTGTAGAAGCACCCAATATGCGACCAAAGGAATAAGCATATTGGGTGGCACTTTTAATACCCGCTGCACCCAGCCGCCAGGCATTTGGCTCACGTGACTCAATCACAGTCATTTAAAAACAGAGAATCGTCTTCATTATTAAAAATAAGCATATAATTGTCATTTTATTGCCCCCACCCCTCCGAATACAATTGTTTTTCTTTTCGGTTTATATATATTTTGTTACTTTTCAAAATAGATTGGCCACATGCCGCCACCAGGCATTTGGCTTACGTGACTCAATCGCAGTCATTTAAAAATAGAGAATCGTCTTCATTATCTAAATGAATAAACGCGAAAATTATTTTTATTTATCAATCCTATATTACTATCAAAACGGAATGATGTTACCTTAATCATTAATATAATAATAATATCATTTCAAATACGGTATATATCGTACTAAAGAAACTTGTATAAACATTAAAAAATTTGTCTAATTTGCATAATTTATTTTTTAACCGTTTATAATTAATTAATGTTTGCTGTTATTCCTTGATGATTATATAATTTTATTTTCCCTGTGTATCTACAATAGTTTTGTGTAAATTAATAGTCATTAATGTAAGTAATTTAATAAAAAAATGAATAAATTACGAAAAAACATTCTTAAAATATCAGGGGAGATAATTTAGATGAAGCTAGCTAGAAAAATATACTTATAAGGGGAAGTGATTGGTATCTTTCTTTCTCTCGCTCTCAAGGGATTGAGGACTCCGTTAAAAATAATAAAAAATAAAATTTGGCGTCGTCATCACTACCTATCTCTTTACTAGCGACGATAGATTTTCTTTCTTTTATTTTTAAATTGTTTTATGATTTATTAACGAAATAAAAGAGCAAAATATATATATATATATATATATAAAGTCTGAAATAAAAACATCTTTTACTTAAAATACAAACCAATAAAATGGGACTTTCTGTTTAAATTGTAAGCTTTTTTTAATTTAAAGTTTTCTTTCACTTTTTAATACCCCCACAAACAACAGGCATGCTGGCTGTTTTAATTAACCCCTACTCTTTAGGAAAAGGGGTATTTTTCCTTTCATTTGGCGTTAATTGCTATTTCAGTCACATAAAATATTTAAAGTGAAATAAGTTTCGGCATGACTCATAATGACCATATATTTGTTTTTACTTAAACCAGTAAACTTAGTAAAGAAAACAAAATTTCATTGTACACGTGAAACGCCAAAATAAAAATAGATCGGAAATATATAGTCGCCATCTAAACAAGTCAAGTAAGAGGCTAGCTAAGGAAGAACGATTACTCACGAAGAACAATTACTCACGGTTATAAACATGTCTCTTTTAAAAAATTATGAAAGGAAGTTATAGTTCTTCATTAACTTGCATACTTCTCTTTGTTTATAAAGATGGCGACTATATTTTTGAGCCCACTTTACATTTCGGCATTTTACATGTACAATAAAACTTGGCATACCATACTCGCAAGCATTACCTTCTCCTTTTATCGGGTGATACTCCCAGGTATTACCTCATCTATCTTGGAGGGGGTATTTCCGACCAAGCATAACCACATCCTTTTTTTAGGTGTGTGGAGGATACTCCGACGCTTTACCTTCTACTTTGGGGGTTTGTGTAGTATATTTTCATTCCTCATAATACATTCTTCCCGGGCATTACCGTCTCTTTTTTTTTTGGGGGGGGGGGGAACAGTATGATGTTCGTTCCTTACGATATCATCGTCCCAGGATAACTTTCTCCTTTTTTAGGGGGTCGGAGTAGTTTACTATCTGTTCTGTTTCATGATATCATCCTCCCTAGCATTAACTTCTCTTTTTGGGGGAGGGGGTAGTGTTCGTTCGTCATGATATAATCCTCTTAGGCATTACCTACTCCTGTGAGGGGTGTCAATGTATGCAGTTTGTTCATTATGATACCATGCTCCCGACCTAGCAAAAATATGAGACCGGAGGGAGCATATATTTGCTAGTTAAAAATAAGCATAAATTGTCATTTTATCCCCCCCCCCCCACCCGAATGCAATTTTTTTAGTATCTTTTATGTTATACTTAATCTTTTCTAGGTACTTTTGCACTTTAAGGACCGCGCTGAAATAATAACGTTATTATTTAGAAACCCATTATAAATTAAAAGAAAATAAACAATATTTCACACACACACACACACACACATATATACATACATATTAGTGCAGAAAAGTTATTTTGAAAAGTAGCAAAATAAAAATAAACTGAAAAGAAAAATATTGTATTCGGAGGGGGGGGGTAAAACATCGAAAAGTACAATATATTTAAATCGAGAGCAGACTTAGGAACGTGTGAAAAATCCATCAACGTTAATTCTATTTTGAAAAGTAACAAAAAAAAAAAATTGTGTTCGGGTGGGAGGGGGGCAATAAAATGAATTTTTTTAATAATGAAGACTATTCTCTATTTTTAAGTGACTGCGATTGAGTCACGTGAGAAAAATGTCTGGCGGCGTGTGGCGGTTCTATTTTGAAAAGTAACAAAATGAAAATAAGCCGGAAAAAAAAAAAATTGTATCGGGGGGATAATAAAATGAAAATTGTGCTTATTTATTTTTAAATAACTGCGATTGAGTCACGCGAGCCAAAATTCCTGGCGGCGGGGTATGGCGGGTATAAAAAGTGCTGCCGAGCATATTATTATTGATAGTACAAATAATTAATTAAAAAAAAAAAAAACAATAAAATGCAACAACGATTAACAATACAATTGCAAATCTAATACCTACTAATTACAAAAAACAAAACAAAAGGCAACAATGTAAATAAGTCAGTGTTTCTTCGTTGATTTGAACCTTGTTTTCGATGCCTCGTGCTGTCCGTCATGGGTCACGATCTGTACAAGCACCCATTTTTCTACGGAAGAACAAACAAGTATGCATAACAAAATTAGAATTTTATTTACTGATTTTAACTGGGAATGTTATGTCAAGAAGGACCGTGGATTTTTTAATACGTAATTTTTTGTATTACGCTGTAATTTTCGGTTATTTTTTAATTTGGTTATTCCGGTATTTTTGATGGTAAGAATATCAGCAGAGCACCTTGACCCGGGATCGAACCCCGATAGTTAAAAAAAAAAAAAAATTAAAGTGGTTTCTTGACATAAGAATCCTACAGTAAATATGGAGATTTGTTATTGTTGTAACAAAAAATATTTTTAAAGTTTAAGTGAAAATAAAACAAGAAGTGTTGTTGTCCTTCTAAATGACCCAGATTGACTTGAATGTTTCAGATTTATGGAACAGAAATGGCCGAAGCAGTTTACGAGTTGAAAGCTGCTAAAAAAAAAAGCAAACGACGCTAAACGCGAATACAAAACCAAAATAAATTTAACGGCAGTGATAGAAGCTGTTAAATTTATTTGGGGGTAATCCTTGAGATGAGCTGCATTTTTGTTAAATATTATTAAATGGGGAATTATTTCGAGTTAAAATCCATTTAGCATTACGCATGTAAACTCGAGAAAAAACACGCTTGAGATATGTGAACAAGCGATTTCAACAGACATGGCCGCGATCTCGTGTTTATCTAAAAATGAAACAGCGAAAGTGAAACGAAAAACGAATACTTTCACTATTCCTGGCTCCTTGTTAACAATTTTGTTTTTCGATCGCATCGGCGGCCATTTCTTCTTTTGCTGGTGTTTCTAAAGACCAAAAATCTTTTAACAAGTCTTATTTTCTAATTGGAGCATTTTTAACAAGAGCCAATAAAACAAATATACAACAAATGTTACCAAAGGCAAGATTAGTTACTCTTCGTCATTTTATTTTCCTTCTAACTTAACTATCACTGTATTTAAGTATAGAACGCTTATAAATGAGGTAAAACACACACACACAAAACGTATCCAGTTAAGTAGAAGAGTAACTAATCTTGCCTTTGGTTACATTTATTTGTTGTATATTTGTTTCTTTCACTCCTTTTTTTGTTGGCTATTGCTAAAATGCCCCAACATTGATTTTACTCCAAAACGTTCCTATTGTCATAATCTCATTAAAAAAAAATCATATGTATATATGCTCCGACTCTATCGTTGAGTGCTAACGAATGTTTGGGTGCCTATACTCGCCGCTTTCAGTATATATATCACTTAATTTCTCCGTTATTCAATCTCTCGTGGTCTAATGGGACTAGGTGAACGGTTACGGATTCAAGGTCTGTGAGGCGGGTTCGCGCCCTATGACTGTCTGAGATTCTTACTTCCTGCCCTGATGAGAACCACAAGTTCGAAACGACGTCGTACGTAGGTAAACAAAAACTATTAAAAATAATTTAAATGGTATATATATATACATATATATATATATATATATATATATATAAAAACGCACACTAATTTTACTCACATTTTTTAACTGTGCGCAGCTTAAGGATTAACTTTTAATATTACTTTTTTTACATAACAAATCTGCATGAGATGAGATAAAATTATTTACTGTAGTTACCGAGGATTGTTATCCCAAGAGGCACAAAAGAAAAAACAAACAAAACATAAGCAGTAAAAATGTTATCAGTGTTTATGTTTATCGTGACAATGTTTGTTTTCAACACAATTATTGTTGCTTTGATCGGATGTCTCTGATTTTCCAAGCACCGATGGAATAACGAAGCCAGACGAGAATAAGATCTCTGCCCATCTGCAACCAACTCCAGAAAGGGACCAGTTTGGAACCTTCGATCTCCTGCCATTTCACGGCAACCTCGCCTAGGGGCAGTCGAAAATGCTGGGCCACGTGTAGCAAATCCACGTCGAAAGCCCAACGTTCGACGTGCAAGTTCGAGAAAAGGAGAAGGGCCGCTTCCCGGGTCATCAGCTTAAAACCGCACTGCGTGTCCTTCACGCCCCGGACGCACAGCAACCAGACCAGAAAATGAAAGCCGTGCATAAGGACCGTCCGAAAGAAGCTTCGGCTGGCGATGGCCTCCTGTTCCAAGTGCGCACGGGACCCGCAGACCACAACCCGGTTGTTAGAAGTTTTGTTCTTCACTAAGAGAGTCTCCATTTCTTGCTCCAGCTTGTCCAGGTCGCTAAACCGCGTAGCCCCGTCAGCGTCGGCAAACAAAAGCCAGTGTCCACGGGCCGACATCATCCCTAAACGTATCGCACCGCCCTTACCTCGGTTCTTCTCCAGGGTTAAAACACGGACCTTGTCGGTGCCGTATTTCTCAGAGTACATCATGGCGATCTCGGTTGTCTTATCACGGCTGCCATCATCGACCACAATGATTTCGTACTTATATGTGGGGCTGGATTTCTGCCTCTTGTTCAAGTGAGCAATGGCTTCGTTCAGCATCTGTGGCATCCTTTCTTCCTCGTTGTACGCCGGAACAATAACGGACAGGTCCGTGCTGGGCGCATCTTCCAAACTTGGGAAATCCTGTTTGGTATTTCCATGTTTTGGGTCCAGGAAAAAGGTCTCGCTCTCATAGCGCTTCAGGTTGGGGTAGGATTCTGCCGTTAAGTAAATACCGAGCAGAAAAAATAAAAGTAAAAGTAATCCAAGAAAGGCTACACCGGCGAACAATGTCGCCACGTCCATAGTTAAACAACTTAACGGTGTAGTTTGGTAGTATTTCTAAATCTTTAATGACAGAAGATCTCCAGACTCAAGAATTAGGAGTTATTCCCCTTACATCCGTGAGTTCAATTGTACTATAGGTACCATTGCAATATCACGCCTATTTCGCCCCATTTGGGGACCAAAACCGACCTGGCCTTTCTTTGATTAAATTTATTGATTTATTTCATAAATCTTAGGCTTTATTTTGTAGAAAAAAGTTAACAATAAGTGTAAATACATGTTTTTGAATTTCTCATAAGACGTTCATAATCTGTTATCGTCAAACTTTTGAGTCACACCTATATATATATATATATATATATATATATATATATATATATATATATATATATATATATATATATATAATGTGTGTGTGTGTGTGTATGTATATATATGTATACATCTATTACTTTAATCTATCTTTCTGTTTATATAATTCTATCTAATTAATTTATATTACTTAATTTCTTTTTTGCGTTTATATTCATTTTAAGGTA
The DNA here is from genome assembly GCA_963556195.1 of Sepiola atlantica. Lineage (NCBI taxonomy): Eukaryota > Metazoa > Mollusca > Cephalopoda > Sepiida > Sepiolidae > Sepiola > Sepiola atlantica. The sequence goes on from OY744518.1 coordinate 78,091,346, forward strand.
CCTCCGTTAAATCTTATATTCTTATATTCATGCATCTATTTATATATTTTATTTATATGTCTATTTATATATCTTTTTATATGATTTTATTACTTAAACAATCTTGCGGTGCTTGTACAGAGAAGCGTACACATGAAAAACGCTGAAAATCGCAGTTCCAATTAAATTAACCGGAAAACTCTTTGATATACTTATGTATCAAGCAAAATAGGTTTGTACACAAAAAATCAGCAAAAACTATCAAGTAACATTATATCTTGATTTTAATCTTCGTAAAGGGATATAAAAGTGGTGCAAAACTGTTCTGTTCAGGGAATTCATTTTAGCCTCCTGAGACGAGTATTGTTCTAAAGCTAAGTATGTGTATATGTTTATATATGTGTAATGTACATGATTCACTCCTAAACTAATTAACTGATCATTATGAATTTTGGAACACAGCTGTCAGGCGTAAAGGGTCGTTTTATGAGCTGTATTGAATTTAATTTAGTTTTATGCAAAGGGGGTAAAAAGGGGACAAAGCCCTTCGTTAAATATTCAGATATCTTTGATTTTTGTGAAAATTTAGCAATAGGTACTGGGACACGTATTCTTTTACTCATATTATATTTTTATGATGATTTAAATTTTATAATTATTTAAAACAAGAATAAGATTTAAATGATTCGCAAGTCGATAAATAAAATTATGGAAATCTAAAAAAAAATAATTTTTAATCGCTTTTAAAAATCTTTGTTACGGTCGAATTAATGGATAGAATTTTTGATGGATTAACAGATTAACATATTTGTAAGAGCTTTATAATAATTCCAGATTATTTTTATTGGTTAAAATGTGACTATTTGAAAGAATGTTCTCGTTTGTAAAATGCTCGAAGTAAGAAGTGTGTGAGCGTTAAAAATATGTGTGTGGACACAACAAAGTACTTATCCAATATGACGGCCATGAGAGAAGAGAGTCTAATATGTGCGACGACATGAAAACGTATAAAATGGAATATCCAATACTTTAATTTTATACTATATTTATGAACCAAAATCGGGAGCACAAACAAACAGATATTATTCAAAACAAGTGTACAGTCAGCACTCAAATTATTCTGGTAGCTGACACTATAGCTGACGTCACCCAAACACCATGCCTTCCCAAACGTATACAAAACACCAGAAGGTGTATTTTGAAATTGCCTTGACCTCAAAATAACATTTTCAATTTAAAAGCTTTCACAATATATATATATATATATATATATATATATATATATATATATATATATATATATATATATATATATATATGATAAGTCAATGAAAATAATTAGACCTGCAATGGAAGCAAATCATAATATTCGGTTGTTCAGAACAAGGATATTTAGTGAATAACGAATATTATGATTTGCTTCCATTTGCAGGTCTAATTATTTTCAATGACTTATCACATTTTTGCTCTATCCAGTATATTGAGCTTTCCTTACCTCACAATAGGTCAAACTCTCTAAAAGTTTACCTTTTAGGTATAAATTTTCATATATATATATATATATAATGTAAACTTTATTACATGATCATCTATTTGTGCTCCAAGAATTCAAAATAACAACAGTTTGTGTACGAGCGTTTATGAGATGATATATTTATTATTAATATTCAATCTCTTCATCATCACAGCATCAAGGCCTTAGAGTTCAACCAATTATACAACAAATTAGAAACAATGAGAGCATTTGTGGTATGAATACATCCAATCAGTACAGACCAAGTAGAAAACAATATTTAGGGATGTACAGTTGGACTCAACGTGGAATAAAACATGCAAGTAGAAATACATTACAAGAACGAAGAAAAAAAATTATCTTAAAAAAAACCCTCATAAAACTGGAGAATCATGCACATATATAATCATACAATGTGAAAAAGGTCATTAAAGTTCAAATGTCTTATTTTTAGTGGTGGAGTAATTGGTTATTTTAGCTTTAGTAATAAGCCCTATCAAAAACTATTTCTAATACAATAGAAGTTATAACGAAAGAAAATTGGAAAAAATTTTAAAGCTTAAGTAGTTGGAAAAATTAGTATCTATAGGATTTATTTAGATTGAGACTGAATACTTAAAAATTGTAATTAAGATTTACAGTAAAATTTTAAAGGACTATTGGAATTTAAAGTTTATACATCTAAAACAATTTGCATATCTATTGATACCGAAGGTACAGGCAGGACCAGTGATACCCAATTCAGTGACAACATTCAGCTGCAGGAATTGGCTTTTCTACCAGTCTAGAGTGTTTCACTTGTTTATTTGCTTGATACCTTTTCAGAACGAGCTTAATATTATTTATCTTTTAGAGTAATATATATATATATATATATATATATATATATATATATATATATATATATATATATATATATATATATATATATATAAATAATTATAAATATTTGTTTATCTTCATACGTATACGTTTAGTCCTTCCGGAATCATCAGTGTAGAGATAATTATCCAATCCAGCTAAAAATAATTTACTAATTGTCTCGGGTGCTTCGGAGGGGGGGGGGTCTTTTCTTCTAATAGAGAAGTTTCGATCTACTAGCAGGATTTATTTAGTTTAGTTTCGTAAATATTAGTTTTGGGGCCATCGTTTGAAAAATCTGATTCGTGTGTTTTCTCGAGTGTGAATATCTTATGGAGGGGGGGGGGTTCTTTTTTCTTTTTTTCATTTTTCTGAAGTGATCACCTTTTCCCTAAGTGAGTGTTTTGCCTTTATATAAATCAGTTTGCCGGATTTTTATCAGAAATCAACTTGGATTTTCACCGTATTTCTCCTCCAATGTTTTTGTTATGACATGTTCTTTTGCTACTTAACAACATATACTGCAACCCTCTGAAGATTGACAAAATTGGATTAATTGGAAAAAAATACACTTATCCAAATTTTGCCATGAAACGCCCTTAAGAGATAGGAATGAATATTAAATTTGAATAAATTACTCTTGTGTGTAAAATGAGAGATGCAAAAAAACTCATCGAAGTACAGAAATAAAGAAGTTGTTAAAACAAATGAAAATTATCGTTTGAGATTAATTCACCATGTTCTATAAAATGCAAATATAACATATATATATATATATATATATATATATATATATATATATATATATATATATATATATATATATATATATATATATATTATTATATATATATATATATATATATATATATATTATTATATATATTATTATTATATATATCATTATATATTATTATATATATTATAAATATATATATATATATATTATATTATTATATATACTAGCGGGACCCGTGTAAATTACACGAAATGATGTTTTTAATACTAAATATCTTGTTCCTAACCTATACATGTTTGAATAAAATATGATAAGATTTGGACTTGTATATTTATTTTTAAAAAATGAACAATACATGAAACAATTTACAAAACTTCTTTATATACAATATTTCTAGTGAAGGTAATATTTCGACGACTAAACCGTACTTTGTAAATGTTTTTGATTAAATTAAATTTGGCTCCAATTCATGAATATTTATTTACTCCTCCCCAGGAGTTAGGCACAAGGCCAGTTTTATCTTACTCCCACAAGTAAGATGTGACCCAAGGTCGGGTCGGGAAAGTGGGGTTTGAAAAGCCAGCGCTCGAGAAGGTGAGCACTCTGTCCATTAAAAATTGCCTGGGCAGCCCCGTTGGCATTCCCCGGTAGGGGCGCCCCAAGCAGTAAACAATAAACGTACTCCTCCCCAAAGAGGGGAGGCGAAGCCTGGGAGGGTGGACCTCCTAGAACTGCACAGGACAGACCCATAGACCGGCGTAAATCAAGCCTCGAAGGCCAAGACAATACCAGTCTATGGAGTGCAGTATCTATCGGAACAGATACTACACTTTGATCTTAGCCAAAAGGCCAAGCCAATTCATGAGTAGTATACAAAGATTCGGAAGGTCGTTGCTTTTGATGTAAGCATGACACACAAAATCACACACGCTATTGTATTAATATGTGTCTTCCCGGTCGTCCCCTCCCTACCTCTCTTCCCTTCCCATCGAAATGTAGAAAAAAATCTTAGAGGTTAGTTGGGATTGAACTATAAACCAGTTGGGCCGAAGTCAAAAATACTACGTCACTAACCATTGTGCCAAAGGGAAATACTTGAAAATGTTTCGAAAATTAGGCGAGTTGAATGTTTTTCAAAATCTAAGTGCGGCATGCATGCGCAGAGCTTTTGCCGGAAGCGTGACACACGAACACACACTCTATCGTATTAATATATAGATTATAAATATATATTATATATTATTATATATATTATCAATATATATATATATTATATATTATTATATATATCATAAATATATATATATATATATATATATATATATATATATATATATATATATATATATATATATATATTATATGTTAGAGTATATGTTAGGAGTTTATGTTCGGAAAACCCTCCCCCTGACTAGAGAACATAGGTTAGAATCAGATGACCATGACTACATGCTTTAGATTGACTTTACATCACAGCGTCAGTTACTTATATTTCTTATACTACTCCCCATCAGCCCAGGACTGTACTCTGATAAACTCTGTCTCTGAAAGCATAGATAGAGCACTCTTAATTGACTCGAATGCCCAGATACATGTATTTGGGGATTTTAATGCCCACCACCACGACTAGTTGGGATTCTCTAGCCTTACTGACGCAGCCGGCGACTCTACGTATAATTTCTCCCTAGCTCACTCCCTCTCTCATACTGTCGATTTTCCGACCCGCATCCCCGATCGAGTAGACCAGCAAGCCTCACTTCTAGACCTCTTCTTGATCTCAATGCCCGAGGCCTGTGTGACGAAAGCTCATAGCCCACTCGGGAATGCTGATCACATTGTGCCAATGATACATATCACCCTAAAAAGTCGTCCAAAAGCTGAAGAACCGTTGCTCAAAACAATATAAGCAGGCTGATTTCGAGTCAATCAGAGATCACATCAGTGACGCCCCATGGAGGGAAACCTTCTCACTACCTTCCAACCAGTGTACAAACGAATTAACTGAATGGGTCAAAGCAGGCATTGAAGCCTATGTCCCCATGCGAAAATTCTTTAGCAAGCCCCACTCTCCTCAATGGTTCACTTCAGAATGTGCAGCTGCCATTTCTGAGAGGCAACAAGCATTCCGTAAATTCGGCCGCCATAAGTCAGCTACTAATAGGCATAAATTTATAGAGTCAAGAAATAATTGCAAGGCTGTGATAGGCAAAGCGAAGAGAAGGTATAATGAGTTAACAAAAAAACGCATCCAGTCACAGAAACTAGGTACTTGCGATTTCTGGAAAATCTACAATAGTGTAGTGAATAATAGTCAATCAACGATTCCCCCACTATCAAATCACAATGATGTTGTTTGCACGGCCACTGATAAGGCTGAACTACTTTCCCAGCGTTTCGCTTCTAACTCTACTTTAGACTCAGATAACCACCCCCTCCCTGAATTCCCTTTGCAGACTGAAGCCACACTTGATAACCTGGTCATCACCCCATCCCAGGTCAGAGACATCATAAAAAACCTTGACACCTCTAAAGCTTGTGGACCTGATCTTATACCTGTAATAGCAATAAAGAAATGCTTTGCTGAACTGGCCCCTGTCCTCTCCAAACTCTACAATAAATGTCTAGCTGAATCTTGCTTCCCCGATAGCTGGAAAATTGCTTCTGTGATACCAGTCTACAAGAGTTCTGGGAATAGAACCGATCCTCAGAACTACTGCCAATCAGTCTACTGCCGATCTTTGCCAAAATCTTTGAATCCTTAATCAATCTAGCGATAGTACGGCACTTAGTTAATGCTAAACTTCTATCTGACCGCCAGTATGGATTTAGACAAGCACGATCTACTGCAGACATCCTAACGGTCATCTCTGAATGCATGTATCATACACTCGACAAGGCAGGAGAAGCTAGGGCAGTAGCGCTTGATATATCCAAGGCCTTTGACAAGGTATGGCATAAAGGGCTTCTTCTGAAAATACGCTCATACGGTATTACTGGGCAACTACTTAATATAATTAGATCCTTCCTAAACAAAAGAAAAATCCAGGTTGTCCTCGATGGCCGTTCATCTAAGCAACATGACATAAATGCTGGTGTACCCCAGGGATCTATCCTTGGACCTTTGTTGTTCCTGATCTTCATAAACGATCTCCCTGATGACATAGAGTCTGAGATTGGTTTATTTGCTGATGACACCACACTTTACTCTCGCCATGTTGGCAAAACAGACGCGATCATATCCGAGGCAATGGCCGAATCTTTAGAAAATGACCTCCATGCTGTAGTGGATTGGGGTCATAAATGGTTGGTAACTTTTAATGCCGCAAAGACAAAGCTCCTTTCCTTCAATAACTACAAGAAGCCTCTCCAACCACCGATTGTCATGGAAAATAACACCCTATCTGAGAGTTCATCATTCAAACTCCTCGGCCTAACCTTCAAAGGTAACATGAATTGGAACAAATACATTGAAGACATTGCCAAGGCTGCCGCAAAGAAGGTTGGCTCCCTCTACCGTGCTAGTAAACTCCTCACATCTGACATTATCTTGTATCTCTACAAAGCCACCATCCGCCCATGCATGGAGTATTGTTGCCACATCTGGGCTGTTGCATCCTCTACTAGTCTCTCCCTCCTTGACAAGGTCCAAAAAAGAGTCGCCAACCTAATAGGTCCCTCACTGTCAACCAAGCTCCAGTTCCTGTCCCATCGACGCAATGTAGCATCCTTATGTTTGTTTTACAAATACTTCAATGGATTATGCTCCGATGAATTGGCTACTCTGGTGCCCCCTCGACGTAAATTCACTAGACTAACTCGACAATCAACTAAATCTCATTCATTCACTGTGGAGGTCCCCAGATGCCGGAGAGCCTTCTACTCAAATAGCTTCTTTCCTCGTGATGCTGGCCTTTGGAACTCCCTCCCTGCCCCCTGTTTCCCCGACAGTACTGACATGCAGAAATTTAAAACTAATGTAAACAGACATCTCGCTGCGCAGATCCCAATTTAGGTTGACCCCCCCACCTTCTTCCCTTTTCTTTTTTCTCAGTAGCCCCTTACATCTTCAGTGGCGGCCTGCCTTGTTTTGGGTGAACTATGTTAAAAAAAAATGTATATATATATATATATATATATATATATATATATATATATATATATATATATATATATATTATTTTCTTCCAATCGCATTCTCTGTATGAATTTGAAAACTTTTCCGTTTTGAAATAAAGTTTATTAACTGATCGAAAATGGTCGTATCTACGGCCGAAATATCTCGGTGGAACTTTACAACATGAGTTTTTGAGTTTATTTTTGTTAGTTGTTGAATTGCTTATTCTTTATTCCATTTTTATTTTTACATATATTATATATATTATATATATATTATATATACTATAAATATATATATATATATATATATATTAGCAAATATATGCTCCCTCCGGTCGACTATTTTTGTTAGTTGTTTAAAGTTACATATTACATACATTACATTTTAAACTAAGTAAAAGGTAACCACAGAGAAAGTGGGCGTTTTTTTTACATTTCTATGTGAACGTGGCTTCCGGTTAAATTGATGACGTCACGTCCGCTACGGATGACCGTAAATGTAAAAAAAAAACCGTTGTTGCTAGACTTTCTTGTTTATGCGATTTATAAGTACTGTTCCTTCGAATTATAGTTTAATAATAATACATTTGTTTAATTATTTTTTTTTAGCTTAAAGTAGTAATAAACAGATAATATTTCCATTACACATTTTCTTATTAATGTACATGTCTAGCCAACCAATTCATTGTACTGCTAGTGTCTTTCGTTTCCATCATTAAATTGTTCAAATTGATATTTATAAAACATTATTCTGCAGCTGGGATTATATCACTAACTAAGTTGTCCATTAATTTAATTTTTACTTTATGGGAAGGTAATCATTAATTAGCAACGAAAAAAGGAAGCGGAAGTCGAAATTAAAAAAAGAATTTCGGTTGATAATTTGTTTGTTAAAATTAATTCAATATTATTATTAAACTATAATTCGAAGGAACAACACTAATAAAATAAATCGTATAAACAAAACTAATTAAGAAAATCGCATAAACAAAAACTTTTTTTTTTCATTTATGGTCATCCGTAGCGGACGTTACGTCATAAATTTAACCGGAAGCCACGTTCACATAAAAATCTAAACAAAAACGCCAGTGTTTAGAAAACAAAACTTTTAAATTCTCTTCGATAAATAGAAGAAAGTTGTTAACTGAAAGTTGTTTTATTGTTTCAGAAGATGACGTAACAAAATGTATATTTGGCGGACCAATAGCTGACCAACCCTCCAGTCTAAAATCTGGAATTTAATTGGACAAAAATAAATTAAAATAAATAATTAGATATGAAATCTGATCAACTGTAATTTTTAATTTTATTTTCGCTAAAAAAATAATATCCATGATAGAACTATTTATTTTTATCGAATTTAAGTCATGTAAGTTCGAAGTTAAGGATAATTCTGCGAGCCTTTTGTTTACATTAGTTAGCATTTTAAACTAAACGCATTTTCGTATTAAACTTTTATATAAATTTGAAATTTTTCTGATTCATTATTTTTTTAATTAAACAATTTGATTGAATAAATTTGTGCTTTAAAACATAATACCTAATAAGATTTAAAACACAAACACACCCAAAACGTTTTAATAAAAGATCAAAGTAAATATATCATTTTTGAGCGACTCGTACAATAAATCTCAGATAAGGTGTTGTTTACATGTTATTAATCAAATAACGCGCCCCTGTCTTGTTTCCATCTCTCTCTCTTCCCCTTCTCTCTCTTTCTCTTTCTTTCTCTCCTTTTTCTCTTTCCTTTTTTCTCTCTCTTTTTCTCTCTCCTTTTCTCTCTCTCTTTCTCTCTCTCTAATCTGACGTCATGTTAACATCTGTGGATTTCTTGAAATAGAACTTTCTGTGCGTTCAAAGTAGAAATCAGAGGGCGAGTAACCAAATGTTGGAATGGACGTCGGCTATTCCATTACAATCTAATTTAATTACGTAACTCAATTATATAGATTAAAAAATCAATGTCTTTAATTAGTTCTATTTATAATTTTTATTAAGATTATAATCGAGGAAAATATTTTAAATACATCTGGAAATCTAAAAAACCCAATCATGAGTGTATATTTGACGATATTACTTTATTAGAAGCTTTAAAACAAATTAATTATGTAAATTTGAAAGATGCGTTATGCTTGGGAAGTTTTGGAATGGGTACAGATACATAATCTCCATTATATATATATATATATGAAAAAGGAAAAACCAAAAGATGTTTTTTTTTATGTATTCATCAACGTTTTGTCTTTATTTGTAAGACTTCCTCAGGATGATAATTTTAAGAAAACTGTCATGCAAGTACATAGAAATATTGGGTTGACATTATGGGTTGATGAGAAGAAGTATTAGCCACTACTTGGAGCACAGGACAAAGGTTCGGGCTGAGAGAATTCGGTGCCATCGACTTCTCTCAGCCCGGACCTTGGTCCTGCGCTCCTAGTAGTGGCTACTACTCCTTCCCATCAACCCAATATTTCTATGTACTTGCATGACATTTTTCTTAAAATGATCATCCTGAGGAAGTCTTACGAATAAAGACGAAACGTTGATGAATACATAAAAAAACAAAAAACATCTTTTGGTTTTTCCTTTTTCATTTCCCATAACGTCGGATTACTCTCATTCTTCCTTTCTCATATATATATATATATATATATATATATATATATATATATATATATATTGGTTTTAAATATATCACACGAAAAACAAAAAAGAGAGGAAATATTAAATATTATATTTAATCGTCGATTAAAAACTTTTAAAAAATAATAAAAGATCGACTAAAATTAACAGAACAAAACTAAATCCCAAGGTACCTTTCACCCGACGCATTGTCAAGAGAAACGTCGGCGAATATCGCTTAAAAACGTGGAAAAGAGTAATGTGGAGAAAAAAAAAAATTAAACCCCCAAAAAACAGGGAGATTGAATAACACCATTAAACCGAAAAGGAATAAATGGGCATAATAGGCAAAGTATTTTTTTTCGTTTTTAGAAGATCTCTAAATAAATCTAATTTGTGAGACAACTCTTTTTTGCCTACAGAGCGATGGTTTTCGCATTGTAACACTCACTGCCTCCAACACCTTGAAATGGTGTGTGAAACGGGTCTTGTGTACAATGCGAAAACATCCATTGGAGTACGCCTCACCACACTTTTTATTATACAAGTGCTGTCCAATGGATGACTCGTGGACTTGTGAGCGCCCGAATGTGCTCTGCAAACACCCGGATGTTCTTTGTAAAGACCCGGATGTGTCCGTCGATATACTCCTATTTACGACACGTGATCTGCGAAAACATGCAGGGATATGCTGGGCCACTCTGACTTCCAAGCGCTGAAGAGTACGACTAACATAGTCAGCTTCACACTGACATTTGAATTTATATATAATCAAACTTTTCTGTAGTGTAGGAAGTGCATCTTTCTGAAAGGCTGGGAAAGCAGTTCTGGTGCCAAACACCACATGGGGCTATACTGCATAAAAGCAACGAGATACAACCGATGAAATTTAAAAAATCTTTACTGCTAGAACCAATAAAAGGAAGTTTCAAATAAACAGGACATTTAGGTGGACCAAAGAAAATGTTAGCATTAAATTTCGCAAGTTTTCGATCAATACATTTGGAAATTAGATCCTCAGGGAAACCATTGTTAGTAAGAATATCAGTTATCTTTCTAAGTTCAGCCGCGAGTTTGCTGACAGTGCAAATCATCAGTGCACGGTGAACAAGTGTTTTGACCAAACTGATCTTTCTACTCATGGCAACAAATGAATCCCAACTAATATACAGCCCCGTAAACGTCGGTTTCCTCTATATAGTTGTAGTGAATTTGTTCCCCGTCCTTTCCACTAAAACGTCCAGAAATGGTAAAGAGCCATTCTGCTCCTCTTCTATGGTGAACTGTAGTGCTGAGTGGAGCGTATTCAATTTCAGGAAAAAATCACTTGCCTCGTTACGGGACTAAAAAATGGTAAAAGTATCGTCCACGTAACGTCAATAACGAAAGGGTCTGGTAACCCGAGAAAACTGCAAGGATTCCTGAAAACCTAGAAAAATATTCGCTAGGATAGCACCCAAAGGACTGCCCATCGCCACCCCATCAATCTGCTGATACATTATATTGTTAAAACTGAAACTGACCGACTTAGTGGCCAGCCCCATAAGTTCCAGGAAAGTGCTTTCTGGAAAGGCGGGAGGGGTTAATGTGCTACGATGAAGCATGTCAGCACATATTTCAATGGTTTCATTCAGGGGTACATTAGTGAATAAGCTGGTAATGTCAAATAAACATAGAAAGTTTGTTTGCGACTCACATTCAAAATCGCGAATAAATGAAGCGAAACGGAAAGAATCAGCAATACAATTAACTGAAAACCCCTGTAAGACAGAATCAAGGATATATGCAAGCCATTTAGCCAGCTCATGCTGAGGAGAACCAATCATAGAGAAGATGGGTCTCAATGGAACTCCCTCCTTATGAATCTTAGGTAGCCCGTACATTCTGGGTCGTTGAGAACCCACAGGGCGGATTCTGTCATAGGTATCCTTATCAATAAACTTCTTTCTATGTAACTGAAGAAAACGTTTTTGAAGCTTTACTTCAGTACTTAAGGTATTGTCAATTGACACGTCACCAAGCTTTTTAAATTTTGTTGTATCACTTAAAATGCTCAACATTTTATCGGTGTAGTCATTAGTATTAAGAATGACCACACCGGCACCCTTATACGGTTTGGTAATGTAGATCTCTTGATTTGCCTTTAGAAGTTTGGCCGCCTGGTAGTGGATCTTACTCCAGGCAAACTCTCGGGAATTGATAGGAGAATTAGCGAACTTATGTGCAAGTTCAGCTAATCTTACCTTCATATAAAGCAGATCATCGTTAGACCTCGGCTCATGATCATTTAGTTGAGACTGTAATATTTCAAATTCGGCAAATATACTTTCTTTATAAATCCCAAGAGGGGGAATATCTACATCCAACCCTCTGGCAAGTACAGTTTTCTCCGTGTGAGAGAGAGAGTGGCGTCGGAAAAGTTGTTTTGTTGTTTATTTATTTTTTCTCTTCACATTACTCTTTTCCACGTTTTTAAGCGATATTCGCCGACGTTCCCCTTGACAATGTGTCGGTTGAAAGGTACCTTGGAATTTAGTTTTGTTCTGTTAATTTTAGTCGATCTTCTTATTCTTTTTAAAAGTTTTTAATCGACGATTAAATATATTATTGAATATTTTCTCTCTTTTTTCTTGTGATAGTGCTTCGACTCGCTATGACTCCGTTCATCATATTTTAAACCAATGTATATATATATATATATATATATATATATATATATATATATATATATATATATGTATATATATATATATATATATATATATATATGAAGGTTTATAACTAAAAGATAACTTTTAGAGAATTAGACCTATTGTGAGATGAGGAAAGCTCAATATACTGGATAGAGCAAAAATAAGGTGAGTCAATGAAAAATAGTTAGACCTGTAAATGGAAACAGATCAATATCTTCAGTTGTTCAGAACAAGGAGCATTTAGTAAATAAAAATATTTATTCTTCTTCTATTTCAATTGCATTCCTTAAGCACGGCTTTTCAAAGATTAAAATCTTATCATCAGAGGAAGTAGAGATTGATAAGTTGACAGATAAGAACAGTCAATTTTCAAAATTTGGAAGTTTTTAAAAAAAAGTTTCTTTTTAAAAAAAAGTTTCTTTTTAAAAAAAGGTTCATTTTATTAATATACTCTGCATCTGCTAAAGCATCCTTCTTCTCTTTTTCATATTTTGACAACCTACACTGTCAATTTATTTTATAGAATGACAATTAGTTCAAAATCCTTCAGAACAATTTTCTTCTAAATAGATATCTATTGAATCCTTAGAACTTTTTAAAGTCATTACGAGGGGGGGGGACAGTTCTTTTCTTCATCTCTTATAATCCCATAAACCCTCCCGACCCCACCTCCCACCTCCCACCCAAGTTTTTTATTTTTTTATCTAACACTCTTCACAGCCATTTTTCCGTTTTTTTCCGTTTTACCCCGCCAATAAGTCTATTCATCTTAGCAAAATCTACCTCAAGGTATAACCTCTGAAGCCTATCTGCATTTAATCTAAACTTTAAACCCCACGGGAATTCAATTTCCCAGTACCGACCAGATTTTATAGCATTTCTTAATTTGACCACCCTAGATTTTATTTTTCTTCCCCCCTTTGCCTAAATATATTTAACTCCATTCCCCACTCATAGGATTGACGCCTCCCCCCTCCTCATTCTCTCTTGCTTTTTCCCTCACTCTTTTCTTTTTTCTTTTTTCTTTTTTCTTCTCTCCTTTTCTTCTGTTTTTTTTGTTTCTTGTTCTTTGTTTTTTGCCTTTTCCTCCTTTTTCTTCTGTCTTTTCGGTTCCTAACCCCCCACCTCCTTTGCTATTTCCACTTTTTTCTTTCTCTTACCTTCCCCTACATATCCCACAATTCCAAGTAAGTTTCACACTTTACAACAATTCGGATTACCATTTTTCATTGAGTTTGGTTCGTTGCTTTTTGCCTTTGGATCTGTTTACTTGAAAACAGGAAGAAATGCGTTTTCTTAATATGGCTAATTTTGTCTGATCTCCCCTCTAAGGACTAAGGACTTGGGTGGAATCTTCGCCGTTGGATTTTCATGCAGATTTCTTCTGGATTTACCAATTACATTTGAACCCCATACAACTTGGATCTCCGTATTTGGTGAATTTCATTTACATTGAGACATGCCCGTTTGAACTTTTAAAAACTTTTTTTTAAAAAGATCCTTTTTTTAAAAAGAAACTTTTCTTTAAAAAACTTTTTCCAAATTTTGAAAATTGACGTTTCTTATCTGTCAACTTATCAATCTCTACTTCCTCTGATGATAAAATTTTAATCTTTGAAAAGCCGTGCTTAAGGAATGCAATTGAAAGAGAAGAAGAATAAATATTTTTATTTACTAAATGTTCCTTGTTCTGAACAACTGAAGATATTGATCTGTTTCCATTTACAGGTCTAACTATTTTTCATTGACTCACCACTCACCTTATATATATATATATATATATATATATATATATATATATATATATATATATATATATATATATATATATATATATTTCATGTTAGGCGTTTGTTGTCGTCATCGTTGTTATCTTGACGGAGTATCGAACTCTCTCTCTCTCGCTCTCTCTCTCTCTGTCTGTCTGTCTTCTGGTTATCGTATGGCTGCTTATATATGCATCGGCTAGTTCACATCGGCTCTAAGAGAATCCGTTTCCAACGAGCGGGAATCCTTATCATTGGTTGAAAATCCACAAGTTCGCACCTATATGTTAGTTAATTTTTTTATTTTGGGATCTCATGCTGCGTTTGTGCAGACGCTATCGTGAGCAATTTATTTGAGTGCATCATCTTTCCACTCAGTACAGGAAGAGGAAAACGTGAAAATGAAAGAAGAGGTAAAAGTAAGACGAACGAACTTTGAAAGAAAAAGAGTAGCTTATGCAAGCTAGTATATTTTTCACGTTCGCTCTTTTTGTCCATCCACGTACAAATACACTACAGACATAATCCGAAAAAAAAAATTGTATTATACTAGCTATACTTATCCGGTGTTACTCGAGAATACCTTTACTTTCATTACGATTAGCATATCTCTAAATCTTATTGTTGACTCCGCATAGTAACGAGTTACCTCCCTTGAATCAATTACAAAGTATCTCCTCTGAACTCTACTGGCCACAAGTGAAATATGAATTTTCAGTTTTTGAAGTACCTTTACATGCATGATGTGAGATTAGAAATGGAGGCCTAGTCTCTTTCCAGACATGTCTGGTCCAGCTATCTGTTTTTAAATTGGTTCACACCATGAGGCCAGTATATATATATATATATATATATATATATATATATATATATATATATATATATATATATATATATATATATATATATATATATATATATATTACTATTTCATGTATCCACATAAAATTGTATAAGGAACTATAATTTTTTATGTATCAATTTTCAGTATTTACTTCACCAGTGCTCGATACGTGAGTAGAGCTAGGTAGTAAGTTATGAAAATATATTTATGGCAATTAAGCTTAATTGCCATAAATATATTTTCATAACTTACTATATATATATATATATATATATATATATATATATATATATATATATATATATATATATACAGGGTGGGCCAAAATAAGGGTCCTATCTTTAAATTTGAATAACTTGAATTTGAATAACTTCCACAAAATAAAAGTTAAACTCACCAAACTTTATGTGTGTGTAGACTGACCCTTCCGAGATTTTTTGAAATAAACAAAACAAATTTTAGCCGTAAAACACTTCTTAAAACTTACAAAAACTAAAGTATTGTTTTTTACACTGTTTTGAGTTTTTTAAGCAAAAATAATGTTTTCTAAATGAGGGTACGTTCCTTAGGGCTAATACGGCTCATGCTTGCTTCGGAAGGGGTCCTTTACTTATTCTAAAAAAAAAAAAAAAAAATCAATAAATAAAAAAGTTATGAATTTTTAAAAATAGGACCCTTATTTTTGCCCACCCTGTATATATATATATGAGGCCCGTCTAAAAAAAGTATCCGACCTTGGTCCAGAAAATATATTTCAAATACGTGACGGGGTTGGGACCCTTATCCCCTTCAAAGTAGGCCCCTTGTGCTTGCGCACACTTAGCCCACCGATCCATCAACTGCCGGAAACACCTCTGGAAGTTTTTTTTGGCCGATTTCACAGAGATCTTTTTGCAGGGTGTATGCCCATCTCATCATCGGCCTTCCTCTCGGTCGATTCCCGGCGACTTCTAGTATGAAGGCAAGTTTCTCGACAGTGTCGTTGTTGGTCCTCAGCACACGTCCAAACCATCTGAACCACCATTTCCAAACCATCTGAACCATCATTTCACCCCCCCCCCCCCCATCTGAACCACCATTTCCAACCCATCTGAACCACCATTTCCAACCCATCCGAACCGCCATTTCCAAACCATCTGAACCACCATTTCCAAACCATCTGAACCACCATTTCCAAACCATCTGAACCGCCATTTCCCCCATCTTGCCCTCAATCAATGCAATGTCGTAGCGCTTTCGGATATCCTCGTTACAGACGTGGTCGAACAGTGTAATTTCAGACATCCGGCAGAGAGCATTTTGCTTTCCATAACGGCGAATCTTCGCTCTGCTTTCATCGTTGTTTGTAAGCACTCATAGTTGTACAAAGCGACGGGTCTCACAACAGTCCGGTAGATCATCGACTTTAGACGGTCGCTGATCTTGCGGTCACAGAGGACGCTGGTGGTGGTGTGCCATGTTGCATTGATGCATTATTATTAATATTAGTAGTAGTAGTAGTAGTACTACTACTAGTAGTATAATTTATACCGCATGTAACACATCTGTCATGCTAAGTTGTTATAGTAGTAACATTAGTAATATTATAATGTTTAACCCCTCACCCTATGACACACCAGGAATCTCATGGACACTTTATGAAAGATTCGATGCGATGTTATCGAGTGGTTTTGGAGCCTATAATGTTTATTCTTCTTTTGCAGTAGTAGTAGCAGTAGTAGTAGTATAATTTAGATCTTCTATGACACATCCGGAAGGCTAAGTGCGTCTCTCTCCAAATCTCTTGCAATCTCATTTAATTAATGTGAATATAAATAGAAACCATTATACACTTGATATCTGCACGATAGGAAAAGAATACAAGCGAAAAAAATGTCTGATCAAAAATTGTATGTTTGTTAATAGAGCATGAAGATTATTTTTGATTTTCAACAAAAGTCTTGGTCGTCTTGTCTCTTTATAGGATATAAGCAGGACCACCCGGCGTTGCCCGGGTGGATGGATAGCGATAAGTGTTACAAAAAAAGTGCGTATAATATATTTGGCTAAAATGAAAATTTACTTCGCGTGCATAAGAGAAATGGGAAGGAAGAAGATGACCCAACAGCAAACACCTACTGAATTGAAACGGAAGTTTAAGGTTCAATCCTTACTACAGGCGATAGTGACTAAGAATAACATAAATCACCACCTCTAGCCGGTCATGGCTGATGGGATAAGAACAATCTACTCTAGTATAAATAAAAGGTTCACTTCGAGATTTCGAGTTGGACTAGAAGGTTTAGGAACCTTCTAGTCGAACTCGAATCTCGAAAGATGTGCACATGAAGAAGGCCGGATGTTACATCGGCCGAAACGTTGTAAATATAACAACAAGATGAGAATAGTAGTCCAAATACTCCAAATCTCTCCCCACATCTTCTCTCTGTTTCATTGGTTAATATATTCTCATCCCCGTTACTTTTTGAGCACATCTCGTATTTTGAAGACAAAAAAAACGTAAAAAATCACATGAACGTTTAATTTATTGTCTTTAGTTAATACAGCGTTAGTTCCGTTACTTTTTGGACAGAGTTTGTAGCTTTGTCGTTGAATGGCACATCACCATCATCAGGCTCGTTAAGTTTTTTACACCATATTTCGAAAAAAAAAAGAAGTTAAGCTGAATGCACTCACCTTGGTTAATACATCTTTAGTTAATTTTTTGGTGCTTCTATAATAAAAAGCCGAAAATAAAGTTTTTCTTGTCTTTTAGTGTTGGAGAAGGCTTTTAAAGCGTGTCATTTATTATCGTCATCAACTAGCGAAAACCAAGTCTCCCCTCCCTTAAAACATTTACACATTGGAGAATTATACGCATCAATCATATACATGCATAAACATAATCTATGTACACACATACGAGTCATAATACGCTCAAACATTTTGTTCCCTCTCATACAGACACGCACAGAGACATAGCGGAGAGTTTTAATTACCTACTAGACACCATCCTCGAGTGTCTTCGGTCTCACTGTACAAGGGTTTGTCAGGACAACCTGACATGAGGATACTTCACCCTACAAGTTAACCCTGACCAAATATTCAAAATCACATAGTATTCGAAGCCCCAAAAAGATCCACTCGACACGGCTATACATTGGCTTAGACGAGGAATTGTGCATCTTCTCCAAGTAATGTTACCTCAAGTAATATTACTTAACTGGATACTCCACCAGACTAGATGAATTCTTGTCCTAGAACCCGGTAAGACCAAGAGACCAAAACAAAGATATACTATAACATAATAAACTGGTCAATTGGAGAGAGGAAAATTAATATTCTTAACGTCTTTACTAACTCAACGTTTAAGAGATAATAGAGAATTTTAAGAGAATATTCGAATATCTATGTATCTCATATAGAGATTAAGTGTTAGCCCTAGGAAGGGTCCCCTTGATTTCTGAGAACTTCGACTGAAGAAAACTGAAACAAGAAAGTAAACCCAAACACAAAAGTTTTGACACAACTTAGATTAACATACCCCCCCCCCGTCGGCTAGACATGGCTGAAACCCGCCGCATGCATACATATACATATCACCGTATATTAAATATTTACATAGACCGATTACAGGAAAAATGATTCGCAATAGCACACACACATATATTTCTCGCAATAGAAAACACACATTTCACTGACAATTCTACTTCCAAATTATTATATTAAACTCTACATATTTAAATATACCGATTACAAGAAAAACGATTCGCAATAGAAACACACACATTTCACTGACAATTCTACTTCCAAATTATTATATTAAACTCTACATATTTACATACACCGATTACAAGAAAAACGATTCGCAATAGAAAACACACATTTCACTGACAATTCTACTTCCAAATTATTATATTAAACTCTACATATTTACATACACCGATTACAAGAAAAACGATTCACAATAGAAAACACACATTTCACTGACAATTCTACTTCTAAATTATTATATCAAACTCTACATATTTACATACACCGATTACAAGAAAAACGATTCGCAATAGAAACACACATTTCACTGACAATTCTACTTCCAAATTATTATATTAAACTCTACATATTTACATACACCGATTACAACAAAAACGATTCGCAATAGAATACACACATTTCACTGGCAATTCTACTTCCAAATTATTATATTAAACTCTACATATTTACATACACCGATTACAACAAAAACGATTCGCAATAGAATACACACATTTCACTGGCAATTCTACTTTTAAATTATTATATCAAACTCTACATATTTACATACACCGATTACAAGAAAAACGATTCGCAATAGAAACACACACATTTCACTGACAATTCTACTTCCAAATTATTATATTAAACTCTACATATTTACATACACCGATTACAACAAAAACGATTCACAATAGAAACACACACATTTCACTGACAATTCTACTTCCAAATTATTATATTAAACTCTACATATTTACATACACCGATTACAAGAAAAACGATTCGCAATAGAAACACACACATTTCACTGACAATTCTACTTCCAAATTATTGTATTAAACTCTACATAAATTAATCAGAAAAGTATAATTACAATTACAGCTAAGCTCAACAAAGAGCAGGCGAAATTTATCTCATCTTAAATTTAAATTATGTATATACTCAATTAGAATTAACTATCTACTGTAGTCAACTGGGGTTTAATAGATTAATTTATACTCCAACCAATCAATTAGAAAGTTCACCCGGTGTTTACTTAATTTATTAACTTAATACTTATTATAATAACAGACAAATATTTTTCACAACACATATTACAAATAATTAGAAAGTCATACATGAAAATGATAACAAATAAAGTTCTATAAAAATATGATAGTGTAATTACATCCACACAGACATAATACAATTACATCCACACAGACATAATACAATTACATCCACACAGACATAATACAATTACATCCACACACACATAATACAATTACATCCACACAGACATAATACAATTACATCCACACAGACATAATACAATTACATCCACACACACATAATACAATTACATCCACACACACATAATACAATTACATCCACACAGACATAATACAATTACATCCACACAGACATAATACAATTACATCCACACACACATAATACAATTACATCCACACAGACATAATACAATTACATCCACACAGACATAATACAATTACATTCACACAGACATAATACAATTAAATCCACACAGACATAATACAATTACATCCACACAGACATAATGCAATTACATAAGGATGCAAATTAACCATAAAAACGAACACGTCACCAAATGTGATAAAACTTATTAAGTCATCCTTACCAGCGGAAAGAATATTGGAAGTGAGATAGATATTATTAAATACACGATTCATTTATTGCAATTTCCTATGGGTGTTACATTGATTTGTGTATTTGCATAGTCTAGTTCAATTGACTTACTATATTCTACAACCACATAACCAATTAATGTGGTTTATATGTTCAAAGTTACCTATTAATTAGTTAGCTTAATAATTAATTTAATTACAACTAGTAAATAATGTAAAGTAATATTAGTTGTATATTTAGCTGGTAAAGTTTTAATTGTTATGTCACAGCAGAAAGTATGTTTATTAAAGTTTCCTTATGAAATGTTATGGCAAATTCACTAAGTTTTTACTATATTTATCCAGGGTGAACTGTTTAAAATGTTTATAGCTAATGTAAGATAATGAAGAGTGGCAAAAATGAATCATGAACGAGTCCATTGTGGGTGGGACGTCGAGAAAGAAAAAAAAGAGGCGACTTGATAACTGTTAAAAAGGAGAAGGTTCCGCAGTGCAAAGGAACTTGAAAAGTCGGCGGTTTCAAAAACGCGAAGAGCCCAAGCGCTTGGTGATCGGGGTACCGAAGTACCGGAAGAATGGGAGTTTACCGATGTTTATGGCACCGATGAAGTTTTATTGGCTATGGTACCCAAGCCCGTCTTGCTGTTACACTTTCGTGTCCGCTGACTAAAAATGCGGCTGATAAGCAAGTTGGTATTGTGAAGGAATCCCCTGACTTGTATTTCATCAAACATACAATTGGAAGTGCGTGTGGAACAATTGCTTCAGTTCATGCTCGGATAGACAATGCAGAGCAAATTGCTTTCCAATCAGATGTATATACGAACGAGTTTCTAGCGGAAACCAAGTCGGTGACCTCAGCAAGAAAAAGACTTTCATGAGACAAAAGTATGTCAAAAGATTGTTTAATATGTGTGCGTAGCCGGCGTAAACCATCCGGTAATGGCAAATAAAGAAAACCAAAGTGTTTCCATATACGTTCTGTTCTTTGTCATTCTTGTTGGATCTTACTGGGTACCCTGAAAGAACTGGTAATGCAACACTAATACCTATTACATCTCTTTGATTCAATAGTTAATTATTTAGTTTGATTTAGTTTTATGCAAAATGTGTAAAAAGTGGGTGGAAGCCCTTTGTGAAAATTCAGATACATCCGATTGTTATCAAATTCTAAGAATATGTATGACGTCATTTAATACATATTCCCTAAATTTCAGTTTCTGTGGGGTATCTTAAAGGGTTTTAGGAGGCATAATATAGGCATAATCTTCCATTTAAAAATTCAAATATTCCAGATTTGCATTAAATCTGATCCATAGTTATTATACACCAATTAAGCCAGATTCCCTGAATTTCGATTTCTTCTTAAGACCCCTATGTAATGGATTTTGATTAAAATTGGAATAAGGATTGTAGACATAACATTTAGTAGCACTATATCTTGATTTTAATACTCGCAAGGGGACATAAAAGTGGTGCAAAACTGTTCGATTCGGTGAAGTCATTTTACCTATCCTTGGGCGGGTATTCTTCTAATGTTGTTATAATTTGTTTAACTATCTGAAACAAATTGAATGAATGGGTACCATTTAGATTGGGTCGTGCGCGCGCGCGAGAGAGAACGAGAGAGCGAGAGAGAGCGAGAGAGAGAAAGAAAGAGAGAGAGAGAATAAGAGAGAGAGAGGGGGGAGAGGGGGGGGGAGAGAGAGAGAGTTAGCTGTAATAAACTAGACTAACTGTGACCCGTCTGGTCAACGTTGATATATTGTGCATCTATTAAGCTGAGTTACTCAGTGTTTGTTTCGCTAAAGAAAAGATATGTTAAAATATTCCTTGGTTTTGGGATTGAATTATGTTTGAAAAAAACTTCCATTTTAATTGTTTTAATTCAACGAAATTTGCAATTAATTCAACAAGTGACTCATTTCTTACTAAGCTTCCATCTATCATTCTCACCCTCTCTCACTGGGTGTTGTTTGACCCCCGCACCACTCATTATTTTATACGGTATGTATCAATCTCTCGCTAACGTCTCTCTCTCTCTCTCTCTCTCTCTCTCTCTCTCTCTCTCTCTCTCTCTTTATTGACAGTCGAAGATAATAAAGAAAGTAAAGAATAAAACGATTGGAATAGTTTATTATAAACGAAAGGGAATATCACCACAAGTAATACTACTATTTAATTCATAAGTGTAGAAGGAAAGTGAGAGAAACAGAGAGGGAGAGATATAGCGAGCAAAAAGCGAGAAAGTTTGAATTTTGTCTTTTTAGTTTTTAAATAGTTATCTGACTTTGCAAACTCTCTTATTCCTGATTCAAACGGTCTAACCCAATCTGGATGTATGTGTGCGTGTGTGGAGTCGTCGCAGGGTCAATAATTGTGTGAGACGCATATTTAAAATCAGAAAGGCAAGTGAGTTTTTACAGGAACGTATCAACTTAACATTTCCCAATCAATGAATATCGTTTTGATCCCAAAATCTAACAAGTCTATGTCAAATCAATAAGCCGATGCGAACTGAGAAACAAACTCCTATGATAGACGATGAAATAATAAGAGTTCTCCAGAAAAATTCAACGCGGCGCACCTCGAAGAACCCATAATAACGTACGCTCCCCTCCCTGGCCTTTGGCCGAGGGAGCGAGAAGAAAAGGACACGTCAAAACTCACCTACCCATATTACTCACACACGCATATTCACATTAACACATATATATAGACATACACATTCTTAGCCCTCGTGTCTTCTTATTCAGTGAACATTTCCTACCAAAGAACACGAGTTGTATAAACTAAATGAACATTTACTGACTAAAAATGACTTTTATATTCATGGAAAATTGTAGTTCTATAAATGTTTTGTTATTTAATAATGTTTTCCTTAATTTATCATTCACAAAACTCTATTTTAATTGGTAGTCTAGCATTCGCCATAAAGTCAGAGGGTCAACATCCTGTACGTCACTATAAAAAATTTCACAGTGAAAAATTACAACAATTGTGTGAAGCGCATATTTATAATCAGATTGAGAGAAGGACTTTCTAGCCGGAAGACATGATACAAATAAGGGCTTGATTGCATTTGTCACCTTTTCATAGTCTTGTCGAATTCACATAGGATCGCAAAAAAACAACTATTTAAAAAAAAAGCAATAACAAAAACAACCTTTGTCAATGCAAGCAGGCAAGCAGGCAAGCATGTTTATATTTTAACACGATCAATAGTACCTGTTCTTAAGAAGATACAATATAGATCATGTTAAAATATAAACATGCTTGCATTTATTGGGGTTGCCGAAAATTCCGCGTAGAACCACGTGCGTACGGACCATTTTAGACGACTTTTTATTGAGACATCACAGGGACAACGTCCTGTACGTCGCTATAAAACACTTCACAGTGAAAAATTACAGATATTTATCAACAATTGTGTGAGGCGCATATTTAAAATCAGATTGTCAGACGCACTTTCTAGCCGGCAGATGTGATATGAGTGAGGGCTTGATTGCATCGATTACAGGAATCGCCTGGTTTGATTAGACACGCTGTCATGTAACAAATATCTAGACATTTCATATAATCGTGTATTGATAACAATTACAGGAGCTTAGGTACCTTAAATCCCGTAGGACTGATAAAGTCGTAAAATATAACATTTATTCTTTTCAAAAAAGTAATAATAGAAACAGCCTTTGTCGAGGCAAGCATGTTTATAGATTTATATACCATGGCAGACAAAACCAGCTATTATATATTAATCTATGAACATCTGAGAGAGAGAGTTTATTTACCTCTTCTCCGGGAAGTTAGACACAAGGTCAGGTGTGGCTTTCAAAAGCTAGCGTACTAGGATCAGCGTACTCTGACCTACAAAAAATGCCCGAGCAGTTCGTCGACATTCCCGGTAGGAGCGCTTCAGACAATGAGCAATAATCTAATCTCTTCTCAGATATCTTACCTCCCTTTTAAGAAATATTTTAGTTATTTATCGTTTTTATTAAATCACTTTAATTGATTACTGTATACTGTATTGAAATATCGACAAAACTATTGCGCACACACACACACACACACACACACACATATATATATATATATATATATATATATATATATATATATATATATATATATATATAGCAAAATAGGACAGTAGTATTACAAATGAATAACATCAAACATTCATTTATTATGAACTGTTTAAAAATAGTAAAGCAAATTAGGCGTTCAAATAACAGTCTTTCGGTCTGTCATTTCTACTATATATACAGTATTTAATAATATTGTTTTATTATTAATTAAAATACCAGTAACCCGTTTTGATGGTAATGTAGGAGTGATAAATGAAAAAAAGACTTTCGCATTTTTTCATTTAGAATAACATTTCTACCCCATATCTCTCTCTCTCTCTCTCTCTCTCTCTCTCTCTCTCTATATATATATATATATATATATATATATATATATATATATATATATATATATATATATATATATATATATTAATTAATTATAAATAATATTTTTCAAATCAAGCCATATGCACATGCGTTTCATGCCAAATCTACAATCATCAGTATGGGAGGAGACAATCCCTGCTGGTCACACGGTTCGAAATCCAATACGAAAGTCATATTAAACTCAGTAGTCGGAGTGTGTCTAGAAATAGAAGAATAAATTAACGTTTTAAATGGAAAAGTCAGCGGCCATATAAGCAGGCTGTTGAGAGCACTCAATAGTGGGGCTTACAGTGTTGCATTATGCTGTAAATAGCGGCATGTGGTCAACTTACTTAAAGTGCTCCGTCTAGTGAGAGCTTTGAATAATTATTTAGTAATAATATTTTTCAAATTAACACATATACACATGTGTTTCATGCCAAACCTACAATTATCTGTATGAGAGGAGACAATCTCTTCCAATCACACGGTTCGAACCCCAGTACGAAAGTCATATTTAACTCAGTAGTCAGAGCGCGTACCGATGTGCCCACCACGCATTGTCTAGAAATGAGAGAGTAAATTAACGTCTGAAATGGAAAAGTCAGCCGCCATATAAGAAGACTGTCGAGAGCACGAAATAAATATGGAGTATGTGCATCTTTGGAGGAATTCTCATACCCCCCCAAAAAAAAACAGGACCAGGACTCATTTACTCCACTAGCTAAGCGTTTTTTTAAAATTGAGGGATGAGTTAAGAAAGCGATTCTTTCTGTCTTCTCTTAAATCTGTTTGCTGAACTCTACCGCAAATTCAGATTTCAGTTAACCTACTCCCCGTATTGATTTCCTATCTAGTCATTAACCTACTCCCCGTATTGATTTCCTATCTAGTCATTAACCTACTTTCCGTATTCATTTCCTATCTAGTCATTAACCTACTCCCCGTATTGATTTCCTATCTAGTCATTAACCTACTTTCCGTATTGATTTCCTATCTAGTCATTAACCTACTTACCGTATTCATTTCCTATCTAGTCATTAACCTACTCCCCGTATTCATTTCCTATCTAGTCATTAACCTACTTTCCGTATTGATTTCCTATCTAGTCATTAACCTACTTACCGTATTCATTTCCTATCTAGTCATTAACCTACTCCCCGTATTCATTTCCTATCTAGTCATTAACCTACTTTCCGTATTGATTTCCTATCTAGTCATTAACCTACTTACCGTATTCATTTCCTATCTAGTCATTAACCTACTTTCCGTATTGATTTCCTATCTAGTCATTAACCTACTCCCCGTATTCATTTCCTATCTAGTCATTAACCTACTTTCCGTATTGATTTCCTATCTAGTCATTAACCTACTTACCGTATTCATTTCCTATCTAGTCATTAACCTACTCCCCGTATTCATTTCCTATCTAGTCATTAACCTACTCCCCGTATTGATTTCCTATCTAGTCATTAACCTACTTTCCGTATTGATTTCCTATCTAGTCATTAACCTACTTACCATATTCATTTCCTATCTAGTCATTAACCTACTTTCCGTATTCATTTCCTATCTAGTCATTAACCTACTCCCCGTATTGATTTCCTATCTAGTCATTAACCTACTCCCCGTATTCATTTCCTATCTAGTCATTAACCTACTTTCCGTATTCATTTCCTATCTAGTCATTAACCTACTTTTCGTATTCATTTCCTATCTAGTCATTAACCTACTTTTCGTATTCATTTCCTATCTAGTCATTAACCTACTTTCCGTATTCATTTCCTATCTAGTCATTAACCTACTTACCGTATTAATTTCCTATCTAGTCATTAACCTACTTTCCGTATTCATTTCCTATCTAGTCATTAACCTACTTTCCATATTCATTTCCTATCTAGTCATTATCCTACTCCCCGTATTCATTTCCTATCGAGTCATTAACCTACTTTCCGTATTCATTTCCTATCTAGTCATTAACCTACTTTCCGTATTCATTTCCTATCTATTCATTAACCTACTTTCCATATTCATTTCCTACTTAGTCATTAACCTACTCCCCGTATTCATTTCCTATCTAGTCATTAACCTACTTTCCGTATTGATTTCCTATCTAGTCATTAACCTACTTTCCTTATTCATTTCCTATCAAGTCATAAACCTACTTTCCGTATTCATTTTCTATCTAGTCATTAACCTACTTTCCGTATTCATTTCGTATCTAGTCATTAACCTACTTTTCATGCTAATTTCCTATCTAGTCATTAACCTACTTCGCGTATTCATTTCCTATCTGGTCATTAACCTACTACTCGTATTCATTTCTTATCTAGTCATTAACCTACTTTCCATATTCATTTCCTATCGAGTCATTAACCTACTTTTCATGCTAATTTCCTATCTAGTCATAAACCTACTTTCCGTATTCATTTCCTATCTAGTCATTAACCTACTTTCCATATTCATTTCCTATCGAGTCATTAACCTACTTTTCATGCTAATTTCCTATCTAGTCATTAACCTACTTTCCGTATTAATTTCCTATCTAGTCATTAACCTACTTTCCATATTCATTTCCTATCTAGTCATTAACCTACTTTCCGTATTCATTTCCTATCAAGTCATAAACCTACTTTCCGTATTCATTTTCTATCTAGTCATTAACCTACTTTCCATATTCATTTCCTATATAGTCATTAACCTACTTTCGGTATTCATTTCCTATCTAGTCATTAACCTACTTTCCGTATTCATTTCCTATCTAGTCATTAACCTACTTTCCATATTGATTTTTTATCTAGTTATTAACCTACTCCCCGTATTCATTTCCTATCGAGTCATTAACCTACTTTCCGTATTCATTTCCTATCTAGTCATTAACCTACTTTTCATGCTAATTTCCTATCCAGTCATTAACCTACTTTTCATGCTAATTTCGTATCTAGTCATTAACCTACTTCGCGTATTCATTTCCTATCTGGTCATTAACCTACTTTCCGTATCCATTTCCTATCTAGTTATTAACCTACTTTTCATATTCATTTACTATCTAGTCAGTAACCTACTTTCCGTATTCATTTACTATCTAGTCATTAACCTACTTTCCGTATTCATTTCCTATCTAGTCATTAACCTACTTTCCATATTCATTTCTTATCTAGTTATTAACCTACTCCCTGTATTCATTTCGTATCTAGTCATTAACCTACTTTTCATGCTAATTTCCTATCTAGTCATTAACCTACTTCGCGTATTCATTTCCTATCTGGTCATTAACCTACTTTCCGTATTCATTTCTTATCTAGTCATTAACCTACTTACCGTATTCATTTCCTATCTAGTAATTAACCTACTTTCCGTATTCATTTCCTATATAGTCATTAACCTACTTTCCATATTCATTTCCTATTTAGTCATTAACTTACTTTTCGTATTCATTTCCTATCTAGTCATTAACCTACTTTCCGTATTAATTTCCTATCTAGTTATTAACCTACTCCCCGTATTCATTTCGTATCTAGTCATTAACCTACTTTCCGTATTCATTTCCTATCTAGTCATTAACCTACTTTTCATGCTAATTTCCTATCTAGTCATTAACCTACTTTCCGTATTCATTTCCTATCTAGTTATTAACCTACTCCCCGTATTCATTTCGTATCTAGTCATTAACCTACTTTCCGTATTCATTTCCTATCTAGTCATTAACCTACTTTTCATGCTAATTTCCTATCTAGTCATTAATCTACTTTCCGTATTAATTTCCTATCTAGTCATTAACCTACTTTCCGTATTCATTTCCTGTCTAGTAATTAACCTACTTTCCGTATTCATTTCGTATCTAGTCATTAACCTACTTTTCATATTCATTTCCTATCTAGTCATAAAGCTACTTTCTGTATTCATTTCCTATCTAGTCATTAACCTACTTTCCGTATTCATTTCTTATCTAGTCATAAACCTACTTCCCGTATTCATTTCTTATCTAGTCATTAACCTACTTCCCGTATTCATTTCTTATCTAGTCATTAACCTACTTTCCGTATTCATTTCCTATCTAGTCATTAACTTACTTTCCGTATTCATTTCATATCTAGTCATCAACCTACTTTCCGTATTCATTTCTTATCTAGTCATTAACCTACTTTCTGTATTCATTTCCTATCTAGTCATTAACCTATTTTCCGTATACATTTCTTATCTAGTCATTAACCTACTTTCCGTATTCATTTTCTATCTAGTCATTAACCTACTTTCGGTATTCATTTTTTATCTAGTCATTAACCTACTTTGCGTATTCATTTCCTATCTAGTCATTAACCTACTTACCGTATTCATTTCCTATCTAGTCATTATCCTACTTTGCGTATTCATTTCCTATCTAGTCATTAACCTACTTTGCGTATTCATTTCCTATCTAGTCATTAACCTACTTTCCGTATTCATTTCCTATCTAGTCATTAACCTCCTTTCCGTATTCATTTCCTATCTAGTCATTAACCTACTTTGCGTATTCATTTCCTATCTAGTCATTAACTTACTTTCCGTATTCATTTCCTATCTAGTCATTAACCTACTTACCGTATTCATTTCCTATCTAGTCATTATCCTACTTTGCGTATTCATTTCCTATCTAGTCATTAACCTACTTTGCGTATTCATTTCCTATCTAGTCATTAACCTACTTTCCGTATTCATTTCCTATCTAGTCATTAACCTACTTTCCGTATTCATTTCCTATCTAGTCATTAACCTACTTTCCGTATTCATTTCCTATCTAGTCATTAACTTACTTTCCGTATTCATTTCCTATCTAGTCATTAACCTACTTTCCGTATTCATTTCCTATCTAGTCATTAACTTACTTTCCGTATTCATTTCCTATCTAGTCATCATATGAATCTATTTCTTAAGCTATCTTCCATATATGATAGATGCAGAACAGTAGTAGTTTTACATTTGAATACAAATTTCAGTATTTAAAAATATCCTTCATAGACCATCATCCACGACGACTTTTGAAATCTTTTGTTAAACTTTTCATTTCTCCATTAGTCACACACACAGCTCAATCATGAATTTCGTACTTTGTTTTGTTTGTGCTTTTTAACATTTAAATTAGATACCATTAAAGTTACAAATAGCAATATAAATAACGTACACTATATATAGAAAACACGAAATATTATGGACACTTGTGTATTTTAACATCCCCGTGCAAATTTAGAAAGCCATTCTTAACATGGGGAGGGGAAGGGGGCCTTTGTTAACTCTTCCCTTGCCGCGGACGGGACTCTCCTAAAATGAAAACAAAATTATGTTAAAATGCACACGTGTGCCATATATATATATATATATATATATATATATATATATATATATATATATATATATATATATATATATATATTTATTTATTTATTTTGATACAGAAAAATTAGTACAACATTCGTACCGTCGGTTTCAAGCACGGAAGGACTTAGCCATCCGGCTCTTTTCAGCTTCTGGGTACGTAA
Source organism: Sepiola atlantica (assembly GCA_963556195.1). Lineage (NCBI taxonomy): Eukaryota > Metazoa > Mollusca > Cephalopoda > Sepiida > Sepiolidae > Sepiola > Sepiola atlantica. The sequence goes on from OY744518.1 coordinate 78,121,815, forward strand.
AGTTAAAATCTAGCGGTTTCCGATCTAGCAGGTTTTTGAAAACCTCAGTTGGCAACGCTAGTTTCGTTCTATATTTCATTGACACGAATACGCCGTAAGCTTAAAATATTTTCTTTTTCTTTCTTTTTCTAAACTACTACGAAACCACACGCATAGGTATATTGACGCGTAGACATTATGCATATACTTATATTTTGTGTCCTTTTACATAAACACACAAAAGACCATGCAAAGTATATTTGGACAAGCAGGGACACTTATTCAAACACTGTTGTGTATAAACTGTTTATATCCTGGCAATAAAAAATAGTGTTATTGTTCATACGACGTTGTCTTTTGTACTGACTTTTATTTATACGGTTATTGTGTTGGGTTCTAGTATTCTGTTTATTTTCATGTTTTAAAAAATCGGAGTTGTTAGGTCTAGCACAGATAGCCGATGCTGAGAGAGAAACTCCTTTGTGAACCGGAGTAATGAACGAAAAGCGCGGTTAACTTAGCAATATTTATTTGTGTGTGGTGTATGAGAGAATAGGTCGTTACATACGATTGGGTTAAGTGCTAAGCAGTGTTCGTTTAGGGAGAGGACTAAAGCTCGTAGAGGACGGTGCCGTAAAGGCGTCAAATCGCTTCGAGAGATTATCAAAAAAAGAATTAAAGATAAAATTATATGGCTGATGTTCCGCGTTCGAAGCTATACGGGAAATATACAAATTTGTACGCATTTTCGTATAAAGATGCACTGCAGGAAATAGCCATTAGGTAATAAGCCAGCATATTAAATACTAGCTATCACGACTCGGTGTAGCCCGGGAGTTAAGGTAATGTTGTTTTAATACCTATTTCTTAAATAATTAAACATAAACACTTCCAAAACAATATTTTAATACATGATGAATTTAAAGCCAGAAAAATTGAATTTCACGAATTAACTCATTAAAATGGTTGACTTATTTTCTAAGAAATCGATATGCATTCCTGTGGATTTAATTTAATAATTAAATTATATTTTTTAAATAATTTTTTTATTTTTATATACGATTTTTATTTCACTAAGTAATTCCTTAAAATGGCATATTAATTTTCAAGAAACCGAAATGCATTCTAGTGTATTTAATTTCCTATTTTTTTTTTGTAAATAAATCATTTTTTTGAATAGGAGGTTAAATATAAAATTCCCACTCCGTCATTGTCGCCAAATCTGAAATCGAAAATTTTGAGTGGTATTACCCCCCACCCCCAAACAATTTTTTTTGGCCGCTTCGACAATTTCCTCGGTAATATTCTGTATTGGATACATCATTACGATGATGTTTAATTTGTTAGGCTATATAAAAAATGTAAATTTGTAATGTATTTAATTTTGTTAAGAAAAAATTCTATTTATAAAAAACAGTTTGAATTTATTATTTGTTAATATTTTTTTTATTACTTAGTAATATAATTATATTTGGTTAATAATTAATAATTAAACTATTTAAAAATGTTTAAAATATTCCAATTATTAAAAAAAAAACAGTTTGATTCTATTAAATTGTTGAATAAAATTATTATTTGAAAAAAAAACAACAACAAAAAACAACACAAAAAACAAAAACCGGGTGGAAATATAATGGGGAACTTTTTGGGATTGACACAGGTCGAAATTTCTGACTTCAGATTTGACGACCACGACGGAATGCGACTTTTCTATTTAACCGAATGAATTTACAATTGCAATATTGAAGTATGAAATAATACAAATAACGGTGCTACAAAAGTATGTGTCTTACAAAATGTTTCCCGGTGTACGTGGGTAGCAGTGGTGGTAGATTTGAGAGTGAGAGTGAGAGTGAAAACTCCCCGACTTCCCTTATGTATGACTACTTAAAAATATTGAGCAGGACTAAATGTTAAAATTAGAGAAATCGATCGAAAGTAAAATGTTATTTTCCAAAATGATAGACCAATATATGTTCTATCTCACCAACGAGACATATTTTATATCTAGCTATTGTTAATGTTGCTATCGAAAACCACTGTTGGGGGGTTGACTTTACTTTATATATTAGATATGTTGGGTAGAATTTGTATTACGATCTTTAGTAGTTGTCAGAATAAAGATGTAGTGAAATATATAATTAAGAATAATACCTTTATTAAATGAGACTTGCTTTATTTAAAGTTATAATAGGAGCAACCCACCATGCCGTGGGGTTGCTTCCAGCTGACTACAACATGACTGTTTTCAAGTTCAATGTTAACAAACTTGTCGAGCCGTCCTCTTAAGTAATCAAATACTTCTCAATCCAACCATCATTTCTAATCCTCTCATAGTATTGGTCATCATCCAACTGACAATCTCATTAACTCTTTGGTCTTGTTAATTGGCGACTCATTACCATTAAAAAGGAAGAGTTTTTCGTGTGCAAAAGCTCCAGTTCTGAATATTTAATTCATTTATTTTTGGATCAATCAGAAAACGCAGTTTACCAAACATCAAAAAATTGTTACCTCCACGAAGTCAGAGATTCTGTTTTTAGTCGAGTATGTTTGTAACTGTTTGTATACAGCCTAGCGTCCACATCGCTTGACCAATCGTCACCAAACTTGGTCAAAATATCGGTCATGGTCTAACTTGGTCAAAATATCGGTAATGGTCTAACTTAGAACTGATTTATTTTGAGGATATCTAGGTTAAAGGCACAGAAAAGGTGAAAGTCAGACTTTTGGCGATAACTTCGATTACGTCATCGTAAGGTCTCGCTACTTGGCTTATATTTTAGCCAATTAAGTCCCACAGCTTATATGACCTTGAGCTTTAACCTTGAACATTTGATGGAATTTCAACTTTGGATTTACAAATGTAATGTATGAATCTGATGCTCTCTGATAGCAGTAACCACGATGCAAAATTTTAGCCTCATCAGATAATAGTTTTTTTTTAGTTATTAACGTTTCTATGGTATAACTTCGGGAATACTTCATACAATATGGAGAAGTAAGGCCAAGATAAGACTTTGGCCCATCCTTACGTTGTCATGCGGAGATATGCAGTCTCACGACTGACTTCTGTTCTTTTTAGAAATATAGCTATAATTTTCCTGGAACCACCATAAAAGTGAACATATAAAGAGACCGACACATGTGTTAGCTGGCTGTCTTCGGTCCCGGTAGTAAGCTGATACATCATACCAACTTTCCACTCGCTCACCGTAGAGCCACATACTGTACTAACATCATAAACCGCAGACTCGTGGCAGAAAATACACAAACATAGAAAAACGCATACTCACCCACATCTGTGACGAGTGGCAGAATTACTACTAAACTATTGCAGTTAAAAAGAAACTCCAATCTCTTTCACTGTAGAAACATTAAAAAGAAATCAATTCGTAATCGTTCAATATTTTACATTATTATTTTATTGTATTGGCATTTTTCCTGCGCAGGTTAAACCGCCTTTCTCCTTCACCCACATGTGAGTTTTTTTAGCAAAAAGTTTCTAGAGGTCATTGAATTCACAAGCGGCACCGATAAGCCGCACGTATATTCCTGTTAGAGAAGATGATTTTGACGACGTTAGTTTTTGATGGAGTTCTTTTTTCGGGGCAGTCATCGTCGTCCTCCAACATACAACGCCTGCTATTCCCAAATCGAATGTTTTATATAAAAAAAACAACCCTTTTCATCGTTACACGTTTACCCTGTAATACTTAAACACCAATTTTAATTCCGGATTCTCTAAATCTTTAGTATAACTCATCACCAAATAGGTCCCGGGCCTAACGACAACTTTTAAGCAAACTTTGACTTTCTTCATCAACATAGTCTTCTTCTAGGATGACACACGGATTCCAATGCTTTTCTAACAATTTGCTGCCTTTCGTAGAACGATTTGTTTTTGGCCTCAAAATACCCCTCAGTTTCCAATATCACTTTTTAATTACCGTCAAATCTATTTCCCTTGAGCATTTTTAGAGGTCTGCAAACAACCAGTAATCGCTGGAGACTAGATCTGGAGAATATGTACAAACGGCAACAACAGCAACAGCAGCAGCAGCAACAGCAAAAGTCGCCATTAACAATGTTTAAAAGATCTGCTTGACTTCTAAGCTGGGCGCAGATTGGAGCAAACATTTAACTTCCATTCTGATTCGTCCAATTAAAAACAATCTCTCATGCGAGCAGATATAGATCTCAGAGTTGAAAAAAATATAGTGCTCACCACTGTCCTTCCTCTTTCCAACCACAAGAAGGCACAGCTGTTGGATTCATCCACGTCACCCCGTGCGACCACAAAGTTTCTCTCTTGGCCTACAAACTTCCCGCTGTTAGCAACGGCTAACGGCGTCGACAAAAAGACTCCCATTTCCAACATGGCGACAAGCCGCACGTTGGCTTATACAAGTGCAACACACACACATACTTACAAACCACACACGAACTCAGCTTGTATTTAACTAAACATACGTACGTACGGATTTTCTCTTAAGAATATTCTCCTTTTATGAACTCTTCTCCGTTCCCTACAACTAGGACATTTATCCTACATATAGACTCTTCAACTTTTTTTCACGTCCAGACTCCGGGACATATTATTCACTATTACTAACCCCTCCTCTATATTTGCATGTTAACCCAGATTTCTAAAGTTGTTATAAGTATTAGAAATGGACTTCGTCCCTTATTCTATAAATGTAGTTGATGTGGAAGCAATTCGAAGTTTAGCCATCGTTGGGATCGATTTTTTACACGGTGCATTTTCTTGGTGAAAGAGCATGTCTTCTTCTTCTTCTTCTTCTTCTTCTTCTTCTTCTTCGTCTTCTTCTTCTGTATTTTTTGTCCGTTTCTGGCGATTTCCATTGTTTAAATTTGCAACAGTGACTTCACTTAAATAATTATAATTTGTAAACTAATAATGCAATTGGGCTTAAATTTTGACACGTGCCATTTGAAGGTTAGTACTTTACATAACTCATATTGATTTTTATTAGTGGTGCCATCTATATGTCAGAGCCGGGACTTATATAGTGATGCATTATTTTGTAAATATATAAAAGAAATAAAATGAAACCTATCATTTTTATTTTTAATGTGTTGTTGTTGTTGTTCTTCTTCTTCTTCTTCTTCTTCTTCTTCTTCTATTATTATTATTATTATTATTATTATTATTATTATTATTATTATTATTATTATTATTATAATTCTACTTTCCAACCCGATTAACTATTCAAACTCTGTCCATCTGAACCAGGTCTCGTTGAACTACATCACGTGCTGAGACCCCCAATAAATTTTTTATACATCTTTAGTTGTGTTACGCAGGACGACGATGATGATTTCCTGAAACGGAGTGATTAAGAAATAAAAACTGGTGGACACTGGAGAGGAGGTAAAAATGGCCCTAACAAGTACTACCACTCCGAATCAGAGTGGACCAAGAAGTAGTGCTTATTAAGGTGTCAATCAACACTCACCAAAGCTCCAAAAATGAAGCCTCATCACACACAAAACTTCGTTTTAGTTTTTGATACTCTTTTGCCTATTTGATTTCAATAAATATAATCGATTACTAGTGTTGGCCTAGAATATCTAGAAGTTATCGCCCTTGAACCATATGCCAATTATGTCCTCTAAATTATACTAGCCAACGAGAGAATTCGCTCTCTACTACCGAAAATCAAAAATATATCAAAATTCACCGGCGTGCAAATTTAGAACCAGATATTCTTCCTTTTTCTTAGCTGGTTTTCAAGCCAGTCGAAGACGGTTTGACTGGCTCTCTATCTTGGTATGCTTTTCACAGCTTCGGCACGGTTATCGTCGGATCGCTTTTCTTGAGACTCCCTTTACTGGTCACAGATATAAGTTCACAGATATGATTAAAGTAAGTGGTATTTATGTATATATCATCAACGCATTCTTATCCACACACATGTGTTTCATCCTTTTCCGGGAATCATCAGTATGAAGGATGATTATCCTGCCGGTCGCACGATTCGAAACCCTCACACTCAAATCAATATTCTAACTTTTATCCGAACGCCTTGGACAATGCGGCCACAGTGAAAGGAAGAGAATTAAGGTCTATTTATGTTTATGCAAGCGGACATATCTAGAGGGTTCTTATAAACAGCGTTCAATGACCCGTTAAGGCGGAACTTATATATATATATATATATATATATATATATATATATATATATATATAAATGGATAAATACGATAGTTTTTTTCATTTATCACTCCTATATTATCATCAATACGGGGTACTGTTATTTAAATCAATAATAAAACATAATATTCTGAAATACTGTATATAGAGTACACATGAACGATTCAAGGGTTTTTCTTTAAATGCTTAATTTGCATAACTATTTTTTAAACAGTTCATAATGAATTAATGTTTTGTGTTATTAATTTGTAATTTTTTTATTACCTTATTTTTACTATATATATATGCAATATTTTCGTCGATATTAACAGTAATTAATTAAAGTGATTTAATAAAAAAAACGGATAAATTGCTAAAAAACACATTCTTACATTAAATTAATAAGTCATAAACGAGAAAAGAAAAGCGAGTGAGAAGGTGGTTATATCGCTCACTTTTGCCTCTGCCTGTCTGTCTCTCTCTCTCTCTCTCTCTCTCTCTCTCGCTCTCTCTCTCTCGTCCTCTCCCGTTAGCGACGCCTATTTTCTTTTTTTTTTAATGTTTTTTTTATCCCGTAGGTAAAACGTTTCACATTTGTGTTTAAACGTTACTTTACGGTCATTTGGGGCTTGTCTTGATTTTCAACAAGTTGCCATCTGTTTTTAAATTGTAAGTTTAAAAAAAAGAGCCCCTGCCCCTAATTCAGGCGAATTGATTTCTTTTTTCTTTTGATTTCATTAAGGTCTTTTTAAAAACATAAATAAATTGTATCAAAATTACCAAAACTGTTAATATCTATCTATTTATCTGAATAAATGTGAAAGTTTTAGTCTTGTGTTTACAAGAAACTTATGAATGAAATGTTTATTATTTAAAATATTGGTTTCAAGTAGATTTAAAGTAGCGATATTTGCGAGATATATATATATATATATATATATATATATATATATATGTAGAAGGATGAAAAGGAATTAGAAAAGCAAAAGTCAAATCTTTTTTCAATTCAGTTGCTCATAGCAAGGTATATTCCGCAAAAGGCAATTTATTCAAGTTAAATTTTTCCTTAAGTCAGGAATATACCTTGCTTTGAGCAACTGAATTGAAAAAAGATTTGACTTTTGCTTTTCTAATACCTTTTCATCCTTCTACATATCTATCTGCTCTATCCTGGATATTGAGCTGTATACTTTTCACAATAGGTTTTACCTTTCCTAAACGTTCGCTTTTAGTTCACCACTTATATATATATATATATATATATATATATATATATATATATATATATATATATATATATATATATATATATATATATATATATGCGCGTGCGTGTGTAATCATTACCCTTTTCCTTCGTTTATTTTTTATCCTCGTGTGTACCTAAGGGACATGGCGACCACGTGTTTTGGAAAGAATCCAAACACGTGGTCACTACAAAATGATGAAGCAGAATATTAAATATTCTAATTTTTCCATAAAAGGTCGGTTCTTAATGTAGGGGGGAATTCGGCTTCCCAAAAAGGGGAACTCTGGATTGGGGCAAAAATAAAAATTGCACCAGTCTACAAGGATTTCTCCTTCACTGGCCGAATACAGAAAAGATGACGTGTAGTATCAGAACAGATGCTACATTTTGCTCCTAGTCAAAGTCACGTAATCGCGAGAAACACACTGACACACGAGAAGTGGTCGCACAATTTTATTTGTAGAGACGTGTTCAACATATTCGATAACCAGGCAACGCTGGATAAATTTCCTAGTTTTTTCTTTTTATGTGCATGAGTCTGTCGTCAGTGTTTGGTTATTGCGTGGAAGCGAGTCGTAGTTAACTTGATACAGAGAGCGAGCGAGCGAAGCGGCCATGTGACAATTCGCTATGGATGAAACGGATTAATCGAGACGAGAGAGGGTGTGTGTGATTGTGGTGGGAATAATCAATGTCTATATGAAACGAACGCTGGCGACATCGAGCGACAGGTAAACGATTATGGCTTCTTTTTGTTGTCTTAATTTTTTTTTTAACTCGACTTTTAGAATTTGTAAGATGTCCTATTTCAGTTTCAACGGATTTAAAAAGAAGACCCCCCACCCCTTAAAAACGGACAGACGTAATGTATCTCTAGTAAGATAACCAACACGTGTTTTCTCAAATATGTCTTTCTATCTATCTTTTTTTAAAATTTTATTATTTAACCGAAACAAGACATATTGCAACTGAGGCGTAAAGGTCTACCGTGATTAGGGGCCAGATTTATCCTAAGTGGTAAGTTGTGCAGCGAGATGTTTGTTCACATTACATTTAAATTTCTGAATGTCGGTACAGGGAGCAGAGAGGGAATTCCAACGGCAAGCGGCTCGAGGAAATAAGTTATTGGAGTAGAAATATCTATCTATCTATCTATCTATCTATCTATCTATCTATCTATCTATCTATCTATCTATCTAACTATCTATCTATCTATCTATCTATCTATCTATCTACCTATCTAGCTATCTATCTATCAATATGATCATCTACTTTCGTGAGTTGAGCATTTTGGTAAAAGAAGGGAACTGCTGAGAGCAAAACATGTATCTAGATCCTGTTTACTGAAATAAGCTTGTGTTAATAGCGTAATGTTTAGAACATCTACATGTTGTCGAAACCATAGGTTTCGATCTCTCTCTCTCTCTCTCTCTCTCTCTCTCTCTCTCTATATATATATATATATATATATATATATATATATATATATATATATCATAATATAAAATTCATTTTATATTATGCTAAAAAAGGGGAACTGGATTGGGACAAAAATTAAAATTGTCTCAGTCGAGAAAGATTTCTTCTTCATTGAGCGAGGACAGAAAAGATGAAGCGTAGTATCAGAGCAGATACTACAATTTTCCCATAGCCAAAACGCCGAATATCAGAAGTCTCTCCGACTGGTATTAACAAAAAAAAAACGGAAGAATAACCACTATTTACACACGTGACCGTGCGTTTCGCGCGGTTTTCATTCATATATACGAATGCAAGTGTTTTTTTTAAAATTATTTGTTTCTAAACCCATATGCATACTTTCTCTTCATTGTTAATATTATTATTTACTGTTGATTTGTATATGACATTAGTTGTTAAACAGTTGTTTATTAATGGGCAATTATTTTTTTACAATTACAATTCTTGGTAATCTTGCAGTATAGTCAACAGCCGAGAAATCGAAAAATCAACAAAATATACAACAAATAATTTTTACCAAACGCATTAAAGTCTAATTTTCTACCGACTTGTATACTTTAAGGTTCTGAATCTGTTTTTAAGGTTTATTTTTGATTTCACAATAAGTTGCAGTATCTCGAGGCTGAACAAAAAATGAGGATGCCATTCTGTTCAACGCTCTTTCAAATCTAGTAAAAAATTAAATATGGCACCCCACATTTTCCGTTTAGCTTCGAGATACTACAACTTATTTTGAAAGAAAAAAATGTAAAACAATTTAAAGTATACAGGTCGGTAGAAAATTTAATTTTAATGCGTTTAGTAAAAGTTATTTGTTGTATATTTTGTTTATTTGCGATTTCTCAGATGTTAACTATACTGCAACTTTAACTTAGCTTACAGCATTGTCAGATATTTCTGCACTTTTGAACTTTCGTAACAAGAAAGGTGTTTTTTAAAACCTTTCTTTTTTTTAAATCTAAATGTTACAATTTCGCCTTGCATAGGTTTTTGACGGATTTATCTGCAGATGCTCTGTGTGTTGAACATACTTTTCGATAATAACTTTTGGCAATGATGCATTATAATTAACAAGTTAAAAAGGATGAAAAATAAAGAAATATTCAACAAATAACTGCTACCAAAGACAATAAAAGTTACCTTTCTACCTACCTGCTTATTTTATTTGTATTTTAAAGTCCTTGAAAGCGTTTTCATTTCAATTCAAGATTTCGTTCAAATACGATATCGTAAGAGTCACATTTTCATCATGGCGTCACTGGTACATGGCGGACATCAACGAAGTTTGACTGGGGTGAGAAAACAAATAAATATACAACAACTAACTATTCAAAACGTAATTAAAATGTACTTTTCTACCTAATTGAAAGGAGAAAAGTAATCGATCTTCGGTGATTTCCGGAAAGTGTAGCCAGTCATTGGAATTTTGACTGACACGATATCGCATTTGAACGAATTTTTGAATTGAAATACAAACCCTTTGAAAGACTTCACCACACACACAAAAAAAATGCAGACAGGTAGAAAAGTAACTTTTATTGCTTTTGGTGAAGGTTATTTGTTGCATATTTCTTTTTAACTCCCCCCCTTTTCTTGTTAACTATAATACACCATTGCCGAACTCAGTCACGTGTATGAATAGTTTTTACGACACCTCCCTCCTCGATCAACAGACTTGAAATCTACTAAACGATTAAAACGTGAATACAAGTTTTGAACAAACACAAGTGTTTACAAATAACGTACGCGTTACTATCGGAAGCAAAAATTACAAACGAGAAAAATAACCTGAAGAGAAAAGAGCTTACTACGACGCTCATCTCATTCTCTACTGAAGAAGGTAACAGGGTCACGGAAAATTCTTAAACCCAAATGAAGTAAAATATACTTATATTTGCTTTTAGATGGCCAACCAAAAGTCGGACCGAAAGACTTATAAACAAAATATTGAGTCACCAACTTCTGTATTTTATTGTTTTTTGATTTGCTTATAGTTTTTTTCTTCTTTTCTTCCTCCTCATTTTGATGAAGAAAAAAAACTATAAGACAGTCTCGCCTGACAAAGTTGTTCTACAGCGAAAGCTTGCAAAAAAATAATTTGAATAAATGACTTTTTCATTTAAATTGCACTATTGTTGATTTTCAAAATATTTCATCTAAATACATTCTTATGCGTGCTTCAAAGATGTTGTCAATTTCCTTACTTAAAAAGCACCAATCTGCGCATAACATCGCCAGGACTACACTTATCCTAACGTCATTAAGAACTTGACGTCTCTTTCTGTTCATATCGTGATTCAACCCCTCGGTGTTAATACCATCAAAATGAGGAGGACGAAAAGAAGGAAAAAAAACAAACTATAACACAGTCTCGCCTGACAAAGTTGTTCTACAACGAAAGCTTGCAAAAAAATTTAAATAAATGAATTTTTCATTTAAATTGTACGATTGTTGATTTTCACAATATTTCACTTAAATATATATATATATATATATATATATATATATATATATATATATATATCTAAATGAATAAATGTGAAAGTTGGGCTCATTTCTCGCACTAACGGTAAAGTCAAAACGCCCTATTTCAAGTTAATTCAACTTTTAATTTACCTCCTCAGGAGGTTAGGCACAAGGCCAGGTTTATCTTACTACCACAAGGTAAGATGTGACCCAATGTCGGGTCGGGAAAGTGGGACTTGAGAAGCCAGCGCCTCAGAAGGTGAGCACTCTGGCCATTAAAAATTGCCTGGGCAGCCCCGTCGGCATTCCCCGGTAGAGGCGCCTCAGGCAGTAAGCAATAAACTTACTCCTCCCCAAAGAGGGGAGGCAAAGCCTGGGAGGGTGGACCTCCTAGAACTGCACAGGACAGTACCTCAGACCGGCGGAATCAAGGCCCGAAGGCCAAGACAATACCGGTCTATAGAGTGAGCATCCATCGGAACAGATACTACACTCTGATCTTCGAGGATTTTGTGTTGAAGTGAATTCAACTTTTTATTTACCTCCCCAAGAGGTTAGGCACAAGGTCAGGTTTATCTTACTCCCACAAGTAAGATGTGACCCAAGGTCTGGTCGGAAAGTGGGGGTTGAAAAGCCAGCGCCCGAGAGGTGAGCACTCTGACCATTAAAAATTGCCTGGGCAGCACCTTCGGCATTCTCCGGTAGGGGCGCCTCAAGCAGTAAGCAATTAACTTACTCCTCCCCAACTAGGGGAGGCAAAGCCTGGGAGGGTGGACCTCCTAAAACTGCACAGGACAATCCCATAGACTGGCGTAAATCAAGCCCCGAAGGCCAAGACAATACCAGTTTATGGGGTGTAGTATCCATCGGAACAGATACTACACTCTGATCTTAGCCAAAAGGCCAAGGAGGATTTTTTGTTGAAGTGAATTCAACTTTTTATTTACCTCCCCAGGAGGTTAGGCACAAGGCCAGGTTTATCTTACTCCCACAAGGTAAGATTCGACCCAAGCTCGGGTCGGGAAAGTGGGACTTGAAAAGCCAGCGCCCGAGAAGGTGAGCACTCTGAATATTAAAAATTGCCTGGGCAGCCCCGTCGGCATTCCCCGGTAGGGGCGCCTCAGGCAGTAAACAATAAACTTACTCCTCCCCAAAGCCTGTGAGGGTGGACCTCCTAGAATTGCACAGGACAGTACCTCAGACCGGCAGAATCAAGGCCCGAAGACCAAGACAACACTGGTCTACAGAGTGAGCATCCATCGGAACAGATACTACACTCTGAACTTAGCCAAAAGGCCAAGGAGGATTTTTTGTTGAAGTGAATTCAACTTTTTATTTACCTCCCCATGAGGTTAGGCACAAGGCCAGGTGTATCTTACTCCCACAAGGTAAGATGTGACCCAATGTCAGGTCGGGAAAGTGGGACTTGAAAAGCCAGCGCCCGAGAAGGTGAGCACTCTGGCTATTAAAAATTCACTGGGCAGCCCCGTCGGCATTCCCCGGTAGGGGCGCCTCAGGCAGTAAACAATAAACTTACTCCTCCCCAAAGAGCGAAAGCAAAGCCTGGGAGGGTGAACCTCCTAGAACTGCACAGGACAGTACCTCAGACCGGCGGAATAAAGGCCCGAAGGCCAAGACAATACCGGTCTACAGAGTGAGCATCCAGCGGAACAGATACTACACTCTGATCTTAGCCAAAAGGCCAAGGAAGATTTTCAGTTGAAATGAATTCAACTTTTTTATTTATTTACATCCCCAGGAGGTTAGGCACAAGGCCAGGTTTATCTTACTCCCACAAGTAAGATGTGACCCAAGCTCGGGTCGGAAAGTGGGGTTTGAAAAGCCAGCGCCCGAGAGGTGAGCACTCTGACCATTAAAATTTGCCTGGGCAGCCCCGTCGGCATTCCCCGGTAGGGGCGCCTCAGGCAGTAAGCAATAAACTTACTCCTCCCCAAAGAGGGGAGGCAAAGCCTGGGAGGGTGAACCTCTTAGAACTGCACAGGACAGTACCTCAGACCGGCGGAATCAAGGCCCGAAGGCCAAGACAATACCGGTCTACAGAGTGAGCATCCATCGGAACAGATACTACACTCTGATCTTAGCCAAAAGGCCAAGGAAGATTTTCAGTTGAAGTGAATTCAACTTTTTTATTTATTTACCTCCCCAGGAGGTTAGGCACAAGGCCAGGTTTATCTTACTCCCACAAGTAAGATGTGACCCAAGCTCGGGTCGGAAAGTGGGGTTTGAAAAGCCAGCGCCCGAGAAGGTGAGCACTCTGACCATTAAAAATTGCCTGGGCAGCCCTGTCGGCATTCCCCGGTAGGGGCGCCTCAGGCAGTAAGCAATAAACTTACTCCTCCCCAAAGAGGGAAGGCAAAGCCTGGGAGGGTGAACCTCCAAGAACTGCACAGGACAGTACCCCAGACCGGCGGAATAAAGGCCCGAAGGCCAAGACAATACCGGTCTACAGAGTGAGCATCCAGCGGAACAGATACTACACTCTGATCTTAGCCAAAAGGCCAAAGAAAATTTTTTGTTGAAGTGAATTCAACTATTTATTTACCACTCCAGGAGGTTAGGCACAAGGCCAGGTTTATCTTACTCCCACAAGTAAGATGTGACCCAAGCTCGGGTCGGAAAGTGGGGTTTGAAAAGCCAGCGCCCGAGAAGGTGAGCACTCTGGCCATTAAAAATTGCCTGCGCAGCCCCATCGGCATTCCCCGGTAGGGGCGCCTCAGGCAGTAAACAATAAACTTACTCCTCCCCAAAGCCTGGGAGGGTGGACCTCCTAGAATTGCACAGGACAGTACCTCAGACCGGCAGAATCAAGGCCCGAAGACCAAGACAACACTGGTCTACAGAGTGAGCATCCATCGGAACAGATACTACACTCTGAACTTAGCCTAAAGGCCAAGGAGGATTTTTTGTTGAAGTGAATTCAACTTTTTATTTACCTCCCCATGAGGTTAGGCACAAGGCCAGGTGTATCTTACTCCCACAAGGTAAGATGTGACCCAATGTCAGGTCGGGAAAGTGGGACTTGAAAAGCCAGCGCCCGAGAAGGTGAGCACTCTGGCCATTAAAAATTGCCTGGGCAGCCCCGTCGGCATTCCCCGGTAGGGGCGCCTCAGGCAGTAAGCAATAAACTTACTCCTCCCCAAAGAGGGGAGGCAAAGCCTGGGAGGGTGGACCTCCTAGAACTGCACAGGACAGTACCTCAGACCGGCGGAATCAAGACCCGAAGGCCAAGACAATACCGGTCTACAAAGTGAGCATCCATCGGAACAGATACCACACTCTGATCTTAGCCAAAAGGCCCAGGAGGATTTTTTGTGTAAGTGAATTCAACTTTACACAATAGACGCATCGTCTTTTCATACACTGCTTATGTATATGAAATATCAGTCGTACGGTTAATTTGCAGATTGGTTTTGAAAAGGGACATTTTATTAATTAACTATTATTTGTTGCTGCTATCTAATTCAATGATTGTTTTGATTTTTACATAACAAATACTTCTGTTTCGCAAGATTGTTTTAGTTCCTGAAAAATATTTACCAATGTTCTATTTTTTAGAGGGGCCCACTTGATTTTCACCAAGTTGCGATCTATTTCTAAATCGCAAGTGAAAATGCAAATTTATTCCTTCTTTTTGTTCCTTTCTTTACGGTCACATTTCAAAGATGTTAATGTTTATCTATCCCTATGAATAAATGAGAAATATTTTGTTTCGTGTTTACAGCAAAGTTATGAATGAAATGTTTATTATTTTAAATTAATGTTTCAAGTATTGCAAAGGCTTATATAATTACATGACTATTAGTGTTGTTTATATATATATATATATATATATATATATATATATATATATATATATATATATATATAAAGCAAAGCTGTCATTATTTGTTCATGTGTGTCGCAGCATCACAGCTAAACGTTTGATATAAGAGCCAAACTAACCGCAGATTTGGAATCAGCACCGTCGATCCAATGTCCTTATCGATGTCAGAAGTTTTCTTTAACCTTTTCTAAAACACATTAAAAATTAAAATTACGTAAAAATAATATTAGAAACAAATGTTTCGCCATTTTTAGCGCCGTTTTTCCAGCTGACCTAACAACATACACACTTATAATAATCTGAACCTTTTCACTACGAGTAAGAAAAATAAATAAAGCTATACAATAAAGTAAAGTCGATTTTCCCTCTGCCGCTTTAACTATTATACATTTTGAACCAAAAGCTTCATATGCTAATCTGTTCCACTATTCACTTAGAGCACTTGGACGTGTGTCCAGAAAATATCAGTACATTTCGTCTTTTTTCAAAATGTCATACGTTTATTCCGGAATAGCTGCTTCTCCCAACGACGTATTCCACAAAGAAGGTGGCAGAGATTTTTACTCTCCTACAATTATCTTATCCCACGCCCCTCACATTCACCAAGGAATTTCCTTAATATATTTACTTTCACTTAAATCACCGTTATTATTTAACATCTTAATTTTTACTATTGTCTATATACTACACTAGATTTTAAATATAAATAACGAACGTTCCATCAATTCCACTTTCATTCTTCCAGTTGTTCTGACTGTATTCGGGGTATAAAGGAATATTGAATTGGATGTCAAATACACAGACCGTGCTTCGTACTCTGCAAGACCTTTCTGCGACTATTCCTGTCTTCTTATTTTATTTCTACGGAATGTTTATGTATACGGAATAGCAGACAGAACGGTCGACAGAATTTAGTGTTTATTCACTATTTATTCGAGTTTAAACACTAAATTCTGTCGACCGTTCTGTCTGCTATTCCGTATACATGTTCTCACATTCCATAATAGAGCGGAATATACCAATTAACGAACAGCTTTTTTTAAAATGGCGGCTTATTTCTGGTGGCATTCACGTACATAAGTTATTACGAATTTATACTTTTTTTCAGAACACATACTAAACTTTACTGCTTTTTCGACAATAGACATACATTCCTTTTTGCGCGAAGTCAACTATTAAATATTTTCTTATTAACGCAAATAGATCACACGTTATAAAATACGTTTAAACCTAAGGAAGAGTCTGCTGATTTACTAGCTTCGACACGCCTTTAAAAAATCTTTTTGACAGCTGTTGGTAAGAAATACATACTTCTCGCTAAAAATCATCCATTTTTAATGTTTTTATTAATGTGTCACACGTTGGTTGTTTTGTTAACTTTTTACAGAGTGTACTTCGTTTCTAGTGTCTCTTTCTAGTACATTTTTGCTATCACAGCCATCGTAGTTTAGCCCCACAAATAAATCTGATTGCACTTCTTGCGCGATTACATATAAACAGTCTTGAGAAATATCCGCGAAAAAGGAATTTACAAAACCTTTTTTAGATTTTAGAGTGAGAGATAATTTCACTATATAAATTTAACGTAAAATGAGTATCCACTTCTTAGCCAGTTAGCAAGAATTGGAGAGGTGTGAGCAAGTGTTTTCTTTATTGCAATTTTGTAGAGGGAAATTAGAATTTCTGCGCGCATAAAGGAAGGTCAACTGGATTCTAACCAAATACCAATTGCTTTGGTCTAGACCGAGGACAGAACAGATGGAGATAAAATAAAATTAAAACGAACAAAAATAGGAAAATTAGAATGTCTGCGCTCACAAAAGAACTTCACTCAATTAGAATACAATAACAATTACCTAAGTCTAGAAGGATTTCTCCTTCATTGACCACGGAAAGCTTCACGAATATGTTTGGGTCACATTTACTTTTTTATATTTTTTGTTAAGTGGTGTTATTATTAAGGATAGTATTAGAATGTGATCTTACGCGATTTTGAGATGAGGATTGATATTTGCTTATTTATGCTACTTGACAGCCGAACCCATTTCACTGTAAACCGTTATTATTCATGTTATTGAAATAGGATTTAATCATGTTAGCCCGTATTTACACCTATAGAGGGGGAAGCACAGTAACTCAAAACGCAGAGACATCTATTTTGCTTGATTTAAAAGAATACTTGTTTCACAAATCTTATTTTAATCACCTAAATTACTTACAGTGCAATGGGTTCTTTTAAACATTTTTTTTATCAAATTAAATCATTATTTTATGTTTTTGCCGGTAAACGCCCAAACTGTGATAACTATAACTTTACCGGGCTAGAAAACTTCTCACACCTGCCAGTATCCTATATCTCTACAAAGCCACTATTTGTGCACCAACTCCCTCTTAGAAGGATCTAAAATAGAGTCTCTAACTTAATAGGTCCCACACTGTTTACCAAGCTCCAGCCCCTGTCCCATCACCGAAATGTTACATCCCTGTGCTTGTTTTACAAATACTTCAATGGGATGTGCTCCGATGAACTTGCTGCTCTTGTGACCCCTCAAGGTAAATCGCCGGGACCAACTCGACAAGCAGCAAAAATCCCAGATCTTCACTGTCTACAGACAGATACCGGAAAGCTTCTTTCTTCGAACCGCTAGCTTTTGTAATCCCCACCTGTCTGTTTTCCCAACTGTACCAAGATGCAGTAATTTAAATATAATGTGAACAAACATCTCGCTTCATATTCCCCTACTTAGAATGCCCCTATAAATCTGGACCCTAATTTACGGTAGCTCTTTACGTTGCAATGTGCCTTGTTTGGAGTGAATCAAAGTAAAACAAAAAATAAAAGGGCGTCATCAAAAAGATCGCATGTAATCGCCATTTAATCATTGACACTTTAATCAACTTAAACTCATATCTCCTTGTTTTCTGTTCGGCGTCGCTCTGCGTGCGTGTGTTGTGGTTATCATGTTGACTGAGGAAACTTTCTCATATCCATGTGTTGCTTGTTTGGGAACTAAAACAAAAGCAATCTGCATTGCTTTCCGATGTGATTACATCAATTATTTCAAACAACACATATTCGAAAGAATAAAGAATTTTATTAAGCCGGTGATCGTCTCGTTGCTGGAAAGTCGAAGGGGGAAGAGATATAGATAGAAATCTACTTATCCTTTAAGCGCATAGCTTAATTATTAGCGTTTTATTAATTTATTTGAAAAACGTGTATTCTCTCAATTTAACTTCATTCGCCACCCTCTCTGTTGATCATATCTGACGTCATTTTATCGACTTCCGGTTCCTACACACTCAGCAGGGTCGATTCTTTGACTCTTTCCTGACCCTTGCCTGAAATGTTTCCTGTTTTACGACACGAACCTACCATATATATCTCAGATCGAGATAATATGATTCGGTCCTTTTTCCCCGACTACTAGGAGAAGAAGAAGGCGTACACGAACGAAGAGAGACCACGACCCACTTCTTCTTTTCCTTCACTCCTCCCTTTCTTCTTACCCTTGTGATGTAGAAACAACAAACTGCCGGTTGTATTATTTACACTAATTCCCTTACTTGAATCAAAGGTAAGCTCCGAAAAAGGTGTATCATAAAACAATATAGAACAATAGAAGCGGCTATATTGTAAAGTATGCTAATTCCCGGGCCAAACCATGTGCGACACTTTTTTAAAACTTTTAATAATAAATATGTTAGAGAAAAGATTCTGAAGTGTTCGCCTCGGACGAGAGACCTCCTTTAGGAAAAGTTTGGACTTGATTGTTATCCCTAATTGAAGACGAATCCTTCCTTTTTCATTTACTAACGCGGACTTGTACAAAGCGAAAGGGGTTATCGACATATCCTCGTTAAATAAGACACTTCTATCATCTCTCTCTCTCTCTCTCTCTCTCTCTCTCTCTCTATATATATATATATATATATATATATATATATATATATATATATATATATATATATATATACAGGACTGTTTCTCATTCCATGTCGACATGCAACGCATCACATCTCGTTTAAACAATAACACGTCTATCTCTTATTCACTTATTTGAGGACCGGTTTCTGAAATAAGATTTTCTTCAGTTTTATACATCTTTGTTTGTGTTTCCTTCACTGTGCATGTGTTTCGTGTTTTATTTTTGTTTATCAGTTCCCGCTCGACAGACAAATCAGCTAGCCAACAAAACATCCTTGTCTAGACTGACGAAATTTTAGAAAAGGCCAAAAATATAAAATGTCACTCTGTAATTTATTCTCGCTAATATATTTACTAGTAAACCTATCCCCATCAATAATTAGAAGCAGGGCGATGCAACAAAGCTTGCCCCTACTTGCTCTCTTCCTGGAACAGAACGAACAATAACAACGACCACTAGATAACTAACAAGGAAAGGAAGAAGGAAAAAAGAAAAAACGAAGAGAAGAGAAGCGAAGAGCATGATATTCATTCCCGTTGTCCCATGTTTTCTTCGCATCCTGTAGAATTCGACTTCATGTACCATGAAAAAATGACCTGTTTTGCTAAAATATTGTTGTTTATAGTTGTTTATATAATATACTAAAATGTCCTCAAATATCCGTCGCATTATGTATATAAAAATATGAAACTATTGTTTATCTAGAAAGTGTACGTATCCATTTAAAGTATATATATATATATATATATATATATATATATATATATTAAAATTTGTATAATTTGGCAGCATTCCTTCTTTTATGCATGTTTGATTAAACAGGAGTGCTAACTTCTGCTTGGATTAAATTATTTGAATCTGGAAAATATGAGTTTGTAAAGCCAGTTTAATATTTTAAAAAGACAACATCCAAAATTAGTCTCTGTTTGTTCACTATAAGGGGTATAGTGAACAAACAGAGACTAATCTCTGTTTACTCTTTTACTCTCCAGCTACTGGTTAAGTAGTATTACTATTCGTGGTGATACTCCCTTTTTCTATAATAGCATTATTCCAATCTGTTTATTCTTTCCTTTCTTTATTTCTTCGACTGTTAATAAAAACACACACAGAGTGAGAGAGACGGAATTGAAAGTGATATGTACCGTATCAGATAGGAGCAGAGGGTTAAATAACATACACACAGTGAATGAGAGTACTCTATAGAAATAAATAGAATAAGAGATGGTTCATTTTATGATCTACTTGCAAATTGCGGCTAATTAGAACAATTATAATGGAAGTTTTTCAAACATAACTCAATCCCCAAACTGAGGAATAAGCCTTAGATAACAAAACAAAAACTAGATTAACGCAGGGTTAATATGCTGATAGATAACGTGTCTTGAAGACTTTCTGTTCCCCACTACTTTGTTTAGCTGGCTGTTTTGATCTGGGAGTTCAAGAACACACGTTGTTCTCTTTTTCTGCACCCTTCCACCATTTCTTCTAAACATACTAGATCAGCAATCGATTGGTTTATACTTTTATATATATTTTCCGGTTTTATGAGAGATCTGAGATTAGAAATCTGGTGACTTGGGTGCGTTCCGAAAATTGTACGTTTTTCTGCGTTCAATTTAAGATCACAAAAGGCCCCGCCACGCGAGACTGGGTCTATTTAATGACCCGCCACACCTGGGACCATCGTGAATTGGTGTGGTTTTACGAGCGCCTCTCCATCGCCACTATTCGCGGAAACGCATTGAGCCTGCACTCGGCCTGCCAATGTTTCATATACCTCCCTTCCGAAGGGGTGGGGTCCAATGTCTCGTAAGTCACAATCAAATAAAATATATGAACGTTCATAAACATACCTTGATAGCCGCTCGTTCCTACACGCGCCACTACATCATCATGCCCGACTGAGGAAACGCCACCTGCAAACAAGTTCGTTCATACCCAAAAAATAAAGACCAAGACGTGACAAACACTTGAAGACAAGAAGTGGGATCGTCTGTTCTTAATCACTGACCAATGGGACGGGGACAGAGAGAAAGAGAAAGAGAGAGATAGAGAGAGAGAGAGAGAGAGAGAGAGAGAGAGAGAGAGAGAGAGAGAGAGAGAGAGAGAGAGGTGGTAATTACTGGTTAATCACATCTTACCAGGACATTTTTAAACGCACGTGTTCGCATCCCAAAGCTTCCGATCGAACTGCTTACTTCTCTCGGTACACCCCTCTTTGAGCCATGTGACGTCACATCCGCTTCTGGCTACAGCAGGTTGAGATGACATTTGAGCGTATACTCGCTCACCGCATGACCTCGGTTCCCCCTGTATGTGTGAACGCCGCTCTGGGAACCCAAATCATCAGATGAATACTAGCGAACGTACCCATTACTATTTAACATCAAGCCAGCAGGACACCCAAAGAAAATTCTTGATATTTACATATTGTTTTTGCAAAAGGACATTTTATTAATTAACTATTATTTGTTGTTATTTATATAAAGTATTTGTTAATTCCCTTGCACGATTTCTTTTAACGGATTTACATTTTATTTTATGTTTCTCAACCATTTCTAAATTTTGAATACGTTTAAATTGTATCATAAAAACTTTGTGTGTTCACTGAGCGTTTTAATTGTACACGATACTTTGGAGTTGAACGTACCTCGTTTAGCCAAGTAAACTCAATTTCACTTTAGCTCTTAGAATGTTGTGATCTGAAATGTCAAAA
>OY744518.1:78146136-78156136 GCA_963556195.1 Sepiola atlantica
GAGTAAATCCATACTCAACTGAGCTCCAATCTATGATACCCCTGTAAAACATTCTCAACAAAAACTCGTCTAGCTACAACTAATGGCAATAATTTCCTTTTCTCCTTATGTATACCTAAAACTAAACGGAGCAAATTTTCTTTCCTCGAACTACCCGTCTGTGACATACAATACCGCGGGGCTGCTTCCCAGCTGACTACAACATAGTCGTTTTCAAGCCTAATGTAAACAAAACGTCCTCTTAAATAATCAAATTCTGCCCAGTTTCAACCATCGTTACCAATCCTCACGATGTTGTCTCAACGTCCACCTGACAAACTCATTAACCCTTATCCTCGAGTGGCCTTTGGGCCTTGATAAGTGGTGACTTATTAGTAAAAAAATACAACAGGTATCTACGTCCCTCCCAAGATGTGACACAAGGCCGGAAGGTGGGGAGGCATAGCCCCCGCTTGGGCCGTGACAGTCCTCGTTTAATCACTCGTCATTTTTAAAACATCAAAAATAATATAGTTTGCATACCTTTAAATTTCTCGTACCCTCTCTTCTTTCCTCGTCGCGTGGAGGGCCGTGTCGTCTAGTGGTTGTCTTCTTTCTTCTCTTCTGTACTGCCGTGAACATCGCCGCTACAACAAAAAGCTACATGACCGACTCCGAAGACAAACAATCTTTTTAATTTAATGTCTGTTTTATTTAAAGCGTTAGTTATCCGTCCGCTGGGAGATATTCACTAAGAGAGAGCAAATTACTGCTTTCGTAATTACTTATCAATTAAGTCTTAACCATTCGTGGAGGGGAAAAAAGAGATCTTTCACCTGTAATTTCTTAGGGAAATATTTCCCTTAACTATGTTGCAGACTACATGGTAAAAATCACGTCTGATAGGTTCGCCTCCAAAACTCAGACCCTAAAACTCGATTCTCACGAAGAACAAGTGACGTCATGGATCCCTCTGCTTCCCACACAAAGGCCCGTGACGTCACAGAGCCTCTCGCAGGTGCACATTGACCCTTGATCTGAGGTCTCGTCACGCGGTGACCCTGTCACGTCTGTGAGCTCTGACTGTGAGAACAAGCCCTATTCTGCACTCGACTGCACGAGTCCACCCGCGCTAATTCGCGCAAGTCAAACCAACGATTTCCAACAGATACGTCCATTCCCATAAAGCCATTATCCAACAGTAGCCTGCGCAGTCTGTCGGCATTCCCCGGTGGAGGCGCCTCAGTTTATTGGCTATAAACCAACCCCTTCTCAAAGAATGAAGGTAAAGCTTAGGAGGATGGACCTTTTAGGACTACCCAGAACAAATACATCAGCCTGACAGAGCAGGGCTGGAATAAACTACAACGACTCACACTCTGTCAGACTAATCATTGAAGACATATCCTCGACTGGTATTAATGTATTTGAATAAAAATTCAAAAATATAACAAAGTATTTTAAAAGACTGTATATATTGTAGGGACGAAAGGTCGAGATACATATTTTTTAATACCTAATTTGCGTAACTATTTTTTAAACATTTCATAATAAATTAATATTGCATGTTATTGATACGTAATTTTATTGTCCTATTTTTTTCATATATGCAATAGTTTTGTCGATATTAACAGTAGCTAATTAAAGTGATTTAATAAAAAAAAAGGATAAGTTATTAAACTTATCTTTAAATATTTGCTGATTAATTTTCAGGGGAGGTAATTTACGTTAAACTAACTAGAAAAAAGATATGAGGTATAATCAAGAGCTCAGAAGGGGGGGTTGCCTGACCCCCTCCCCCTCTCTCTCTATCGGTTGTGACGCACCATGCAGAAGAGGGAGAGGGTAACTGACATCTCCCTCTCGTTAGCGACCAACGCCTCATTTTTTAGTGTTTTTGAATTCAATGAAAATATTGTAAGTTAAAAAAAAGAACACACACACACACACGCACACACACGCACGCACGCACACACCATCGCTTACGCCAATTGATTTCCTTTTTTTTCATTTCTTGACGGTCTTATTTAAAAGATAAATATATTCCCAAAGTTTTACACTTTTATTGTCATTAAGGGTATGACTACATATCAACCAAACCATTTCATTATCACATCATTACAGTATAAATCTCTATGCATGAGTGGATGAAGTGTGTGAGGTGCGCTGAAGAAAAACTCCTACAAGTAAAATACATAGCCCTGTTGTGCTTGCATACCCTTAATGACAATAAAAGTGTAAAAATTTGGGAATTTCCTTGCTTTTGTACATTTAGTGTATATGAATTTTCATCTTAACCCTATTAAGGGCATATAATTTCAGTATACTGGCATTTATCATGGACTGTCACTACTTTTGTAAAGGCTATGCCTCAATACAATGTCTTCTCGTAACTGATATAGTTGGTAGTTTGGCTAATCAAGGTATATGGTAAACTGAAATTAAAATGCCATCAACTAGACACTAGAACCTCTATCTTTGCAAAAAAATCAGCTGAATCCATCAAATGGTCGATAAGATATAGAATAAAGTGTATGAATACTGGTCATTTTTAAGGTTTTTTGGAATTTTCTGGAAAACTAAGGTATATGGTAAATTGAAATTAAAATGCCATCAACTAGACCATAGAACCTCTATCTCTGCAAAAAATCAGCTGAATCCATCAAATAGTTGATGAGATACAGGGTGGCACATACGTACATACGTACGTACACACAGATAACATGATTTCATGATTGAACTTTCTGGATCTCTGAGTTGCCTTGACTAATGATGTTGAAATTCTACACTTATAGAACCTATCAAATAAAAATTTTGTGCAAAGTTTTAACTAATTTGGTTTATTGATTTTTTAGTTATGATTGATCAAAGAAATGAGATTTCCAGCATAGGCCATTCGTGTAGTCTATTAAGGGATAGAGCGCTCTCGCGCCTCCCTTGATTTTTATAAAAATCACCAAAATGTGAATCTCTATTTATATGAATGAATATGAATGTTTAGCTATTTATACAAATAAATGCGAAAGATTTTGTCTTGTGTTTACAACGAACTTATGAATAAAATGTTTGATATTTAACATTTTTTTTTCAAGTATTGTGTGTAGCGAACTTTGCAAATCCAGCTCGTCTTACATGTGCATAAGCGCTCCACTAGTTGATCGATAAATCGTAGGGTTTTTATTTTTTGTGCTTTTAAATCCAATGAAAAAATTGCAAGTTAAAAAAGAGCACACACACACACACACACACACATCCATGTCGATTGATTTCTTCTTTCTTTTCATTACGAATAAATGTTTCTCTATTTATATGAATAAGTGCGACAGTTTTTGTCTTTTGTTTTGAACGAACTTATGAATTAAATGTATAATATTTAAAATGTTGGTTTCTAAGTATTTCAAGTAGCGAAATTTGCGAAGCGATATCGAGCTGGCAAAGCCGGCTAGTATGTTTATAACGGATGGTTTTGATTGTTAATCTGGTCGATTGGACAACCGGTTTTTCTTCTGCAACAGGAAAATCTAGTCTGGAAATCCCAAACAATAGAAAAAGGAAATTTTGTAGAAAAAGGAAAGGCAATATCAAAAGAAATAGTGACAAAGTTTATCCATACAAAATAATTAATAACTTGTTAAGACAATGAAAAATAAAGAGGTCGTAAGGAATGAGAGTTCAGAGCGTCTGAGAACGTTCTAGGCGAAAAAAAAACGTTGTTTTGTCTGCAAAGAGAAATTGAGTACATATGCACATTTCGGCTGTTTCCGTGCGCGTTTGCGTGTGACAGTGTGTATAAATAGCATTGTAGATCTGTGCGTATCTTAGTTTGTCGCTCAATTTTGAGAGTAGTCCGTGAACAAGGCAAGTAGGATTTAATATGCATTGGAGTATGTGCGAACGTGTGTGTACGTTAGTTTGATGAGCAGTGTGTGTATATGCTGCTGCTGTGTTTAGTAGATCGTCAAAGTCTCTCGTTGCGTTTGCCGAGGGCTTCGGCCTTGAAGGGCCTAGGCTTGATTGTAACGTGCGCATGTGTGTCGGGTCTGAAAGAAAAAACAAGAAAGAGGAAGAAAAACGCTGCGTTTGGGTTTTTATATTATTATTCAGAAGCAAATGTTTTCTTTTGCGTTGTGATTGGTTGAAAGAAATTGCTGCTAAGAGCTTTCGTCCAATCGGGAGTCGATAAATAAATACGAAATTCGCTGCTGCTGTTGCTGCTGCTGCTGCTTATTTGGGAACATTTTCCTATTACAATCAACTATATAATAACCAATAAAAACTCAAAGAAAAGAAGTTTAAACACGTGAACATCATCAGACAGAAATGCAAAAAACAATTTTATTTTGACGCATAACCTCTCAATGAGACTACATTTCTTAGATAGGAACTTCCATGAACAAAGTTTTTTCTTAGAAAATCGCATATGTGGAACACGATACGACGAGTCTGCTTCCCAACCGACTACAACAAGTCTAATGTAAACAAATACTTGTGGAGCCGTTTTCTTGGATAATCAATTCATCTTAAGTAATCTTCTGCCGATTCCACTTGTTGTTTCCAATCTTCTTGTGGTGGTAATCATCGTACAACTTACAATCTATTTAACCCTTATCCCCGAGGAGATCTGTTGATTAAAACAAAGACGTTCATCAATCATCACTCTTGGCATTTCAGATCACAAGATGCTGAGTGCGAAAAAGTGAGTTTTGCTTGGTAAAAAGGTATGTTTTACTACAAAGGTCAAACGTATTTCAAATAAAAAATATTATATATATATATATATATATATATATATATATATATATATATATATATATATATATATAACTTCTTTGTAATATAGCAGGAAAAATCCCAGCAGAGTGCTCGATTAATTGAGAATTAAACTTAAAAATTAAAAATTAAGAGCGCAATATTTATTTTGGTACAGAAAAATTAGTACAACATTCGTACCGTCGGTTTCAAGCACAGAAGGACTTAGCCATCCGGCTCTCTTCAGCGTATGTTGTCATCTGAGACAGATGACAACATACGCTGAAGAGAG
Source organism: Sepiola atlantica (assembly GCA_963556195.1). Taxonomy (NCBI): domain Eukaryota; kingdom Metazoa; phylum Mollusca; class Cephalopoda; order Sepiida; family Sepiolidae; genus Sepiola; species Sepiola atlantica. The sequence continues at coordinate 78,151,157 of OY744518.1, forward strand.
CCGGATGACTAAGCCCTTCTGTGCTTGAAACCGACGGTACAAATGTTGTACTAATTTTTCTGTACTAAAATATATATGTAGCAACGGAGCTAATGTAGAACTCATCCCAAGCCAAGAATCGAACTTACGACCATTTAGTTTACAATCAACAGTTCTACTCACTGCACTACGTAAACGATATCTACAATGTCTTTATATAAACATTGACTGTCATTTTAAAAGCGCTCCATTTGTTTATTTACAAAGAGCTTTGCACTACGCTAAGAAGCAGAAGGCGATATCATTTAACAACAATGCTCTACCCAAGAAGCGTATATATATATATATATATATATATTTCCGACAAAAATTACTTTTAACCGTTTCAAATATTGAAAATGTTAATTAGTCTCGCGCTTTGAACATGATCACGTCAAACGTACTTTAAAAAAGCGATAAATTGCCGTACCTTTCGAACTCAGCAGACCTATACCCTGTATTAAGACGATTGGATGAACAAGCGAAAGTACTCGCAACAAATGGAACAACAACAACAACAACAAAAAACACATACGGAGCATACATACAACAACTCGACAGAAATACGAGATTGATCATCCGAAAAATCGAGAAAATCAAAAAACGACAAATTATGCAGGAACATTCCGTGTTGTACAAGAACTTTTGTCTTAATAATGGAAATATGCTACATACATACACACACACAATATATATATATATATATATATATATATATATATATATATATATATATATATATATATATATATATATAATAAAATTGAAATATAAGCCAAATTAGCAATACAAGATTAATTTATTATTTTTTTTTTTTTTTTTACATTAATCCTATCGATTACGGAATAAAATTCCTTCTTCAGGGGTGACCAGAATTGAGTCATTTTTTTTTTTTTCATCAAAAAACAAGAATAAAGAAACTTATTTCTTTGTTAATTTGACAAACGTCCTTGGTGGTACGACGTCATCGCCATGCTGTTAAAAATTGGCGGTTAGGATTCAAAACCGGTGTCGAACGAGAAATGCGTTGGCACGCTGTCAGGTAAAGTGTGTGGTATCGTTCAAGTTTCAAAGTATTGCATATATATATATATATATATAAATATTTGTTATTGTTTATTATCTATGTACGTATACGTTTCATCCTTAAACCGGGACTCATCAGCATAGAGATATGACTATTCACTATCGGTCATATATATATATATATATATATATATATATATATATATATATATATATATATATATATATATATATATATATATATATAATCTTTTTACTTACTTTTTCTTTTTGCGATAATATCATTTTTGAGCTAAACTTTGATAAAGTCTGCGTGGGGCGCTGAGATTGAGAAGGCCGTTCCCAACCACGTGTTTGAAGGCCATCATAAACCAAGGAGTCCATCGCAATTCTTCAACAAATGCCGAGTTGCGCTCAGAGTTCTGCCAGGGTCCTGTGACCTTGCACAATCTAGAAAGACACTACACCTGGAGCTAGTGGCGGGGTCCACTTCGGATCCGCTTGTGGAGCGGCTGGGATAGCTAGAGAAGGAAATCTGCTCTCAGTGGAGTTGGGCGCCTGATCTGAGTCATTTCAATAACTCTGAGTTTTCTTTGGCCTTGCGTTTGATCCGGGGTGCGTTACCCGTTAATGACAGACTTTTCAAAGCTAAGACGAGCGACAACCCTTTTTGTCTGCGCTGTAAAGATTTTGAAGAGGAAACAGCTGAACACGCATTCTTCAATTGCAGCAAAATAGTTGGTTTTTGGAAGTATATCAATTTGGTCACGGCTCGCACCGTCCCTCTGGATTAAGGGTTATCTCTATTGAACCATTTTAGATATAAGAGGGATCTCCTTTGATTCGGGGGGGGGGGGGTGACTATATAGGTTGAGTCTGAAAAAAAGTGTAACACTTCTGTTTCTTAGACGAAAAGAGATTGTATTGTAGGCATAGACGAACGTGGCAAGCTTTGACAGCCTCCGATCAGTTGGTACCCCTAGATGTAACATCCGTAGTGTCCAATGTGATCCCTTCATGGTCCCGGAAGAAACAAATGGTGTTTCTCACGATCCTAGCCGTAGCTAGACTAGTAGTGTGGACCTCACGCTTAGAGATAGTGATAGGATGTATATGACCTTCTGATTACGATTTAATTTCGCACTTTAAACATAAGCTTAAGGTCAAAATTAGATGTGGTAGGAGGAGTTTGCACTCTGCACTGTTTAAAAGGAGGTGTATACACACCGCTAGCTTATGTGTGTTTGGTCGAATCAAGTTTGAGTCCGTGTTCCCTGCTTAGGCATGGTGCACGGTGATCTAAGGTCTTATCAGACCCCTTCCTTGTTAGCATAGTCTCTTAGCTAGTGGTAAAAATGAGTTCTGCTCCAGTTTTTTAATAGTCCCTTTTCCCACGTAAAAACTGACTTGTTTTCGGCTATTGAAACAATCCGGAAAACAGTGAGCAGCTCATACCTAGATAGACTTATCAGGGTTAGGGTTGGGGTTAGGGTTAGGCTTATCAGGGTCCTTCTAACCACCACACTTGGCTTCTTATTTGGTTATATTTTTTTTCTGTAATTTCTCGGTGTTGTTAAGCACCTGCAACTGCTTAAATTGCACGTATATTTTTATAAATAATAAAACGTCAAATCATTTTGATATAAGGTTAAGTAGCTTTGTCTATAGAGTGAATGTGGTATTATGGTGACTGAACTTGTTTAGAGAACAGACCAAGCGGTCGACAGCCGACCACCCAACCCACCCCACCTATTTTGGCCTTGTGCCACATCTTCTTGTTTTATAAAAGATTGCTTTATTGTGAAATTTTGATAAAATTTGAGATAAATAAAAACCCGGGTGCCAGGAGACTAACCCTAACCCTAACCCTAACCCGCCGTCCGACTAAGACACGCTCTTGTCTAGTTGTCGAGTCGATTAATTAGATCAGTCGATAAATCGATGCAAAACAGCAGAAGCAGTGCGAAAAACGCAGGCGGTTTCGATCACGTTAAATACATTGGATCCTTATTGAATATAAAAGTAGTTCGTTTCTTGACCATAATACATATATGAATTGACCGTAGAGAAGGGCGAATCAAAGGTCTCCTTTTCGTTGGTTACTACAGCATGATGTAAGGGAGGGTGTCACTCTTTTCCCTGGATTGTTCTACTTACCCTTGATCCTCATATTGTAATGCACAGTGTTTAGCAAGGGGTCATCCCGACCCATTAGCGAATAATCATACCACCGTACCAAAGAGTAAGAATAGATTGCCATTTGATTAAATTGCTTCCTCACGTGGGCAAAGTGAGAGCAGGGTCCGTTTTTTTAATCTGGGGAAAATCTTACTGCCACAAAAGTTGCATTCTAGATTCGGCAAATTAAAAAAAAAATTAACTCAGTCTAGAAGGATCAGTTGGAGAAAAGATACGACACTTCGATTTATTTATTTTCTATGAGGTAAAAATACAATGTAACAAATTGTGAACACGCCCATCAAAAGTGTGGAGAAAATGGGGGTCGTTGGTCATCCTTTGTGTACAATCACATATTTGACTATCCTACTATATATATATATATATATATATATATATATATATATATAGTAATAGGACGAAAAAATATATATGGAAATTAAGCTACACGGAGGCGTCCGCGTTTCATTCCCACAGGGTATTACTATTGTTACATAACCACACTCCTGCCTTGGCCGCGGCAGTTCTCTGAAACCACTTAAACAATTGGCTACAGTCCCAAAAACGCATATGTTGCATCACACACATGAAAATTAAAGCCACGAAAGTCTATTAAACGTCTCTAATAAAACGAAAGCAATAACGAAAGTTTAGAAGCGCTCTCAAACTTTCGTAACACTCTTTTCTGCAAGGCACTTTTAATATATTTTCTTAAGGGGCATTTTCATGGCACTTTTAGGCCTTTAAACTGTCGGTCCATTTTAACATTACCCTTTAAGCACTTTTAAACATAGTTCTCTTTTAAATTCTTTTCTCATTAAACACAGTTCATTAACCATTTTACATTAAACATTTTAAACGTTTTAAACATTGTTCGTTAGAAATATAAAATTCAGCATTGCCACTTTTTCTTTCGATTCTTAGTTCTTTTCGTTTTACAGATTAGGACCCAAAATGTCATGCACAAAAAAGTTACCTTACAGATTTCTGCCTCACTGTTGGTCGTGGGTTTGCTGGCACACTCGTCTCCGTTGCTGGCTCGTGATCGTAGTGGTGTATCTGTCTTGTGGGAAAATTCTGTTCTTATGCACGAGAGACCAAAAACGCCCGAAGACAAGGATTTGAGACAGATTCTATCTTTTATTTCACTTCGTTGTGGGGGTTTGCCCATTCGTTCCGCGATTCATTCATTCATTCTTCCTGCTGGGGAAATGCGACTGGAATTGCTGCTGGATCTCCAAGAGATCCAGCCATTACGACGAGCGATTACATTTTCAACCTTCCGGGCCGCTTCTAACCCTGTAACTCAATTCAGAACCCCCAGAGAAGGTCCAACGTGCAGTTCGCTGCCAAACTAGTAACTGATTTTTAAACCTTAGTTTCTCACGAAAGAAAGAGTGACGTCATAGTCCTTTGTCCTGTCATACAGATCATCACCAGAGCTGGTCTGACCTTTTTTAACTTAAACTTTTGAAGTTGGCCAGATTTAACCAGTTGTTATGACTTTTCGGACTTAGTCATCTCGATGAAAATGTATTTGTCCCAAAATGGATGTCCCTTCGATCTGCACCGAACTCGAACTAAGTTCACCACCTCTCTCTAGTGGACCTACACACTTTTAGGCATACGGGGCCCCTCATAATATAACACTATTAAGCTGTACTCACGTATTGAGCACTGTTAAATTAAATACTGAAAATCTATGCATTATATATTATATCACCTCATAATAGGCTATGTGTATATACATGAAATTAT
>OY744518.1:78158636-78246136 GCA_963556195.1 Sepiola atlantica
TTGATTAACGAATTCAATTATTTTATATACGTTGCGTATTAATATATATATATAATTTCATCATATGTAACCCAGGTTTCGCGAATCGATCATCAATTAGTCAGTGCCTACTTGCATCTTTGGAGCCTTTTCATCATCGGTCGATGACCAGTTTGACTTTTCCATCTGGTCTCCTGATGAGTTGATGGTCAATTCTGTGAAACCCGGGTCCCAGTACAATACCATTATTATTGTATAGTACACACATATAATTCATTAGGCCCTATATAAATTAGTTTTTGCAATGAAGTGTCATCGTCCTCTCACATACAGCGCCTGATATTCCCCAATTGTTACCATCTGTTACTGACCATAATATATATATATATATATATATATATATATATATATATATATATATATATATATATATATTCAAATTAAAAAAAATATAACACAACATTTTCTAATAACACGCTAATGTAGTACTAGTGTTGTAATAAAAATATTAATATTATGGAAAGCACATCAAATGTAGGGAAGAAATTCTTACAAATTCACCAAAAATCAGTTTTTATTTGCATACAATCGTTTTGGCCTACCACCAAGATATATGTAATGAGACTATCGCCATTGCTCCTAATAACCGAAGGTAACCCTCCAGACATCAAACAACTGTGTGTAATTTCGCATTCATTTTATATTTTGTTTCATTATATATTAGTCCTTAAAATATCTCTTTTTTCCTTCAATGGGGTTGTCTGCACCCATACTCACAAATCGTAACATCCTCGTACCATGAAATTGCCGTGGAAACATGATGTAAAATAGCTAGCCTGGATCTAATTTCAAGTTGTCGATGAAAGGAGATAAATTGTAAAAGCTGTTACGTTGTTTAATTATGTTAGAGTTTATAATGAATGTTGATTCAAAAAGTCTTTGCCGAGATTTATTTAAAATTAATTTAATGAGTCTAGCTTGTTTAAAGTTAAAAGAATGATCATGTTGTAATGCATGAGAGAATAGTGCATTTAGGGAATTGTTATTTTTTTATATCCAAGTCTTTTCTTTAGTTCCCGTTAAGTTTCACCATTATGATTCACACTAGATTAAAAAATTTGGAAATATTTGCTGCAACTCAGTGTTCCTTGAATAACTTGAAGGTCGTGACGGAGATGTGAAAGAAGTGGCCAGCAGGACGGATCATACCAGGCACTCTGACTGTTTCCACACATGATCTGCTTCTTCTCAGAACCAGATGCAAGATGTCTTGGGTGAGATTTATTTAAACTGAATTTAATGAGTCTAGCTTATTTAAAGTTAAAAGAATGATCATGTTGTAATGCATGGTAGAATAGTGCATTTAATTTTTTTCATTTTTTATGTTCACCAAGCGTTTTATTAATACGCGCTGAGTTTCACCAACGTATATCTGATTCCATTCAATATTTAATGGCCGCCATCGGCACTTCTCACATAAAAAACTCCAGAGACTTATTAAACAAAATCAAAAAGAATTAATGTGCAAAACAAAACAACACACAGTTTAGACGTAATATCTTTATACACTAATGTCCCCGTTAAATAATGTTTAAATTAATTCCATAGATATCTAAAATGATCAGCATTAACTTACCGTCCCCCCCCCCCCCAACATCATACTAGAAATAATGAGATTAAACACTGACTTATTTTCAATTTAACAACAATTACTTTAAACAAAATTTCGCACTCAATATAAGTAATCCTCTTAGTGGAGTACTATTCTTAGAAGTCCTAGAATCTTGTCCATTAAAATTTAGATTATCCCCAACCCCCTAATACTGAAGACTTTAGATATATTGACGACCTTTTAATTTTTCTTCCCAAAAACATACAAATGAAAAATCTTAAAAACAAATTAAACACAGTAGAACCCTCTATAACGTTACGTATGAAACAGAGAACAATAACATTTTAAGGCGTAAATAAAGATATTAAAAGTTTGAGTATTATTGTAGAATAACACCCTTACCCCCACCCCAAATGAAATTCTACTTTTTTAGGCGATTACGTGTGAAGATTTTGAAAAAAAAACTGGTAGAAAGAAAACAACAGCAACAACAAAATTATCTTAGAATTTAGAGTGAAAAGGACCATTTTCGCATATAAATTTAACACAAAATGATCGTCCTTCCGGGCCGTTCTAGCGTTTTAGGGCACTCAACCCTTTTTTCTTTTTGCTATGGAAGATGAATTCTTTTTTAAGCGATCACGTAGTTTTACTACCTTGCCAGTCGGACTTAAAAATAGTGGTAAAAACAAAAATAGTTAACTGTCCTAATAAGTTAAACTGGAGAATCATTTAACGTTAAATCTATATACGAAACTGATCACCGTATCTAAATTTTAAAAGAATTGTTTTTTGAGATTGTTTGTTCTTTTTACCGCTACGTTTTTCAGGAAGTTCACATGTAATCTCCTAAAAAAGTAGAATATCATTTTAGTGGAAAGGGGTAGGCGGAGGGGTTTTACTCTACAAATGTACCTAAGTTTGTTGTTAAAATTATTGAATTCTCTAAGTAAAAACTTATTTTTTAAACTATACACCCCCTTACTCTCGCTTAAATGCTGCTCGGAGGGCGGATATTATATATATATATATATATATATATATATATATATATATATATATATATATATATATATATATATATATATATATAAAATAAGATTAACGATAGGTGACGTAGCGTTAAAGTGATATATCGTGATAAAGTAAAAGCTCAATACGTTGAGTAGAGCAATCAATTTTAAAGAAGGAAAGATGAAGATAAAAAAATTGCATAAAATTACATTAAATTGATACAAATTTTATTACATCGAAAGTTCAGATGCAAGGAGTTACACTAATCCTTAAACCATGGATTTTCAAAGATTAGTGTAACTCCTTGCATCTGAACTTTCGATGTAATAAAATGTGTATCAATTTGATGTAATTTTATGTAATTTTATGCAATTTCTTATCTTCATCTTTCCTTCTTTAATATATATATATATATATATATATATATATATATATATATATATATATATATATATATATATATATATTCGTTGCGTATCCCTGGATAATTGTTTCATTTTACTTCAGTTGAATTTCTCATAAATCAAGGTGCCCATTCCTGGGGCTAACACTTGATCTCCATATGAGATACATAGATATTCAAGTGTTCCATTAAAGTTCTCCTCTACCTCTCAAACGCCGAGCTAATAAAGAAGTTAAGAACATCAATTCTCTTCTCCCCAATTAACCAGTTAACTATGTCATAATATATTTATTGTGCTCTTTTGGTCTTACCGGATTCCAGGACAATAATTCATTTAGTTGAGTATCCAGCTTAGTGCTGTTACTAGAGGCACCATCACTTGGAGAAGGTGCACTATGATAGCTAAGGCTAGTAGTCGTAGCTTCACTATAAGTATAAGTACGATAGACGGTAGTCATACGAGGAAAAACTCAACGCTTCTTTTAACATTAAACAAATCTTTATTGGGTATCCTATACCGTTGGGGGTATAGCATAGAAAAAGGTAGGACTGGTGTCCGGTGGAAGGAAACGAAGTTCTTTTACTGCCCGGGGAGCGGCGCTCGGAAATCCAGTGGATGAGGGGGCAGAAGAGAGGTGAAGAAGAGTTCCTTCTTGGTTGACTGCCAGGGTCTCTCTGATGATCCGTTCCACCGTTCAAAAGGGGTGCAAATAGTCCGCAAGGGACTAGCTGAAATCAATACGCCCTGTGAGCCGATTGGTTAGTTTAAGACCAACTTGCCCACAGTGGACGCATAAGAAATAGGTCCTATTTCAGACTGCTACAGCACCATTACTTCGTATAAGCTAGTGTAGGGTAACTATACCGAGGAGATCTTATTTGGGCTTCGAATACTATGTTATTTTGAATATTTTGTCAGGGTTTACTTGTAAGTAGAAGTATCCTCATGCCAGGTTGTCCTGACAAACCCCTGTACATTGAGACCTTAGACACTTTAGGGCAGTGTTTAGTAGGCATTCAAGTTCCCCCCAGTAGGCATTCAAGTTCTTCTCAAATTGTTATATGTGTTCATATCTGCAACTTAAAAGGTATGCATGATCTGTGTGTAATTTTATGAGACAACGATTTTTTTTTAACTTTTCCCCCAATAGCTTAATATCTGACTCATTTAAATTTGGCATGCCTCTTTTAACCTTGAATTTGCGACGTGGAAAATTCAAATATATGAACGTCTAACAACAAGTATTTTACCAAAAAAAAATTCTTTAAATCTAGCCACGTGGCCCTCACGGAATTAAATTTCGCTTCACTCTACCAGATGAAATCGTAATAAACGACTACTTTTCTGGAGCCTGAGGAAGTCAAACTAATGATAAGTACGATTGAATTATATTCCGAAATGTGTAGACTACCTATGTTTGTATAAATGAACCTATATATATATATATATATATATAATAAAATCTCATATATTAGCATTTCCTTTTTTGTTTCAGCTGTCATGGGGTGCGGTATTAGTTTCAAAAACCAGGAACTAGAAAAGAGACAGAAGGATCTCACATCGAATGGCGACGTTATTTTAACGGACAGACAAATTCTTCTCATCCAGGAAACGTGGTCAATTATCCAAGATGAAATCTTAGCCATCGGCGTCTACATCTACTACAGGTCAGTCTCTTGCCAAATCCATTAAACCTAAACTTTGTAGTATAATAGATTTTGAACCAAAAGCTTCATATGCTAATCTATTCCACTATTCACTTAGAGAACTTCGTAATGCGTGTTTCCAGAACATATATGTACATTTAATCTTCTTTCATAATTTCTTACATTTATTCCAGAATAACTGCTTCTCTCAACTACGTCTTCAACAAAGAGGGTAGCAGAGATTTTCACTCTTCTACAATTATCTACTCTTACACTCTTCACATTCACCGGTGAATTTCGTTAATATAGTTACTTACGCTTAAATCACCGTTATTGTTTCATTTTCAATTCTTACTATTGCCTACATACCGCACTAGATTTTAAGTATAAATAACGAAGGCTCACTTGAATTCACTTTCATTCTCTTACAACTTTTGCGAGCATAGTGAATAAGCACTGTGATTACTTATGGTTATCAGAATTAAGTGCTAATAACTTCAAATGTTTCGTATTTGCACAAGGATTGGTGTCGAACACACACTTTGAAATTAGAATGAGAATCCTTAATGTCAAAAAAAGGACGTTGACAAACTTGAGAAAAGGTTTTTTCCGAGTGTTTAAGAATAACAAGTCATTTTGGGAAATTGGGATTGTAGATAGAAGAATAAGAAATATACTTTACGCGGTGAAAGGACAAAAGTTTACCCATACGAAACATTTAAACCAAATCAGGAAAAGATATTCCGATACTGTAGACGACAACACTGCAGAAGACGAATTAATGGGTGCGGTGTTTGACATGTTCAGGTCGTCAGTCACACAAGTAATTTCTCAAATGCGAACAACGAAGAGGAAAAAAGAGAAAAATGCTGACTTCATGGAAGTCAACCTCAAGATAAGATATTGACTCATTACGGAGCAAAGGCTTAAAAGGGAGGTGTTATGGAGTAAGCTGCTCTACCTATTTCAGAAATAAATGGACTTACCCAAACACAATAAATACAGTAACATCGAAGCGTCATTGGCAGTTATGGCCCCAGGCTCATGATGCGTACTTCTGTTACATACTTCTGTTAATATACGTTTGTTAATTATACCACTGTGTTTGTCTTCATTCTTCCGGCCTGCAAGGTTACAAACGTTATGCAAACGCCGACTGGATGTTGCCTCGACAGTCTACGTCGTCATCAACTGTTTTTATTTGGCTATAGAATTCAAAGTTATTTCCTAGCCGATATTGATCATCATCGTTGAGTCAGTACTATTTGGGAAGACCAGGTGCTCTATGAAAATAAAACAACTCTTCAAATTCACCTTAATGTATTTCTTAATCATATACAAAAACATATGTACGATTTCGGCATAAAATGACCCACCGATAGTTGACATGCCGTAAAATACCACCGCCGCCACCACCACCGCCACCAGCAAGACCCCTTAAAGTTAAACCCTTTATCACCGTAGTAGGGCGGTGGCAACGTGGTATTGTCAGAGCTACCCGGCTAACAGGACTTTGATGAAAATCCAGGGGGAGTTGGCATCAGGATCCGTCGTCCTCCGGTCGTCTCTGCGTGTGTCAAGCAAAGGCGTGTTAGGCGCGGAACCACAGATTAATGGAGTAAAAGTGCCAATAGTCCATTCTGTGTCATTCTTTTCTGTGTTTTTTGCCAAACCTTCCCCGACTTCGCATGCAACCGACAAATCTTGCTGATCTCAGTGTCGGGGTTAAAAACCAGCAATCCTGCAGTTTAACGAATAGCTGCGACCAACGAGGAGAACTTCACGCAGACAATAGAATCCTGAGGCACGACCTTCACAAGCTCTATGCAACAGCACTAACAGCAACACCACTACCACCACCAACAAAAACAACACAAACACCAACAGCAAAACTACCACTAACATAAACAATACTAACAACAACAACACTAACACCAACAACGCCAATACCATCGACAACACCACCAACAATACCAACAATAACACCACCAGCAACAACAGCATCATCAACATTCAAAACAACAAATAAAGAGGTATGTGTTGCATAATAGTATTGTCTTGAACGATGGAATAAGTCAAATCAATTTCGGGTCTTTTTCATTTAATGCCCGTCACGGGATATTTCCCCCATAGTATCTGTTCATCTGTTCGTTCGCCATGATGCCATCCTCCGAAGCAGTACCCCCCTTTGAAGAGAAGCAGTCTAGTACATGTTTGTTCGTCCCAGGTATTAATTACCCCCTCCTTTGAGGAGGTAGTGTAGTATACGTTCCGTTGTCATGACACTATCCTCACAGGCATTGCTTTTTCCTTGAAGGAGGGTAAAGGTTAGGGTTAGGTAGTATTAGGGTTAGAGGTTAGGGTTATCTAGAATTAAGGTTAAAGGTTAAAGGTTAAAGGTTAGGGTTAGCTAGGCTTAGGGTTAGGGGCAGTATAATAACATTTTCATTAGTGGCGGACATTAAATAAAAAATATCCTGATTTCGAATCTCGTCGAATTAATTTACTTACGCATTTATGCCGTTAAGACAGATATGAATCTTGCTAACTACTTCCAATCACGACCCCCTTACCCTCTGGGCGAAATAGCGATTCGCACCCAATGAATGGTCCACAGGGAATCGTTTACAATAGACATATTGTTTGTGGCATTACCGGATCAACACCAATAATCGATACGCCATAAAAACATACACACCATGGAAAGGGGAATTAACAGAGCATTGATCGATCTTCAATCGATAAATTGGCTCATGTCTTTCGCTCCATTTAATATGAATTTTTTTTCTTCAAATTGAATTGCTTTCGAGTAAACTGTTTACAAATTGGTGCGAGGAATATGAATACTGAACGTCAACCTATATATATATATATATATATATATATATATATATATATAAATATATAGTAAGTTATGAAAATATATTTATTGCAATTAAGCTACACAGAGGCTCCCGCGTTTCATCCCCGGGGGAATCGTCAGGTTAAAATGCATGGAGTTAGTGTTGCCGGGTGTTTTTATATACACAACTAGCTAGTTAACCAATCAGATTCTTTGTTGTTCTCTTAGCCAATCGTTGGTCTTTGCACGAACAAAGGTTCGGTTAAGTTTACTTCTTATTTCCTATTCTATTGTTCTGTCTTCTATAGAGTGGCCTATCCCCGCTTCTTTGTTGTGTCAATATAATGGGTGACCTTATTTTAACACGTGCTTTCTTGTATTTCTATTTTAGGTTTTAGTTTTTATCTTTTTAAGTTTTAATTTAGTTTAGTTTTTTACTTATTTATTTATTTATTTAAGTATTGTTAGCCTAAGGTAAATTTTATTCTGTGCAGGCAGCTGTTTGCTATCTCACTTCTATAGTTTAATAAATGTTGGGTGTCTCTATATATTGTGATTGTTTATATTCCAATGACCAAAAAATTCAGCCTTTAAACAAATCATTTATTTTTATTTTTTTATGGCAGAATTGCTGATGGTCTTACAATTGTTTCTCAACAAGTAAAATGCAGCCATTAAACGCATTCACTCGCTGTTTCTAAGAGACCGAAATGAAAGGCATATATAAAGTATTACATCAAGCACAGAGTTTGTGGAGAAAAAACAAACAAAAAAAAACAAACAAAAAACAAACAAACGCCAAAAAGCAGGTAATACTTACAAGGGATCCCCTCCTCCGCCAATATGATAACAGAATTCCAATCAGATCGCCAAAGTATCTTACAGTTCTTAGCTCATGAGTTTTCAAAGATAATTCTTCTCTTTAGAGCACCATTACCGCAGTTATAACACTACTGGTCATAAAATTAAACTTTGAAAATATATAAAAATATATACACAAATACATAAAAATACATAACATCAAATATATCAACCCAAAAACATACTTTTTTGTTGAATCTATACAATACATCCAGGTCATACAATTTGAAAAACATAATCAGGAAAGACATCCAGAGGGTTGACTGAAGATTAATCCAACACAGTTTGCTGTTGTAGATCACTTTAGCTGCTCGTTGTAAAATACTCGCAGACTTGGTATTTACAAAGTTAAATTCCTACTTAATTCTAAGCTAATTTGTGGTGTCCAACGGGAAAACGCCCTTGACTGCGAATCAGTGGCGATTTGTGATCGTAGTTCGTGCCCGCCGACCGTCGGAAATTAACTTCCTGCACTGAAGATTGCGTTAGCATGAAACATCGATGTCTGTAGGTAATACATAATTAATATTTATTTATAAATATTATATATATATCTGGTGAGAAGAATTCTGCGACAGACGCCTTGCCTTGTCTTCCTATCAATTCTCTGTCTTCACCTTCTGATATCGACATACAACAGATGGTCTTACACCAGTCACGTCTGGACACTTTGGATCTGTCGTCATCTGAATTTGCAACTTGCAAATTCACATACCTGCCCATGTCCACTGCGGACATGCAGATCATCTGTGACAGCTCGACGGATTCACATCGCTTTTTTGTTTAAATGACTCATCGTGGAGTTGTCTTTTATACCTATAAAATCTGGCACACCCCAGACTCAAAGCCACAGTGAAGCTGATTTCAGTTAGATTTTTCTGGCCAAATATGAGGCGTGACATCACTGCCTGGACACGTTCCTGCGTATCCTGCCAAAAGTCAAAGGTGCACAAGCATATCCGTACATCCCTTGGAACATTCAGCATCCAAGACGCTCGGTTCAGCCATGTTCATATTGATCTGGTTTGACCATGGTCGGTCAGTCAGGGATTTACTTATCTCCTGACCTCTATAGACCGCTACACACGGTGACCTGAAGCTATTCCCCATAACGACATTTTGGCTGAATCTGTATGAATCTGTATGAATCTTATATCGGTATGCATGCCCACTAGACGGTTAAAGTGGTGCAAAAAGTCTGAGCCTAGGATGGGGTAAGGTAGATCCGCTACTGTAAAGACACACGTAAAGTCTCTGCGCAATTCCAAGTCCAAAGAACGAGAAATTTGGCCGTACGTAGGAATATGGGAGTAATTTACGGCTTGCAGTGATATGGCGACACTGGTAGCTTCTCTGTCAGGTGTTTCATTGGCTAAATACTTACGGCAGTTCCCGTATCAACAAAGAAACATGATTTTGGATATGGAGTCCGTAAGAAAAAAATGCAGGATTGTGTAGTTTCAGTGAAGACTGTGTCATGCCCAGGTCTCCAGATAATAGATTCACTGTTTAAAAATGACCAGGGCTTATTACACCTCCGCGCATGAGTACCAAAGCGACTATGATATTAGCACGGAGCTTGTTTGTTAGAGTAGAGGCGGTGGCGGGAGCGTGGGATGAGGGAAGGGGTTTGGAGTCGGCGCATGTGCGACTGCAGCTCAGATCTGCTCATTTTTTTTATTATTTCATTGGTAAGGCCCTCAATGGCTTTCAATATAGCAATATAAATGAGCGTCTGAGTGGCATTCATTAGAGGAGACAGATAACATTTGTCACGAAGGTTCGCTATCCTGAAATTGCACTCATCTCTCTCTCTCTCTCTCTCTCTCTCTCTCTCTCTCTCTCTCTCTATATATATATATATATATATATATATATATATATATATATATATATATATATATATATATGGACCGCGACAGAACAAAAAATAAAAATTAAAAAATAGGAAAAATATTATCACGGAAACACATTTGTGAGAAAAAAACGAAAGGGAAAATATGTATATGTGTTGAGAGCCAAAACAGAATAAATAATAAATTTATATATTTTTTAGCAGATAGAAGAGATACGAAGAGTAAATGTCTTTTTTCTGTGTGTCACGTTTTTTTTTGTGCAGAGGCCCTTTAAAAAATATTCTGTACGAATATTTTTTAAAGGCCTCTGTTAAAAGCCAAAAAAAGTGCCTCGTTTTTTAAATAAATTGGCTTATTTTCGGTTGAAGTGATGTTCTTTTTAATAGAAGAGTTGGCGAGCGCCATTTTGTTGAGCGGGAAAAGTCGTCTGGCGCTGTTATGTCTGGCGGAATAAAGATTGTTGAAAAATGTTTCAAAATTTGAAAAAGTTTTTTCTGGTTGTATATTTTCATAGACGAAGGATTTTCAAAGAATTTCTCTCTCAAGAACTTGTTCAGTGAAAGAAAGAAACATATTTTATAGAAGAAAGAATTTTTTTCATTTTCTTCGACACGGAACGCGCTTTCCAGTAGTCAAAGAAAAAGAAAAAATGGTTTCGATATTTTTTTTTTGGTGTTAAAAAAACGTCTTCTTTTATTTTGTTTTCTTTTGCTTTTAAAGAGAAACAAAAAGTATTTCGGAAGTTTCCGAGTTGTAAAATGTGTGCTTTGTTTCTTTTTTTCTTACGGGATTTCGTGTATTAATTCCTATTTCAGTCACCAAAATGATTAAGGAGCGAAACGGTTCGAATGCGGGCTGTTTGTTGTTTGGTTTTGTTTGCCCGTTTTTGTGACTGTTTTTTTTTAAAGGAAGCAGAGTTTTTTCGTCGTTGTTCGAACTTCGTTTTTCGTTGCTGTTTGAAATAACTTTGAAAACAGGTTGTCTTCGTGTGTAGATTTTTTTGTTGCGTGTTGAATTTACTTCGTGATTTTTTCGTTTCGTTTACAAGAAGGTCTGCGTCGGTTTTCGTTTAATGTCAGGTCACCATTTATAGGGAATGATACGAACTCCCTATATAAAGCTTAAATAAAGAAATCGTCGGACGAAAAGAAAAAGAAAACCTTTTTATAACAACAAATAATGGGTTTATTAAATAAAGTTACTTTCGCCGTATGGTATAAGTAGAAGAAGTTGGACAGTGTCCAAGTGAAGAAAGTAAAATAGAAAGTTCTTTGGACCTCCGAAGGTCTGTCAGCAGATATCTTCAGGCGAAGATAGTAGGGGCTGGAGTGTCCAGTGGACAAAGGGTAGGAGAGAAAATATAGACGTGTTTCCTTGTTGCTGGCTGGTGTCTATCTGCTGACCGACCGTGATTCTAAAAGGGGATGAAGTAGTTCTTTAGGGGACATATGGAATTAATGCACCCTGTAAGCTGATTGGGCAGTGTGTAACCAGATCACTTAACAGTAACATTTTTCAGAGGGAGAAAATATGCCTTTGTTTATGACCGCTACATATCTTTCTTTCTTGCATGTGATTTAAGAGTCATTTTTCTTCTAATATTAAAGTTAGAAATACTAAATACTAAATTATCTCTAAAAGAGAATCGATATTAAATTAAATCCTTATTATTAATTGTTACTACATCTTAAGTTGCAATGTAACTTTGAAACTACAAATCGAATAATCGTATAGAATGCTGGCTTTTTGAAAAGAGAATTTCGAACGCTGAAAACGTATACAACGTAATAAAAACACGCCTCTAAACTGATGTTCGATTTCGAATGTGGGGAAATCCCGCTCTCCCAAAAGGGACACTCTGGATTGGAGCAAAAATAAAAATTGCCTCAGTCTAGAAGGGCTTCTCCTTCACTGACCGAGGACAGAATAGACAAAGTGTTGATAAGACGAAGGCTGCACTCTACAAAGCTTTTGCGATGGACCCCTGCACAGCATACGAACGTTTTACTACCCGGAAACTATTGGCAGACGAGACAGTGGATGTCTTCTTTGCTGCATTGAAAAAGCTGGCCGCTCTGTTTGGAGGGTTGCCTAACAGACTTTCGTGTACGCATTTGTGGTCGGACTCCCTGTTCGAGTGAAGCAACTGCTGGGGGCACTCATAAGCATAGAAGCAACACCGATAGAACAGTTACTTGAGTCCGCCCGAGCTATCATCAGGGATGAAGCAGAACTTGAAGAGCATGTCGTAATTGCCGCGAAGTCGGACCAGAGTGTGCTTAAAAATCTGCAGAGGATGGACTCACATGCCAAAGTAAATTGTTTTCGCTGTGGGCGGAGTGGTCACATTGCAAATAATTGCATGGACAGAAGACATGGACGCATAGGGTTCTTCCAGTGTGACAAGAACGGACACATTCCCTCACACTGTTCGGGAAACGTGTCAGGGGAAAAGATGCCAGCGTCGCTCTGCTCTTCGAACAAGATCTAAACGAGGTGCAACCAATAATTAGAGTGCATGTTAACCAAACGCCTTGCTCAGCGCTTCTTGATTCAGGCTGCTCCGGTACCATAGTAAGCGCAAGGTTATGCCGCAACTGGAGGAAGAAGAGCATTAAAATAACAACGATAATTCGACGTCCCGTTTGAATTCGGTGGTAGAGCATTCTTTAACTCTTTCTTACACAAAGTGTAACATCAGAACAGATACTGCACTTTTTTTTTATATAAATAGCTGTTATAGTTTTATAGAATTATAACAATACGGGTTTCAAAAGAAAAGTTAGAGTTGATTTTATTTTAAACCTTTTGCCATTTTTTAGCTTCGTTTTATTTTTAAAAGAATTGATTTTTTAAAATCACTCCGTTCTCACAAAATATTTTTTTAAAAACACGCCACACAATCTGTATTTGAAATGGATTTAGGTGTTTCTTTCCGCCTGGATGGAATTCACTTGATACTTCCTAATTTAAATTATTTCTTTCTACTGAAAACATGAATTTCTTTATTTTTTTAAAAATATTGCTTCAAACATTATATTACTGTCCCCTAAATAACACATCCTTCTTTTTTTTATCCAGTATTTTCTAACAATGAACATTTTTTTAAAATTCTAATCTAAAATTAATTAAAATCTTTTTCTACTTTGTGTACTCTGTTATTAATAAAATTATCAGAAAAAATTGAATGTGTCTGTGTTTCTCGCTTATATGTAACTTCTATAAATACACTATGAATTATTATTTTTTTAGTTTACTTGTCTCTACCATGCATATACCTATTTCTAAAAAAAAGTTAAATCAAACCGAAGGGATGGGATTAACAAAACGATGAGTTGCAGCGATCTGTAATGGACTATTTTTGTTATTTATTTCCTACAATAACATCTTACAGCAGAAGTATTCGTGGACAAACAAAATAAAATGTATTTTAACAGCTACATGGACGAAAGAAATTCACGCAAGAAGATAAAAGAACAAAACACAAAAACGGTTGAGACCAATTTTGAAACAAATGCAACGCCATTCTTGCACGTGTTTCTTTTTAATAACGGCATTTCGCTACTGATTTTCATAACTTCATATTTGGTTGAAGAAGGCGACAGGAGTTGTCGAAAAGTTTAAAAAATAAGTATGCAAATTAGACGTACAGAAACTTCTGTTTAGATCTGTAATATCTCGTATATATACATTATTTCAGTGTTAAATGTTGTATTATTTACTTATATAAAATAGAGCTCTTTTGTATGTAATATAGGTATGATGAATAAAAATAAACTTTCGCATTTATTCATATATATATATATATATATATATATATATATATATATATATATATATATATATATATATAATGGCCGTCACTCGAATCAAGTATACGGGTCACCAGGAATTTATTTGTGGGTTCTCATATGAGAAAACAGTCCAATTCGAGATCCACACATCCCATCACAAATCGGCATGCATTATCGTTTGGCAAATGATTTTCGCGCCGCACTATTCTTGCTGCTTTCAGTTCTTCAACGTAATGACACTGTTCACTTTCAAATCTTTCCACACCACTCCTTATTCCATTCCTCCACTTCACTATCCCAGATGCACTCGCTTCCCATGTTGTGTGATCAATTCCCCACCTCTTCATATCCTCCTTCAAACAATCCTTGTACCGCTTCTTCTGTCTCCCAACCCTCCTCGCTCCCACATTCAGTTTGGAATGGAATCTTCTCTTAGAATAGGACTCGTTGCTCATTCTTACAAAGTGACCAGCTGATTAAATAAAAGTTTATGGACATACCAGGTGGAAGTTGACCATCTATTAGGTGCAGTTATATATCCCTGTTTGACCCCAGATTTTACCTTGTCGAGCTGCCATTTGCAATTACCGTTACAGCCATATCGTTGTAAAGCAGTTTCATTATTTTGATGAACTTCTCTGGACAACTTTTGATAAGATTTTCCAGAGAAGTTCACGGCTTACACTATCAAAGGCTTTTGTTAGATCGATGAAAGATATGTATAGAGGTTGCTGTTACTCTCAGCATTTTTCCTGAAGCTGTCTTAGACTGAATATCATGTTGTTTGTGCCACGAGCTGGGCGAAAGCCACATTGTGACTCGGGTAAAACAGACTCAGCAAGAGGTGTTAGTCTCTTTGTTGAGATACGAGCCAAGATTTTTCCAGCTATTGATAGTAGTGTAATACCTCTATAATTTTCACAGTCAATTCTTTCTCCCCTTTTCTTAAAAATGGTTGTAATTAGACCATCCCTTAAATCAGTTGGTATTTCCTCCTGTACCCATATTTTGAAAATAAGTTGATGCAGTTGTAAATACAGGAGTGGTCCACCCGACTTATAGATTTCAGCAGTGATGTTGTCTATACCAGCAGCCTTATTATTTTTCAAAGCAAAGACGGCAGTCTTGACATCTTCATGAGAGGTAATTTTGCTCAGTAAATCGTCCACAGGTCGTTGAGGGATTTGATGTATCGCATTGTCGTCGACAACTGGATGTCGGTTTAACAGATCGTCAAAGTGTTCTTTCCACCGGGCTAAGATTTCTCCACTACTTTTGAGAATTCGAGAACCATCCCGACTTCACAAAGGAGCTAGGTCTTGTGTGCTGAGACCATAAATAATTCTAGTTGCACTAAAGAAATTCTTCATGTCATTTTTATCAACATAAAATTGTATTTCTTTAGATTTGTTCGTGCACCAGTTGTTTTTAATGGCTCTTGTAGATGTTTGTACTTTGGCTTTTAATTTTTTATGTGTCCTCTTTTTACTTCCGAGTTCGGGTAATTGAGATGTGATGCGAGCGTTTTTCTTGTTTGCTCGATTAAATCTTTTATTTCTTTGTCATTTTCGTCAAACCAGTCTTGATTCTTATATTTCTTAAAACCAATCGACTCCCGCATGCTTCCAAAATGGCAGACTTGAGATTTTGCCAATGTTCTTCAGCACTGGCTGGATGTTGACCAGGTTGGTGCTGAAGAAGTAATTGTTGTAGCTCGAACTGAAGCCGCTTACACGGATCCCGGAGCAAGTCGATGTTGAATTTGAGCCTCTCAGGTGTATTCCGTATTTTCTTCCTACGCTGCAGCTTGATTCTCATTATTGAGAGAACTAAACGATGGTCTGTCCAGCAGTCCTCAATGAGTGGAGCAGCTGTTGTAATCAGAACACCCCTCCTCTCCCGTGCGCGAACAATAATATAGTATATAAGATGCCAATGCTTTGATCATGGGTGTTGTCAAGTGGTCTTGCATTTGTCTCTTTGTCTAAAAAGCATGTTAGTGACAATGAGATTGTATTTGGCGCATTTTGAAAGTAAAACTGTTCCCTTTCGAGTTTATTTTAGTCACATCCTCTTTGCCAATGGTTCGTTTTCAAATTTGAGAATCCCTACCAACCCTCGCATTAAAATCACTAAGAAAAATGATTTAATCTTTAATCGGAACGGCGGAAAGCGGTATGTCAAGATCATCGTAGAACGTCTCCTTGGTTTGTTCATCGGCATCGAGTGTGTGTGTCTGAGGGTATGCGCTGATTACTGTGACATAAGAGTTTTCCCCAGTTTGAACTCTAAGGCGTTCGTTTATGCCGGCTGGTAATTCACTAAGTCTCAGCATCAATGTGTTCTTTATAGCGAAGCCGACCTCATTTAGTCGCGTGTTGTCAGGATTCGAAACCCCGGAACACGAGTCATGTATTTAACACAAATTCCGACGCTTTAACCAACACGTTACTGTAAACAACCTGATAAATCAACACGAGATTAAACCTATTAAAGGCAGCTGTCGTCAAGCGTGTTCAACTACTGAAGGTACATGCAATAATATATATATATATAATATATATATATATATATATATATATATGAGAAAAAAGAAACAATGTTTCAGACAATATGTAAAAATAAAATGGAATAAAGGATAAGCAATTCAACAACTAACAAAAATAAATTCAAAAACTCATGTTGTATAGTTCTACCGAAATATTTCGGTCGTTAAAATACGGCCATTTTCGATCGGTTGGTAAACTTTTGAGTTTATTTTTGTTAGTTGTTGAATTGCTTATCCTTTATTGCATTTATATATATATATATATATATATATATATATATATATATATAAACTTTTATTTATACAAACATTTTGGCTACATATGTGCAGAAATATCTCAGCTATGACATTTTTACGGTTTAGCTTTTTTAAACGAAATTGTTAGCCTGAAAACAGCATAGAGAATGTGTTATTTTCCTACTAAAAACTTGGTCTAAAGAACATAACCGTTTACAAGGTTATAGCAGAAACATTTCTGAAAATAACACATCCCTCAATAAGCGTTTACAAGGCTATAGCAGAAACATTTCTGAAAATAACACATCTCTCAATAAGCCCAGGTCTTGCAGATTGATGATAACTCTAAAAAATCATATGATAGCACGATGCGAAATTTGAACCAAATCGGATTATTAGTTCACAAATTACATTTATTTAGATGAAGCTCCTGTTACAAAATTGAAAAATATTGGAAAAATCTGAATTTCCTGTGGTTATAACGCATTGCTTTCTAATGGTTAAAAAATGTGGTTCAAACCAAGAAATGGCATGATAAGTGTTTTTTGGACGTTGCTCTGTCGGGAACAACGTTTAAGAGGTTGTATGCTGACTTTAAATGATGCCGAACGCTCAGGTTGCCAAAATTCGACAGTTGTTCCGGAAAACATACACAATTCCACAAATCCGTTGCGTGAAATAGCAGAGAGGTTGAAGATATCGTAAGGCAGTGTATTCACCATTTTGAACGAATATTTGTCAATGAGAATGTATTCAACGCATCGACGATTCAGAGCGTTGTTTGCAACTTTTTGAATGCAACAAAGCGAAGTTTCTGCCTAAATATACGACAATGGAGGAAACATGGAAATATCACTTCACTCTTGAGTCAAGTCGGCACTCAGCTAATCCGATAGCAGCAAGTGAAAGCCATCAAAAGCAACCAAATACGAAAACATCAGCAGGCAAGGTTTTGACCTCCGCATTTTGGGATGTGAGAGGTATTTTGTTCATCATTACCTTGTGAAAGAAAGAATCATCGATAGCAAATATTATTATCTAGAATTATTGGTGCGTTTGAAGGAAGAAATCGCCAAAACGGTCACAAATGAACAAGAAAAAAAGAATTGAAATTCGAATTGCTTCCGCACTCACCCTATTCTTCAGATCTGTCCCCAACGACTATTGGATGTTTGCAGACCTCAAAAGAATGCCCCAGGGAAAGAGATTCGGCTCCAATAAAGAAGTGATATCGGAAACTGAGGCTTATTTTGAGGCCAAAAACTAATCGTTCTACAAAAAATCATCGAATTGTCATAGAAGCGTTGGAATCAGTGTATCACCCTAGAACAAGAATATGTTGATAAATCAAGCCAAATTTTGCCTAAAAGTTGTCGTTTTAGTAGTTAGGCCTGGGACCTTTTGAGTGACGTGTTATCTAGTCAAAATGTTTGAATAAATAAAAAATATATACTAAATAAAACAGCTCTACTTGTTGTTGGTACTATTATATAAACACAGTAAGGATTCATAGAATAAAAATATTAACAACACGCCACTTCATTTACTATATATATATATATATATATATATATACACACACACACACACACACACACACACACACACACACATATATATATATATATATATATATATATATATATATATATATATATATATATATATATATATATATAATAATCCAGGTAAAACATCTACAGGGTAGTAATCCAAAGAATTTTCAACCGGGTTTATAAAAAGAGCTCAATATCAAATAGAGCTTCAATATATGATTATTTTTATTTACACAGACATGTACAAAATCTGCGACACTGGCATGTCGATGTTATCGATCAACAGCTATTATAAACTGAGATCTTTCTAAATATGATCTAAGGTTAAGATCGGATTCTAACTCTGCCTGATACGATCTCAGTTTATAATAGCTGTTGATCGATAACATCGACATGCCAGTGTTGCAGATTTTTTTACATATCTGTGTAAATAAAAATCATCATATATATATATATATATATATATATATATATATATATATATATATATATATATATATATATATATATATGAGTATATGAAAGGATAAAAATAATCCGACGGTATGAAATTAAAAATGGAAAAGCGGAAGACCTTTTCACTCAACGTTTCGCCCAATTTTCACGTGGGCTTTGTCAAGAGCGGACGAAGAATACAAAAATGAAAAAAGACGTCATTTTTGTATTCTTCGTCCGCTCTTGACAAAGCCCACGTGAAATTTGGGCGAAACGTTGAGCGAAAAGGTCTTCCGCTTTTCCATTTTTAATTTCATATATATATATATATATATATATATATATATATATATATACTAGCTATACCTGCCCGCTGTAGTGATGTCGTTTTAACTTTAATTTTTTTTTGTTTAAACTTTTACCTCAAAAGAAATAAAATGTTAGTTTGAAGAGAGACAACTCTTTTTATTTTCTGCAACTAAAATCTGAGTTATTCCCTTTGTTGAATTTGATTTTTCAGTCATAAATAAAGAACTGTTTCCATATTACCATTTGTCCGGGGAGGGGGGGGGGCTACATAATTGTTTAAATAAACTGTAACAAAGTACGTTAGTAAAGTGCCGATAACAATTTTTTAAATCTCATAGGATCGCGTGATATATATATATATATATATATATATATATATATATATATATATATATATATATATATAGTCTAAAGAAGCTTTAAGTTATTTTAACAAAAAAAAAAAAAAGGTAAAATGCAGTTTAAATTCCCAGAGCAACTAACTAAATCCAAGATATTGCAGACTTAACATTCGTTGGAAAATTCATAGACAGATAAAAAATATAAGTAAATAAAATAAAAATAAATAAAAATGATAAAAAAGGGGGGTTTAAGTATCTAACAGTGAAACAAAAACAGGAGACCTTAAGCGTCTAATATTAACACGGGGATCATCAGCTGTTTACCATGTAACTGTTTCGGAAGTTTAAAAACAGGACAGTTATAATATTCATGGCTCTCCAATGGTACTGATAATACTACCATTTCCCCTATAATCAAGTGTCGAAATAATTCAGCTTAAAATTTTACTAATATATACATAAATAAATAATAATAATAAAATAATAATAATATTAAGACTACCGTATGATATGGTAATTTGCATATCGAATAACATTAATTATAACAATAAAAAAATAATTTTAAAAAATAAATAAATAAAAATAATAATAATAATACTATCTAAACACTAAACCCAAGAACCATTCTGCAATATGGTAGCTAGCAATAAAATTATATAGGAATCAAAATTGCATTAAAAAAAAAAAAAATTAAAATTAAAAAATAAAGCATAAGTACCTTATATATACCTTATATATATATGAAAAAAAAGGGAAAACAAATTAAACAAGGAAGACATAACGAGAGATTTACCGGGTTTCCTTCTTCTTCTTCTTCTTCTTCTTATTATTATTATTATTATTATTATCATCATCATCATCATCATCATCATCATCATCATCATCATCATCATCATCATCATCATCATCATCATCATCATCATTATTATTATTATTATTATTTTTTTTTTTTATTTACATTTATTATTTATAATTATCATTAAACTTTTTCATTTTTTTTCATTTTTTAAAGATATGCTTTAAGATAATGTTGCTTGAAATTGTTCTTTTAAAAGAATATCTATTCAATATAATTTACAGTCTATTAATTCATTTTTCACTATAAATTCTCATATTTTTGTATATTTTTGTTTGAAAAACTTTTTTAGTTGTAAAAAAAAATATTTTTACTATTGGTGTATGGTTTTTTTTTCTATACTTGTATTTTCGACATCCCTTCTTTCCCCTATTGTGTCCTTTTATATGTTTGATTTCATTACTTTGTTCGCTATAAGTGGTGGATTGTAGTTATAATATCCCAACCCTCCCTCATCTTCTCAAATTGCTGTGTAACTGAGAGTGAACTATACTCTAGTCTTGATGCTATGTTTTAACTTCGAACTTGCTTTCTATATCCTGTGCAGATGAAGATACATATAATGCCACTAAACCTTATGTCTAGAATCGGTATTCCGATTTTAATCGTAATCCATTATATGATTTTGATTCTAGAAAATGTCTAAAATTAAAAGCTTAAGCTCAAGGGAACTTAAGAATAAATTAAAATTTAGGGAATCTTGCTTAATTATGGATCAAATTTAATGCAAGTCTGAAATATTTTAATTTTCAAATAAGAGGTTGTGTCAATATGATGC
The DNA here is from genome assembly GCA_963556195.1 of Sepiola atlantica. Taxonomy (NCBI): domain Eukaryota; kingdom Metazoa; phylum Mollusca; class Cephalopoda; order Sepiida; family Sepiolidae; genus Sepiola; species Sepiola atlantica. The sequence goes on from OY744518.1 coordinate 78,179,705, forward strand.
CTTCTAAAAACTTTTAAAATACTCTATACAAACTGAAATTTGAGGAATATTTATAAATAGATGTCTAATACCTATTATTAAAATTTCACAAAAAATTGAGGTATCTGAATTTTAACGAAGACCTTCCACACACTTTCTATCCACTCTACATGAAACAAAATATAGACCACATTACCCACCCTTAGCCCTAGCAGCTATGTTCCAAAAATCATAAAACTATATATGGAAAATTATCTTATTGTATTATGGATAAGTAAGGCAACTTTCTCCCCTCATCACGTACTCAATCAAGTACATATAGCATCTATTTTCTACATCTCCCCCTCTTAATGCCAATCCCTTCGATTTATATCCAACACTTCACTGTATAAAATGTCGAGTTATTTAAAATAAAGCTTATTTTACCAAATGAATATGATCGAACGAGTCGACCGAAATATCTTGATTCAGCTTTTATGATGCGTTTGTATCCTTATCCCTTACCGTGTGTATGCACTATTCCATCTGCTAAAATTTCCATTTAGTCTGAAATTTTATTTCATATTCACTCTCTCATATATATATATATATATATATATATATATATATATATATATATATATATATATATATATATATATATATATATATGTGTGTGTGTGTGTGTGTGTGTGTGTGTGTGTGTTGATTTAGAGGGAAAATAGGAAAATGAATACAGCCGGATATTTTGATATAAGAATGAAGAAAAAGGAGACGTTTAGGTGATATACATACAAGTTAATGAAAAAGTTTACCTTTAAAATCGGCTATCGAAAAAATGAATTTTACCTGATATCGAACACCGGCCTCTTGCTTTCACGGTAAACGAACATCGATTAGCATACTTGTAATGGACGTATACATCATCAAGTCATATTAATCCAATCGAATTCAGATGCAGTCAAACCTGTCCACATCGATCCATTTACACACATCAACGAATTATATATATAAATATACATACATATATATATATATATATATATATATATATATGAATAAATGCGAAAGTTTGTTCATTTATTACTCCTATATTATAATCAAAACGAGGTACTGTTATTTAAATCAATAATACAACATAAAATCTTTATATTTAGTGAAGATAAAAGATTAAGAGAACCTTTTGACTGCCTAATTAGCATAACTGATTTTTAAACCGTCCATAATTTAATAAATATTCATTATTATTCATTTGGAATTGCACAGGCTTATGTTTGCTATGTATATGCAATAGTTTCGTATATATTAACAGTAATTAATTAAAGTTATTTAATAAATAAATCGGAAAAATAACTAAAACACCATGCGCTCACTAACGACCTTACCGAGGGTTGTGGCTTGCTACAAACGAGGCAGAAGCGAGAAGAGAAAGGGGGGGTGGAAGGGAGAGTGTTGTTATATTGGCTTGCAACGAACGAGACAGAAGCGAAAAGAGAAAGGGGGAGGGGGAGTGTGGGTGTCTCGCTCGCACTCTCTGTTCCGTTTTCTTTCGCCCTCTTTTTGCAGTTTTTACATTTTCCCTGAAAAATAAATAAATAACTTTTTTTATTAATTAATTTGATGCCTAATTCATAAATTTTAACAACAAACTTATTTTTTAATATTTACAAAGACTTTTTCACTATTCTAATTGATAAATGAAAACAGAAGTTTAGTAACACTGTGATCTGTCCAGATTACAAAAAACAAAATAGATTCATATTTAGGTATGATTGTAGATTAACATCCTCCGCTACCACCCACCCCCCCCAAAAAAAAAAAATTCTACCTTTTTAACTTGATGGAAAGACGAAAAGAAAAAAAAAACAATTATTTTATAATTTAAAGTGTGGAAAATTTTCGTATATAAATTCAATTTTTCGGGTCAGTTTTTGGGCAGTTAACTAAATTAATTTTTGTTATGGATGCTAAATCCGCTGCATTTTTTCTGGAGGGGGACGCTACTTTTTTTCTTAGGAAATTACGTGTGGTTTTATGACCATTCCACTCGGACTTAAGATTAGTGGTAAATTTGTTTAAAGTTCCCTAAAAAAACAATGGCCCGTGAAATGTTGGAAATTTTATGTTAAATTTATATACAACTGATCCCTCATAGTGTAAACACTTAATCCCCTAAAAAGCAGAATGTCATTTTTTTCGGGTGGTGGGGTATTAATGGAGGGTGTTAATCTGCAAATTTACCCATATTTAATTTTTTTAAATCTTATACTTTTTTTTTACTATACGTCCCTTTTTTATTTGAATTTGAAGCAATTGATTTTAGTTGTGCTTAGATTTCGGATGAAAATTAAATAAATAACTTTAAAATGATCTAACTAATTAAATATCTAATTTTTATGGCATAAATAAAAATATTAAAAGTTTGGATACTATTGTAGATTAACATTAATAAATAAAAATATTAAAAGTTTGGATACTATTGTAGATTAACATTAATAAATAAAAATATTTTTCAAAATATTTTGTCAAATTTTATATTGTCTGTTGGATCGTCTTGTGGTGTTGAGCGTATTTTTCTTAGCTCTGCATTAGAAATACAAAATGTTCGGTTGTCTATGAATGGATCGTATGGTTCCTTTGTGGGAACGGTTTTCTGTGGGAAATGCATGAAATAGTTATTTTAGGAGGCTTGAGATTTTTATCAGGAATGGATTTAACGATCTTCTGATGAGCTGCACAAACGAAAGATATTGGTAATTATACGTTTATTCTTGGTTGTTCGTTTCTGCGCGAAACAATTGTCAAGAGTTACATTGAATTCTTTTTAATTCGGCAAGTAAAAATATGAATAAAGACTTGGTCATTGGAATTTAAAATACCATTGTCTACTTATAATGTATTTTTATGTAATTATTTTATCGGTGATTGTAGCGTTCGTTGTTATTTTGCTTACTATTATTTCGATTATTTCGATTGTCTCACTTTCCTAAGTGATTAAGATGCAGACAATTGCATTATTAGTCGCCCTTAACTTCATAGGACGTATTTTTCGTTAATATATATATTTTTATTTATTTCATACGTACATAAAATTAATCCATGGACATGTGTTTCTGGCTCACAGCCGTCATCAGCATGGCTAACTTAGACAGAGATCGAACCTTCGATATTGATGTCTATAGTCCAGCGTTCTACCACTGGACCAAGACGCTCTGTCTAGAAATATGTATGATTTTTATCACCTAAATATTTAATGTATTTTTATGTAATTATTTTTATTGGTGATTGCAGCGTTCGTTGCTATTTTGTTTACTATTATTTTGATTGTCTCACTTTCCTAAGTGATTAAGATGCAGAAAATTGCATTATTAGTCGCCCTTAACTTTGTAGGACGTATTTTTCGTTAATATATATATTTTTTATTTATTTTATACGTACATAAAAGTAATCCACGGACACATGTTTCTGGCTCACAGCCGTCATCAGCATGGCTAACTTATATTAAAAAGATATTAACTTAACATTGTTTACTTATATATATATATATATATATATATATATATATATATATATATATATATATATATATATATATATATATAACTTAACATTGTTTACTTATATATATATATATATATATATATATATATATATATATATATATATAATTCGCTGATTATCTTATTATCTCATTATCAAAATGAATTATTATATACAATATTACAATTCCCTACCCTAGTTATATCATACATATGACCTCTACATCCTCGCTACCAACCTACACTCACATTTCTATAATCTCTACCTATCACAAATGACATAAATTAATATATACCTCACCATATTCTATTTTTTTTAGGTTTTTAAACATATTAAAAAGCTTACTAGTTAAATACGCAGAAATATATTTATCGAATACACTTAAACAAAATAAAACATATATATAATGAAGATGTATACCTAACCGATGCACATAGGCACTCTGATAGATTTATAAACGTAATTAGGTAAAAGTTAACAGAATTCATTTAAATAAAGGACCCCACATAATTCCATACAGGTACCACCAAATATATCACGGAAATAGCAAGTCTATAATAGCCCATCCACTTGATTTGATGCTTCTTAGAAGAGCATTGTTTACTGATAAGGATAAACCCTCCTCCACTAGACATGAAGCCCTCCCTTAGCTAATAAATTACAGTTATAATAACAGAAAAAATAAATATAAATATAACACATAAACACACCCACTCGATAAATTCATGATAGTCGACCGCAGTAGAATTTAACCAACTACCGATCAATGAATTACACTACACACCGTCACCCCTAAATATGAATACGATATAGAAACAGATAAACATACAGCATCTGTAATCAACAATTAAATTATTTTAAAATCATACTAAGTTACGATTAAGACACATACAGCCATATAGCCCTCCGCTGTAAACTCGGTACTTTTCCTAAAAGGGACGCTTGAGCGAATTCACCGGATGATGAAACCGGTGATCGTCGAATTTCATTTTTTGAAATGTCTTCCTTCCGTGAGTCACCGAATATTTGAGATGGATTGTCAGGGCGTTTTCTAAACATTAAAGGTCTATCTATATCAATGAAACCATGTAATATGTATTTTTTAAAGATAAATAATTTGTATTTTAGCTCTCACATTCTTACGATCAAGCACTTTATTGATTTCTTTTCAACATACCGCGACGCACTAATAGAGTTACAGAAGATGAGAACGTATCAACATGATACCATTGGTTTCGAGCTGTAACGGCTTAAAGAAACGAAACATAAGGTAACATAAACAAACCTACCGTTCGCCCTTGTCAGCCATGTTTAAAATTGGGGTCATGTGATAATTAATGCCTGGGAGGATGGTCTCATGCCAACAGAACAGATACTACACTCACATGAGGGAGGATCTAATGACTGGAAAGATGTTATCATGGTAGATACTACACTACCTAACCTCCCAAAGAGAGAGGTAATGCCCGAGAGGGTAGTATCATGACAACAGAACGGATACTATACCAACCCCTCAAAGAAGCGGGTAATTAACTGGGAGGGTGGCATCATGATGAACGAACATGTACTAGACCGCCTCCCTTCAAAGGAGGAGGTACTGCTTTGGATGATGATATCATGACGAACAGATGAATGAACAGATAATATGGGTTGAAATATCGCGTGGCGGGCATTGAATGGAAAAGATCGCGAAATCAATTTGGCTTATTCCATCGTTGAAGGCAATACTATTATGCAACGCATACCTCTTTATTTGTTGCTTTGACTGTTGTTGGTGTTGTTGGTGGTGTTATTGTTTGTACTGGTGTTGTTGGTATTGTTGGCGTTGTTGGCTTTGTTGGTGCTGTGTATGTTGTTATTGGTGTTGTTGATGTCGTGTGAAAACATCTTGAATTTAATATTAAGAAAAAAATGTGTGTTTTAAAAATGGGCAGAAACAACTGTATGGATAAAAATGCTTTTTTAAAAAAAATTCGGAGCATTTATTAAATTATTATATTTTGAGCTCTATTAATGCTTACACTATTGAGCTACTAACCAGACTTTTGTGTGAAGTTAAAGGAATGTAAATAATATATATATATATATATATATATATATATATATATATATATATATATCATGTTTATTGAATCAGCATAGTCCACTTTTTCTTTGTTTTCTCTCCTGATATTCGAAGTGATAGAAATCAATAGTGTTATTCCTGGATCGAACTGAAATGAACAGGATCCATGCTGCCTTGATTACGCTTTTATATTTTCCGTTCCACTGGAGTAAAAAAAAACTCCCACGAGCTGTTCTGGAAGGCAGAAGTGAGGCGTAACATTTGCGTTCCGTTATGTGTCTTGTTTTTATATAATGATCTAGAAAAACAGAAGACAGAAAAAGAAACGAAAAAAGAAACGTAGACTAAATTTCTCTTTTATATATTGATAGGTTGTTTTCGCAATTTGATATTTGAACAGAACCGAGGAAGTTATATATAACAATAGCAAATGAAGTGGAAATTCCACGGTGTTTTCTACACAAATCTGTAGAATATACTGTTAATAATAATAATAATAGTAATTTGGAATAAGAAATTTGTGTCAGGGTAAAAACTATTAGGAAAAAATGACTTTCTTTTTTCGTAAAATAATTGTCATTGTCAGCTAAATATTCTTCAAATAAATAAAACGAATATGTGTCTTTTTTATTTATTTATTGAAAATTGTAGCAATTTAATTATTTTTAAAACAATAAATATTCTTTATCTTCTTACCATAAAAATAATTGTCAGCTAAATATTCTTCAAATCAATAAAAACGAATGTCCCTTTTTGAAATGTATTTATTTAAAATTGTACTGTTTTAGTCGACGGAACGGCATAATTTGATTTTGGAACAATTTATTTTAAAATGGGTAAAGTAAAAAAATTTTTGTTTTTACCTTAGTGACATGAGATTAATCACCAATCACCATCTTTGCTGATCGGACGATCTTATTTTTTAAAGGTTCATGAAAGGTGATAACGTACGTACGAACATGAAATTGCTTAACGTATTATTATGTAGGTATGGTGGTTTATGACAAGCACTTGTTGACATTAGATTTGAAGATGACTATGTTGTTATGTGCAGGGAAGCAGTCCCGCGGTAATGTTTAGCAGATGGGAAGCATTTTGCAAAGGAAATTTCGTCTGACGTTAAGCACATGGTGGAACAAAGTAGTAACTTCTATTATTTAGATCATTTGGACTACGATTCTCATCTTGGTTTTTATTTTCACATTGTCTGAAAGGTGATAACGTACGTACGAACACGAAATGCCTTAGCTTATTATTATAGAGATTTCACATGTGTGAAAGCTGATAACGTACATACGGACACGAAATGCCTTAGAGTATTATTATACAGATTTTACATGTGTGAAAGGTGATAACGTACATACGAACACGAAATGCCTTAGAATATTATTATAGAGATTTTAAATGTGTGAAAGGTTATAACGTACGTACAGACACGAAATGCCTTAGAATATTCTTATAGAGATTTTAAATGTGTGAAAGGTGATAACGTACTTACGAACACGAAATGCCTTAGAGTATTCTTATAGAGATTTTAAATGTTTGAAAGGTGATAACGTACATACGAACATGAAATGCCTTAGAGTATTATTATAGAGATTTTAAATGTGTGAAAGGTGATAACGTACGTACGAACACGAAATGCCTTAGAGTATTATTATAGAGATTTTAAATGTGTCAAAGGTGATAACGTACGTACGAACACGAAATGCCGTAGAGTATTATTATAGAGATTTTAAATGTGTGAAAGGTGATAACGTATATACAAACACGAAATGCCTTAGAGTATTATTATAGAGATTTTAAATATGTGAAAGCTGATAACGTACGTACGAACACGAAATGCCGTAGAGTATTATTATACAGATTTTAAATGTGTGAAAGGTGATAACGTACTTACGAACACGAAATGCCGTAGCTTATTATTAGAGATTTTAAATGTGTGAAAGGTGATAACGTACATACGAACACGAAATGCCTTAGAGTATTATTATAGAGATTTTAAATGTGTGAAAGGTGATAACGTACATACGAACACGAAATGCCTTAGAGTATTATTATAGAGATTTTAAATGTGTGAAAGGTGATAACGTACATACGAACACGAAATGCCTTAGAGTATTATTATAGAGATTTTAAATGTGTGAAAGGTGATAACGTACATACGAACACGAAATGCCTTAGAGTATTATTATACAGATTTTAAATGTGTGAAAGCTGATAACGTATATACGAACACGAAATGCCTTAGAGTATTATTATAGAGATTTTAAATGTGTGAAAGGTGATAACGTACATACGAACACGAAATGCCTTAGAGTATTCTTATATAAATGTATATACTTAATCGCCGGCGTCTGTGTCTGATTAAAATACACTAAACAATCAAATGTAACAAACGTCCGATAAACTGAAGTAGAGTTTTTTTGTTTTTTTTAGATAAGCCTAATAAATTATTATTGTAAAACTCTGTCTGAAAAGATATTGAGTCCTTCATATGTACAAAGTCCGTTCTCTTGATCCGGCTAATTTCCGATTTTCAGAAGTTGATTTTAATATTATATATGTTTGTGAAATAAGTAAAATATGTTGATGTTTTCGCTAAACTTCTATTTGCGATATTTTGTATAAGGCGCTGAAGAAGTTAAGTATTGGAATTTATGTAAACATTAGCTAAATAAAAACAATTCATAAACATCTCGGAAACGATCGTACGCCTAACCGTGGTTGATCTTGAATTATTGGAACTGTAATAAATAATGATGTGAATTTATTTATCCCTACTCATTCTTTATAATTAAAAGGCGCTGATAGTATATGCTAATACATATATTGTCATAATTAATATATATATATATATATATATATATATATATATATATATATATATATATATATATATATATATATATATATATATATATATATATGGAAAATGAAAAAAAGGAAAACCAAAAATATGTTTTATGTATTCATCAACGTTTCGTCTTTATTTCAAGATTTCCCCAGTATGATTGGTCTGACAAAAATAATACACAAGTGCAAGTAGTTGAAACAGTAGCGGTAGTAGGAATAAACAAATTTAAGACATATTCATTTATATCCTTTCCAAGAATCTAAATATTTGTACTTATGTGTTATTTCTTCAGACCAATCATCCTGAGAAAGTCTTGAAATGAAGACGAAACGGTGATAAATACATAAATAATATTTATGGTTTTCCTTTTTTTCATTTTCTATTACGTTGGCATACTATTTCCATTTTGTATCATATATATATATATGTACAGGGTGGGCAAAAATAAGGGTCCTATTTTTAAAAATTCATAACTTTTTTATTTATTGATTTTTTTATTTTTTATTTTTAGAATAAGTAAAGGACCCCTTCCGAAGCAAGCATGAGCCGTATTAGCCCTAAGGAACGTACCCTCATTTAGAAAACATTATTTTTGCTTTAAAAACTCAAAACAGTGTAAAAAACAATACTTTAGTTTTTGTAAGTTTTAAGAAGTGTTTTTCGGCTAAAATTTGTTTTGTTTATTTCAAAAAATCTCGGAAGGGTTAGTCTACACACACATAAAGTTTGGTGAGTTTAACTTTTATTTTGTGGAAGTTATTCAAATTCAAGTTATTCAAATTTAAAGATAGGACCCTTATTTTGGCCCACCCTGTATATATATATATATATATATATATATATATATATATATATATATATATATATATATATGTGTGTAAAGGAGTAAGGCTACCAACATTTGTAAAATGTTTTTTCATTTATTTATTATTTTATAATTTTATATAACCCGTTTCAAGCGGTGGTCCGCTCTCATCAGATATGTAAATCCATTTGGATTTACATATCTGATGAAAAAACTTTTTACAAATGTTGGTAGCCTTACTATTTTACATATATACTTTTCTTTTCTCTCGTTGGAACTGCACTAATACTGCACTACCCTCTTTTCTATATATATATATATATATATATATATATATATATATATATATATATATATATATATATATATATATATATATATATATATAATTCTTGGTTCTGTTGCGTAAATGAAGTCAGTTGCTGGTTTCCCCTAAAAGCAACGTCACAGGTCAATAGATAGTTGACGAAAGTAGGACAGCGATTTATAATTAAAACTTAAGAAATTCCAGCATTTCTTTTCCTACTTGGGTCCGCCCCCTCGGCTTTAAACCTAAGGTACCATGTTGATCTTAACGTGTGTAATATATATATATATATAGATAGATAGATAGATGAGGGAGTAAATATGAATTAAAAATATTAGACAAAATGTAAAAATGTGGTATGGAAATGTGGACAAACAGGGTAACATGCAGGTAAAAATAAGGACACAAACGCATCATTAGAGCTGGACTAAGATATTTCGGTCGAAAGGTTTGACCATATTCATTTGGCGATGTGGTTTTATGTAAAACTCAACATTTTCATACAATGTAGGAAGAAAAAATCAAAGGGAAGGAAAAACGGTAGTGTGAGGAAGGAGACAATAGATGCTGAGTGTAATAGACATGTGAGAGGAGATGAAGGAGGAGGAGTGGGAAGAGTAGTGAATAAGGAGGAAGGAGGTGAAAGACATGGTTGGTAGCAAAATAAGTATAAGTGGCACTATGTGGAGAAATAAATTGAGGTAAATGTGTGAGACAGAATAACAGGAACATATGAGGGTAGGAAAATCAAACAATAAAAAAAATGGTACACTTAAATATAAAAATAAATAGATAAATTAAAAATAATAATGAAATAGAAATTAAACTATGTGGTAAGAAAATAAATAACAGGGGAGGAGTGGGAAGAGTGGTAGTAAGGAGAAAGAAGATACAAGTCATGTTGGTGGCAGAATAGGAATAAGTGACAGAAAATGGAGAAATAAATTGAGTAAAACTTGTGGATAGAATAAAATAGGAAACACTCGATGGAAGGAAAATGGAACGATACAAAAATTGCTAAACTAAAAATGAATGTATAAATAAAAAATAATAAAATAGAAATAAAACCATGTGGTTACAAAAGAAAATAAAAGAACGAAGAAAAGAAGAAAATACAAAAAGAAAAAGGAAAATAAATAGTAAAGAAAAGAGAAGAAAGAAAGAAACGAAAAAAAAACGAAAAGAAATGGACACGTAAGGGGATCGATTATCTATTATCGTATTTTTTTAGATTGTATTCATTGATTATAATTTTAGCTATAATGTTAGATATCTTGTAAAAAAAAACAGCCGTTTGTTGAATGTTGTTATCGCATCGTAGAATAAGACTGGATTCGATCAAGCGTCGTAATTTTACATCGTGAATATATTTCATCGTTTTTGTCTTGTGTGTGTCACATTATGATTATTGGAAGTCATATGGGTGACCAACGCGTTTAAAATATCTCCAAGTTTGATTGTGTTCATATATCTTTTTTAAAGGACGTTGAGTCTCACCAAAATAGATTTTTTCACAGTCATGACTGGGAATAGTTTATATTCCCGCATGTGTGAGAGATGTATGTTTCTAGTTTTGTGTCTTTTTAATGTTTTTATGGTGAGTGCGGTAGATTGGAGGATTCTAAAACCGTGTTAGGAAAGAGCGGAAAAAAGATGTTTGTTGTTTGTGTTGGTAGGGAGGATAACGTTTCTTGATATGGGCGGTGTGGTGCTGGTGGATTATGTTTTGCTGTTAAAGTGTATCTGAATAGCCTTTTTCTTAGCAGAGAGCATAACCTGTTTCGGGTAGTGTTTTGAGAGCGGTTTCTATTGTGTAGTATTCATTGATGAGATATTCTGGGGTTCAAATACATACAGTTCTAAGGTATAAACACATTATCATGCTATTTGTGAGTGTGGTGTGAATAGTAATAAATATACTCATTTTTGTTAGTGGGTTTTTGGTAGATTTGATATGATAGGGTGTTGTTACTTTTGTGGAAGAGTTGGTATATGTTCTGTCTCGAAAGTGAAATTAATAGAGGGTTAAACTTGGTTTAGTATTTGTGCTAGAGTTTCTATTCTATGCTTGTTGGGGAGAAAAACATAAAATATCGTCTCTATATATCTAAATTAAATGGCGTTGTTTTAAATACGGTATGAAAAAGGACCTATCTCAAGGGATTCCAGAAAAAAAGCATCCTAATACGGGACTGAGTCGGTGTCCCATGGGTAGTCCGAACTTCTATCTGTAGTAATTTTTATTGTAATCGAAGAACGTGAAGGAAGTAATGATGGAGCCAGAGTAATTTGTTTTGTTTAGGTGTTAAGCGAGGAGGTTTATGCATTTTTTACGGGAATGTTAGTGTATAGGGATGTAATATCAAGGCTATTCATTGTGTGGTTTTGTGAATTTATATGTTGTAGTTTTTTCAAGAGGTGACGTGATTTTTTTTATGTGTGCAGTGCTGATGGTTCCGATTAAAGGAGTGAGTATTTTTGCTAATGCTTTTGCGCTGTTGTGTGAAGAACTACCTATACTGGATATAATGGGGCGTAGGGGAATGTTATATGTGTGAGTGTTGGAGAGACGGTACAGTGGTAGTATTGTGAGGTGGTATGTTATCAGTGAAGTCTATTCTTTGGATGTTTTGTGATGTTTTTCAAAAAATATGTTAAATTTCTGATTGTTTTTGTTGATGACGTTCTTCTTCTTTGCGTGTCTTTGAAGTGTCACGTAGTCATACGACAGTTTCACACTTTTTACGCAGTCTTTTGCATTATTGGTGTACTCTGCAAGATCTTTCAAGCTGCACCGATTAGGCAGTAGAGGGCAGACAAGGCAGTGTTGCATCATATGATCCTCCTCTCGACATTCACAAATGGTTGGGTCAGTTTTGTAGCCTCATTTACTTATAGAAACTTTTGATCGCCTCATTTTTGTTTTCAGGTGGTTGAGAGTTTTTCACTGGAGCCAGGATGCATCTGAACCGGGATGGAGGGCTTCAGAATGGGGATTCCTATGTCAGTAGGAGCGTGACAATTCTCTAGCCGTCTGGTCCACAGCTGTAGTCTGGTCTCTTCCTGAGATATTGTTAGGGCTTCGACATGGCTGAGCAAGCTTCTCCTTGACTTCAGTCGTTGAAGCGTTGGTTTACGTCCATGAAGTAGATGACATTCATCACTAATAGCTTTTGTGATATCTACTCGGCTGGCAACTTCCCGTCTTACATCTGAAGGGGCAATGCCAGCGAGGAATTGCAGGTTGTTAAGGTTGATATGCTTCAGGCAGTCAGTTATCAAGCGGAATGAGTTTTTCAATGCTAAGCCTAATTTTTTGGGCATGCGTTGATCTGTCCCAAAGAGGACAAGCATACTCCGCAAAGTAGGGAAGCTACAGCACACACACTAAGATGTTGATTGCGTTAAGATCCGTGAGTTCATATATAGTGTCGTCGTTTGGTATACCCATTATTTTGTTATGGTAGTCATTTTTGTTGAGAATGACGATGCCTCCTGTCTTGCCCGCGGGAGAGATGATGATTTTTCGTATAGCGGCTAGATCATTCCGAGCTGTCATTTATCGTTTAGGAAGGGCCCCTTCTAGAGGTGTGGACGAAGCGGCAAAGGTGAGATATTGGATAAAGTTTTTGGTTAAGTCGGCGTCTGTGTTCTTTGAGTGATGTAGCTTTTTTTAGATACTTGTAGCGAATTTTAGGCCGAAGCTGAGGGCGTCTAGCTCTGTCCTGAATAATTTGATATCTCTATGGTTTTAGACCATGTCAGGAAGGCCAAGATTTTTCCATTTACTGTGAACCATAAGGTTTTCTAAATATTTTATTTAAAAAATATCCTTGTTATTATTGCCATTCCGCCAACGCTTCAAATGTGTGACTTTTCAAAAAATCCTTCCACGCAACCACGTGACACACAGCCATATCAACACTTTTCGTCCTAACATCTAGACGGATTTTCAACTTGGTTGCGATAATTATGTTTCAACCAAGAAGAAAAAAAAAAAAAAAAAGAAATAATGTTCTTCTGAAGATAGTATATATTACCGAAAGTACTCAAGTTTATAGAAAAAAAAATGTTTTTAAGATAAATAAATTATTTATTTTTAAAAACAAATAATTTGCGTTGTGCAAGGTTTTCTAAATATTTAATAAAAAAAATATCCTCGTTATTATATATATATATATATATATATATATATATATATATATATATATATATATATATATATATATAAATTTTACGTACATAAATATATATATATATATATATATATATATATATATATTGAAATACGCGATATACACGATATATCATCAAATGAAATGCTGTGAAGACAGAATCTGTGAAAAAAAAACAAAGGGGAAAAAATTAAATACACGAATAAATCATAAAAAACGAGAGATTGTACTGGTTTCGTTCGGATCAATTTGTTTTTCTTTTTGTCTCTTTAACACAAACACACAAACACATACACCCCCCACATATATATATATATATATATATAAACTAGCAATAATCATATAATGAAATATTATTTTTTATTTAAGCTTGTTTCGTCTTTTGAAGACTTATCAGTATAGCTCTAAACTGACGATGTATATATATATATATATATATATATATATATATATATATATATATATATATATATATATTGATTTCTTTTCAACGTACCCTGACGCACTATATATATATATATATATATATATATATATATATATATATATATATATATATATATATATATATATATATATATAATCGCGCTCCACATTCTGAATTCAAACGGCTATTGTTCGTTCCAAAACAGAACAAAAACATTCTTTTCACATCATAATCGTACCACATTTTTGTTTCTTTTTTGTTCATTTAGTTGTAAAAAACAAATTCTTTTCACGTCACAAACGCACCACATAGTTTCAAACATAGTGCTGTTATATTAATACTTTTAAATCAGTTATCTTGAGAAAGTCTTGAAATAAAGACGAAACGTTGATGCATATACAAATAATTTTGGTTTTCCCGTTTTCATTTTCCATCACGTTGGAATATTAATTTCCATAACTATCATAACGTGTGTGTGTGTGTTCTCTCTCTCTCTCTCTCTCTCTCTCTCTCTCTCTCTCTCTCTCTCTCTCACTCTCTCTCTTTCTCTGTGTGTGTGTATTTTGTTTGTGTCAATGTCCGGGGGTCATGCAGTTTTGGTCGTAGCATGTGCTTGAAGCATACCTTTTATTACATATAGTTTTAGAGTTTTCGATTAAAGTTGCCGTGTCGAAATGTCCCCTGTGGAGCTGGATCAACAAACAACAAAAAAAGCCGCGTTTTTCGACGTGGCCGATTATTAAGTAATGAGTTAAGAGGACGGATCTAATGAGATTAAAAAGGGCCAAGATCAGCAGCGTCAACTGGACGCTTCGTTTGACTCTAACGGTTGACTAAGTGCATTAACAAAAAATCTTTATCGAGAGCAAATCGAATCACACAGTAGAGAATATCGTCCACCGCCATCACCCCCGTAGCAAATCGCACATCCCGGGAGTGAAACGTTGGACGGTGAAGCAAGAAATAATCGAAATACGTACTCGTACATTCATATTACGAGATTACTAATACACGGCATGCTCACAGTGACCCACCGGTTCCCGTTAGATCATTGAAGTTAAGTGACGTTGTGCCTGGTCAGTAAAAAGTGGGTAACCATTTTAGAATATCAGGTGTTGTATGTCGAAGGGCTCTCTGCTTATCCCGGTATTGTTTCCAGTTGTCCTGGACTTCTCATTTTCACGTGATTGAAGCAATGTCGGTTCATGAGAGGTTTGGTTGGTTATTGCGCAACACATGGTGACCATTTGAGAATGCCAGTTGCTGTATGTCGGAGGGCTCTCTGTTTATCCCGGCATTGTTTCAAGTCGTACTGGACTTCTCCTTCTCACTGGACGCAGGCAATGCCGGTTCAAAAGAGGTGTGGTCGGTGTTGCGCAATACTTGCTTTACAATAGCCTCCTCGCACAGGCACTCTTACAGAGGGTATCCATTTTCGCTCGAGACTGAACATAGGCCGATATACTATTATCTGCTGAAATACCCGTCATACAAAGGCCTCTCTCTCTTTCTCTTTCTCCCTAGTACAATAGTGTAGCCGTTACATTTTGATGGACTATTTTTTTTCTATGTAAACTACTGTTTCTACGCGGAGTGATTGATCTCGTATCCAATGAAAACACTTTGCGTGGGATGTATTTCCGTTGAACTACTTATTCATTTTTCCCGCGTCTGAGTTGGTTGTGTTGGAGATGCCAACTAAAGCAGCGCGTACCTTCCAAATGACGAAAGAATGAAAGGAACAGTGGTTCTCCCAATGTTTCATTTTACTTCAGTCAAAGTTCTCGGAAATCAAGGGGCCTCTTCCTGGGGCTAACACTTGATCACTATATGAGATACATAGATACCCGAATATTCTATTAAAATTCTCCTTTATTTCTCAAACATTGAGTTTGTAAAAAAAGGATAGACAGAGGCTGACCAACGGCAACCCAATAACCCCACATTTTTGATGGCCTTGTGCTTCACTTGTAAAATATGTTTACCTTTCTTTGCAAATAAATAATTGTTTGTTTGTTTAAGGCAGGCGTAGCAGTTACATTTTGATTAGCTATTTTCTTCCTATGTAAGCTAATGTTTATATGCGGAGTGAGTTATCCATTATCCAATGAAAACACTTTGTGTGGGACGCACTTCCGTTGGCCTACTTATACATTTTTCTCGCGTCTGAGTCAGTTGGATTGGAGATGTCAACACAAGCGGAGGTGTAAACGCGTCCCGTTCAATTCACAACCCTTTTTTAACATTTGACGTCAAATCTGTTAACAACCCTTTCTTCTCAATAATGGTTTCGTTTGGAGAGTTTCGAGAAGATGTCAGAATCGCCACTTGCAGTCGGGATCGTTGAATAGATACCCATCCTACTGGCCTTGTTAGATATGAAAAAATGAATCACCAAGTTTTGATTAAAAGGACAAGCTACTTCTCTAGAATTTAAATCAATTTTATTCCAACAGTTTCAACAACACAACAAATGACCCGGAAAATTTTATGAAAAAAGGGAATACAAAATAGGTTAATTCGGTCGACATATATGTACTATAGAAATGCAATTGAGTTCGGGAGTTTCATCTCGTCTAGCCAAGCCATGGCTAGAGACGGAGAAGGAAATATGACGTCTATTCACATCGCATCTCAACTCGAAATGTTTATAAATCGCGGGAAAGGGGTTTGGACGGAAGCGGAAGTTGCCTTTCCCACGTAATCGGTGTTCTTATCGAACAGCGTATATATCACTTCGCGAGTGAGAATATGTAAGTGTGTCCTTACCGAACCACGTATCAATCACTCCGCGAGTGAGAACATGCTAGCGCAAAAGAAAATAGATTGTAATTATGTAACTGTTACACGTTGCATTCAGTTTTGTTCCAGTCCTGCCGAAATAAACGATTTTGTTATGTGACTAAAATTTATTCCTTCTGATAATTTCTTCTTCCAGAAAGAAGATTTTATTTTTAAGGAGTTGACAGGCGCTTCGACAGCGTTGCTTCTCTACACAATCAGTCCATACAAGCAATTACAAATAAAACAAAGAAACAACACAGAAACGACAATGTCCGCAGAAGAATTTATTCCTCGCAAACCCGACAGGATTTCCTTTGAGATCGTGAAACAAATGTGTATAGGGTTTACAATGCGAACAATAAAGTCCGAAAAAAATGTGCACGTGCGCGTGTGTTGAAGTTGAGGGAAATGTCTTACATGCCGTGAAATGCGTGTATGTAGCGGACATGTGCTGGCACAAGTGTGGTCATGCGAGGCGAAACAGAAAGAAAAAAGAGAATTTCCTTGTGGATCTCTTTTTATATCCACCGATTGCAGCGCCGTCTACTATCGCAAAGGGGAAGATAATTGGACCTGAAACGCTCTCTGGTGATGAATGTATGTTTAAATGTGTAGAAAAGAGTAGGTAATGCTACAATTTTAACAGTTTATAAAATGGAGTCAACTGAACGTTATTTCTGGAATTTTAACTTCAGTTGGTTTCTCTACGAGACTGACTTTACCAACCTACAGATCCCGACTTCCACAAATTGCATAACAATAGTCTTAGAGGGAATAGTTTCGGCTTCAGATAGGCATATACATAATCTCTTGTAATACTAAAAGCCATAATATCGAGCAAGCAACTGAAGGAACTGATAACCCTCGTAAAGGAGAGGCCAAAAATGGCTACAATTGAAAAAGCGACTGAAAACAGTTGTAGGAAATGTCAGAACTACAGAAGCAAAATACAGTGAAATCAGTACAATGCGTTATTTTACCTTTTACTAACTCTACAAGCATTGGTTATATCTGTACCGGAATCGGTGCACGTGGCAACTGCTAATCAAATATCTCCCCTCGTTTTTTAAGTTCACTATTTTCCACAAGCGTGGAATGTGCGGATAACATTAGACAACATTGGAGCATGATCTTAAAGCATAGCTTCGACGATGCGTTTTCAGCCCAGCCTTGTTGAGACACGTCCACATATATTCCCCACTCTATAATAAAGACCAATGTGTATTTACTTGTACGTAAATATATATATATATGTACTGTACATCCCGTCACACAAAATTTAACGAGTAAAACAAGTGCCCTTTTCTACCCTCCGCACAAAACCATTTCAAGTGTTGAGGAGAAGGCTCATAGCAAGTCAGACAACCAACTCACTTTTATCCTGCCGCTTAAAATTAATTCAAAAATAAATCCTCCACTCTATAATAAAAAGTCAACAGTGGGTGTTTTTTTGTTCTTTAGGTCATCAGAAAGGATAATAATAATTTATATATGAGAAATGAAATTACTGACGTAATTCTATAATTTTGTATTAATATTTTCTTAATATATCTTGATAAATAGCTACTATGATAGCGAAGCATGTTTTTTCTGACATTTTTGACAAGAGGTGTGAACTAGTATATATATATATATATATATATATATATATATATATATATATATATATATATAGAGAGAGAGAGAGAGAGAGAGAGCGCGAGAGAGAGAGATGAGGATAAAATGCACAATACATCATAAAATGAAATGCCGTGAAGACAGGATGTGTGAAAAAGACAAAAGGAAAAACAAATTAAATGCCGGAATAAATCATCAAAAAAGAAAGATTTTACCGGTTTCGTTCGGATCAACGAACATTTTCAGAAAAAGTGAAGATTTTAAAATTTATTGAATAAAGGCAAAGCATAGGAAAAAAGAAATGGATGTTTTCTGCACGTGTTTAACTATTTGAAAATAAAAAGAACGAATTTATGCAACGCGTTCGACAAAGACGTTAAAATGGGGAAATAGGCGAGGAAGAGAAGAACAAAAACAGTGAAAAAAGAAAAGAAATGAAAACACATGCAGTGGCGAGATATATTGCATTGTTTCAGTGCGGTGTTTGACAGATGTTTGCTTAAAAAATAAAATACAAATCTAAGGTTTTCATTAGATGGTGATGAGAGAAGTATTATAGCGCTTTCGATGCACTTGCGACGTGTGGGAGACTATTCGATCTTTAGGAGGGTGCAGTTTGTAAATTCAAAATTGTGGGTAAAAGTGTAACTTCTTGACTTCAGCTTCATTCGAAATTAAATATCAACATATTTAGTGAAAGACGGGAAAACCAGGAAAACCCCCCAAAAAACTAACGAAAAACTATGTAAAAATGAATGAAATAAAATAATTGGGGCCCTGAAGATCTGAGCCCTTTTTAAATATAGTAAATTTAAGTAGAACCACTACTATTTCTACCACTACAACTACTATTGCTAGAAAGAAAGCACTAAAAGAAATAATACCAGGCTCGCTTACGGTGAGCCTTCAATTCTTATTAAGTAGTAGAATCAACAGGTTGGTTTAGTTTAACATCCGTTGCCTAGTCAACCACCAGATTTTCTTTTCTCTCTCCCTACATTTCTTTTTCACTCTCTCCACCCCTCTCTCTCCCTCCCCATCTCTCCCTCCCTCCCTCCCTCCCCATATCTCTCTCTCTCTCTCAAACAGGTCAGTTAATATTTTTGTGCTGAAGATAGGATTATGATCAATAAGCATCTCTCAAACATATGTACACGAAAATATTTGTTGATGTTTCATTTTTGGGGCATGATTACAAAATATTGATGATGTCATAAATGTTGTATTCTACTGATTTATAATATATCAGCTCTGTTGAACTTTAAATCCTAATAATTGAACTAAATTCCACATGCATTTGTATCATATTTTTTTCTGTTTTTTTCTGTTTATGCAATTGAGTAACTGCTTTTTTGTGTCCCTATGATACAACTAAAGTTAGCATCACTGAACTTAACCCTTTTTAAGCACACACACACGCATATATATATATATATATATATATATATATATATATATATATATATATATATATATATATATATAGTCCTGAGCGTTTGTCTCGTGATTCTAGCCTGAATCTACGAACGACGTTCTAGCCCATGTGACCGCCTGTATCCACCACTCCTACACTGATGAGGGTAAGAGAGCCCGAAACGACGTCGTCTGTAGATGAAAAACACTTTAATCTTAAATAAATATTTATAGTATATATATATATATATATATATATATATATATATATATATATATATATATATATATATATATATACATTAAAAAATGGCGTATTAGTGGGTTCCCCCACGTGTGAGTTTTTGCTCTTTTTTCTTTGTCTATTGTTTGCTTTCAACCAAAAATGAAGCACTGTATAGTGTAGATCTTTTCAAGACACTTTAATCCAAGAACTTTTTTTACTCTTTGTGAATTTTTCTGATGATTTTGTAATGTTGCAGAGACGATATTGACATAAAAATGTTGTTTGGCACAAGACAAATGAAACGGACCGTAAAAAATATATCTCACAGAAATGTTATGTTTTTTGGAAATGTGAAAAATTAAAAATAATAAAATAAAACCATGGTTATTGGAATATAATATGAACTGACTTATATACATATATATATATATACACCCACACATATATATATATACACACATATATATATATATATATATATATGTATATATATATACACACACAGACACACACACACACACACACACACACATATATATATATATATATATATATATATATATATATATGTATGTGTGCGTGTATGTGTGTATATATATAGGATAAATCTTTAGCTAAATTCCAAAGAAACTCATAGATAAGTCTTTTTACAATTGTTTCAGTGTCATTTTATTCTTGAAATTAATATTTTAAAACAAATATAAAATTCTGATTCACTAATTTCTTTCCTCTTTCTTAGAATAGTGCGAAAAACAGCAAATTCGAAATTAAATAACCTTTCTTCATAAAAAAATTTCTGAAAAATGTTGCCACTTCAACATAAAAGATACAATTCTCACATTTTTGTTTCAAAAATATTCTTTTGAAGTTTCTAGTACCGTCCAAATCTTCAGAATCCGTCGTTATTATAAAATTAAATAGAAAATACGTTTAATATTTAAAAGAATCTTTTCACTAATTAAATATTAGAGATGTTTAATAATTAAGGGGAGATAATTCATGTTTCTTGCTAAATTAAATTACAGACAAAAGGAGATAATTTACTAGATAGAACAATTCTAAGACTCAGAATAAAATAAAATATCATAAAAGTATTTTAGCCTTATCTATTAATATATATATATATATATATATTAACATGGTTCACCCCAAACAAGGCAGGCCGCCACTGTAGTCGTAAGGGGCTACTGAGAAAAAGAAAAGGGGAGAAGGTTGGGGGGGGGTCAGCCTAATTTGGGATCTGGGCAGCGAGATGTTTGTTTACATTAGTTTTGAATTTCTGCATGTCAGTACTGTCGGGGAAACAGGGGGCAGGGAGGGAGTTCCAGAGGCCATCAGCACGAGGAAAGAAGCTATTTGAGTAGAAGGCTCTCCAACATCTGGGGACCTCCACAGTGAATGAATGAGATTTAGTAGATTGTCTAGTTAGTCTAGTGAATTTACGTCGAGGGGGCACCAGAGTAGCCAATTCATCGGAGCATAATCCATTGAAGTATTTGTAAAACAAACATAAGGATGCTACATTGCGGCTATGGGACAGGGACTGGAGCTTGGCTGACAGTGCAGGACCTATTAGGTTGGCGACTCTTTTTTGGACCTTGTCAAGGAGAGAGAGACTAGTAGATGATGCACCAGCCCAGATGTGACAACAATACTCAATGCATATATACTATTTTAATTCTTTAAGATCAAATAGTAAGTGGATTGAAATACTACAGCTAAAAATATAATAACGGAATAGTGTCCGTTTTTTATTTACTCCCCCCAAATCGTTTCGACCGTATTAAATCATATATTTTCTTATAATCATAAAGCTAAGATATGTTCAATCGGTCTCATAAGTGGGCGTTGTGATGCATTCGAAACTGTAATCCGATTAAAAAAACAGTGAATATTTACGAAGAATATTATTCTTTTCTAAAAATAACGGATCAACAGACTCAGTCAACGTTTATCTACAAAAAAGTTATTAGAAAATCGGATTACATTATTCAATCAAAGCGAATAAAACACAGTTATTTCATTCCCAGGAAGAAAAAGGACCTAAAGTTTTGTTACACCTACCAAAATGGGTGGTCCGAAAGTCTTGTTACCTATACCACAAAGGGTAGCCCGAAAGTCTTGTTACCTCTACCAAAATGGGTAGTCCGAAAGTCTTGTTACGTCTACCAAAATGGGTAGTCTGAAAGTCTTGTTACCTCTACCAAAATGGGTGATCCGAAAGTCTTGTTACATTTACCAAAATGGGTGGCCCGAAAGTCTTGTTACCTCTACCAAAATAGGTGGTCCGAAAGTCTTGTTACCTCTACCAAAATGGACAGTCCGAAAGTCTTGTTACCTCTACCAAAATGGGTAGTCCGAAAGTCTTGTTACCTCTACCAAAATGGGTAGTCCGAAAGTCTTGTTACCTCTACCAAAATGGGTGGCCCGAAAGTATTGTTACCTCTACCAAAATGGGTAGTCCGAAAGTATTGTTACCTCTACCAAAATGGGCAGTCCGAAAGTCTTGTTACCTCTACCAAAATGGGTAGTCCGAAAGTCTTGTTACCTAAACGAAAATGGGTAGTCCGAAAGTCTTGTTACGTCTACCAAAATGGGTAGTCCGAAAGTCTTGTTACGTCTACCAAAATGGGTGGTCCGAAAGTCTTGTTACGTCTACCAAAATGGGTAGTCCGAAAGTCTTGTTACCTCTACCAAAATGGGTAGTCCGAAAGTCTTGTTACCTCTACCAAAATGGGTAGTCCGAAAGTCTTGTTACCTATACCAAAATGGGTAGTCTGGAAGTCTTGTTACCTCTATCAAAATGGGTAGTCCGAAAGTCTTGTTACCTATACCAAAATGGGTAGTCCGAAAGTCTTGTTACCTCTATCAAAATGGGTAGTCCGAAAGTCTTGTTACCTATACCAAAATGGGTAGTCCGAAAGTCTTGTTACCTCTATCAAAATGGGTAGTCTGGAAGTCTTGTTACCTCTACCAAAATGGGTGGTCCGAAAGTCTTGTTACCTCTACCAAAATGGGTAGTCCGAAAGTCTTATTACTCATACCAAAAAGGGTAGTCCGAAAGTATTGTTACCTAAACAAAATGGGTGGTCAGAAAAGTTTTTTTACCCCTACCAAAAAGGATGATCCAAAAGTCTTATCCCTACTAAAATTAATTTCTCGGAAGCTTTGTTACTGTTAGCAAAAAAGGTGGTCAGAAAGTCTTGTTACCTACACAACGGATGTTAAAAAAATTTTGTTATCCCTATCAAAAATGATTGTCCGAATGTTTTGTTTCTCCTACCAAAAATAGTGATCTGAAAGTCTTGTTATCTTTACCAATATACAAAATTACATTTGAGAAGAAATAGTTGCCAGTTAAAAGATTATCATTAATTTTTGCTGCGTTTTTTTATTTCATTTCAACAGTCGGAGCTTGACTTACGTAACCATTAATCCGATTTTATTTTCCGATTATTACTTTCGTTCTTTTTTTTAATTTCCGATCATTATTTTCTGATTTATCCTGGCTCTTTCCAATTTAACTCGTTTAAGTTAGTGTTAGATTTCTTTCCATTCTGAACCTATTTTTTTCGTATGTTTTATTTCTTGTTTTACTTCGATATTTCTCTTATTTTTCTCGATATTTTTTTCGATATTTATTTTCGATATTTATTTTCGATATTTATTTTCGATATTTTTCGATATGTTTTTTTTTTCGATAATTTTTCTCTGCTATTTACACCCATTTTATATGATTAGTTTTTTCCAGTCTGAGTTCGATCTTCGCATCCTTTTCTCGCATATTTTGCACACGAACAAGGAAGGCACGAAGCTACATATGAACCAAGACAAACTGGAACGACATGCCATCATGTTGATGGAGACACTCGGATATGCTGTCTCTTCCCTAGATGACATTGAAAAACTGCAGGACTTCCTCCACGATTTGGGAGGCAAACACTTCTGGATGAAGGTACAACCGGCCATGCTTCAGGTAAGTGAATTATCACGCGGTTTGTCACACTTAAGTTTGAAAACTAAAACTAACTAAATCATATTCTCTCCGGAGAGCTTCACCATATGATTGACAACAGAATGTCCACCCAACAGGGGAGGGGGTCCGTTGTGTAAATATATGGTCAAGCAGATTATAATGTATTATAAGTATTTGCTAAAGGGATCTTCAGGACTGTATTTTATTCACAGAGATTTCACCTTCCACATACGGCGCCTGGTATTTCCAAACGGTCACCCACTTGATACTGGCCAGGCTCAGCGTCGCTTAACTTCGGTGATCTAACGAGAAATTGTATGTCAACATGATTATTCCTTATTCTTAGATGGATATGCAAAATGTTTGATAGTTCACATGTAATCATCAGTAAAATTTGAGAACCAGCCAACGCCGGGGAAGTCATCTAGCGTCTTATGTAAATTATTGCGTCTCAATGTTTAATATGATGGGGTATTCTTCGATCACAGACTGCAACAAACATCTATGGTCGGTGTTTTGTCTGAAGTCCTGTTCTGTTGACATGTCGAAAATTGCTCTGTGGATATTTCGTCTCTAGGTTTCTTTTTCTCCTTTTTTTCTGATAGCTGTAAAAATGGGAGGAATTTAAAAACAAATAAGCCGTTATCTGCTTCTGGTGTTTAGTTTTTTTTTCTCCCAACACTTTACAGCAATTACATCTAATTGGGCTGTAGTTTTTCTGACCCATCCCGTAGGGGTGGTGGGCCTCGCAAAATACGTCTGCTCACGTTGACGTTGTACCCCCCCATAAAGCAGCATTGATCTCGCTTCTATGGCCACGTACTTCCTCTTATGACGTAATATCATATGACGTCATCATAACTCTAAACTGTTAAATTCAAATGGAATTTTCAACTCCTTTAATTTCCTTAGCCCACGGTTTCTTTATTGGAATTTTTAATCTATATAATAAAAGTGACCGTACGTGTATCCGGTTTTCTTCCATAATCACGTATGCAAATTTAATTGTATGAGGAAAGAAATGGTGGCTTAATCTTAATAAGTGATAATAATAAAAAAGAAAGGAAATAATTTTCTTCACTTTTAATATAGACACAAAAGTATTGTCTTCATTTTATTATTATTGTTATTATTATTATTATTAGTAGTAGTAGTAGTAGTAGTAGTAGTAGTAGTCATAGTAGTAGTAGTAGTAGTAGTAGTAGTATCTATATAAAAGTGAACGTACGTGTGTCCGGCGTGTTTCGACGGATGAGAGAGAGAGAAATCACATTACTTTTGTCTTCTTTTTCTTTATGATCAGTTTCGTTTCAATGATTTCATGTAGTGAAAATGAAATTAAATTGCAAAGCGATAATGAGCGGCCGAAGCTAGCTAGCATCATATCAATTTACTTATTTTCAGCATATTTGGCACCCGGGCAATGCCGGGTAAATTCGCTTGTCTGATGATAAAAGCAAAGTGCTGTCATGTTTTGATTGTGTACACAATCATTCAGATAAATGTATCGAATGGATGCGTTTTCGGAAAACATAAATCTTTCCTTTTCTTTTAAAAAGCCGGTCATCGAAAGGATCACAGAAGGCTCAGGTTTCCAAAAAACGAGTCGCATTTACAACCATACTTGCAATAGTCGAGTCACACCGGAAGAGGCGGGCCAGAGACATTGACATGCGAGTACTCTTTAGAGAGCAAACATGGCACGAGATTACAGATAGGCTGATTGTTTTACGACACGTACACTCATTTTGGCTGGATTTGTATATTTTACGTCACATAAAACCTTTTTAGGGGTTGTTTCACGCTAAATTCAATCATGTTGGCTGGCTAAGTTCGTTTTACCATATTGACTTGATCTATCTGTTTTATGGCATATCAACTCTCTTTGTCGTTATTTAATGTCGAATTCAGTAATTTGGGGCTTGACGTGTCTGCATTACAGCATTGACATGATCTTTTTTTTGGTAGCCACTTATCAAAACTAAGAGCCACGAGAGGATAAGGGTTAACAAATCTATCCATCTATTTTACGACATTTAAACTCTTTTTGAGGTTATTTTGACTTGATGTCACATCAACCCATTTTGGGGTTCCTATTTACTTACCTCCCCATGACGGCAAAGTTAGACACGAAGCCGCTCTTAACATGGAGACCCGAACCTTAAGCCTAACCATATGTCGAAAAATGAGAGTTTCATCGATCTCAACGTGGTGAGCTGGACCCTACACCTAGCCTTACCCTAACCTGACGCATGTCTAGACAGGAATGAGGATTTAATTACTCTCAACGTGAAGACCTGGACCCTATGGCGAAAAGTGAGGGTTTCGTGGTGATATAACTTGGTAGAAGTTATAATCACACAATAACCAGAGTGTTAGGCCTTTAAAAGAGAATGGTTTATTACAACGTATATATCTTGTACAAAATAAAAGCACTACTGGTAATCTAATAAGACTAACACAATACACTCGAATACACTCGAACAGACATACTACTATTCGTAGTCATATATATATATATTCTACAGACTGGTTGGCTTCTTTAGTGACTGAGGGGAGTCCAGTATTCCATCACAACACCTCCCCCCGAAGCTGAAAATCTCTCTTGAAATTTCTGCTTCTAATATTACTTCCTTTTAGGATCCGGGCTGAAGCACACCACTGGTTTTCTTTCACGTGTGATCTTTTTTTTTATTCCGAACTAATGGAATTTGATCCTTTCCAGTTTGGGACGAAAACAAATTTTGTTCAGCTCGTAAGGCTGGCCCAGTAGATGTATACATAGGTTTGTGTACAATACTGGGTAGTGGCAGGTCAAAAGTATCTCGTAGAATCTCTATTGGAATTTCTTCCTCGCTTTTTTTCATTATTTTCAGCATATCGTGGACTAATTTGGTTAATGTGCCTTTTACACACGAATTTTGGACTTTTTACGATGTAAACCACTTTGCCAATCATTTTCTGAATGATACCATCCATCCAATAACTTTTTCCACCTTGTAATTTTTTTAAAAATATACTTTATCTCCTGAAGAGTATCTTATTATGTTTACATCTTCCTTTTTAGCAACTTTTTTCTTCAAATGGGGTATCAATCTACCGAGAATCGATCGTATTTTCCTTGCGAACATAAGTTCCGTAGGAGTCAACTTCGAGTCGTTGTTTCCATTAGGAGTCACCCTATAAATTGCTACAAATTTCTGAATAGTTGTTTCCTCCGTGTCTATATATATATTTTTTTTTCTAAAGCACGCTTGAACGTGCCAATAATTTTTCAGCTTGACCGTTCGATCTAGGATGATATACTGGTGTAGTAATGTGTTCAATGTCCAAGGAACTACAAAAATCCATAAATTCCTTTCCTGTGAACGCCGTATCATTATCGCTGACCAGTGTCCGGGGGGGGGGCGAAACGACTGAAAATTTCATCTAATACACTGGTGGTGTCCTAAATGTAGGATACTTGCACTTGAATACCTCAGGTCATTTCGATAAAGAGTTCACCAAGATCAAGTAATAATATCCATTAATCGGTCCAGCATAGTCTATATGTAGACGTGCCCACGGCAAATCCGTTTTTGGTCAAGGATTCGTTTTGACCGGAGGCGCCCTTCCAGCCAATTGACAACCTGTTTTACAAAACTTTCAATTTCCTTGTCCATTTCTGGCCAGTATACGTAGCATCGCATGAGTGATTTCATCCGGGACATGCTAGGATGACCGGTATGAAATTCTTCAGCATAACTTCACGTAGAGATCGATGCATTACAATTCTATCTAAGTACATTAAAGTGTTGTCGCATATTGAGAAAGGTGACATTTTTCGTTAGTTCAATCTCGCCCGATTCTTTATTTTTAATATAAAATCATCTATTTCGGCTTTCTTTTTTTATTTGTTCCAAAGTTACAGGTAATTCTCTGATAGTGTTTAACAACAGACCTGAGATTTCTTTTTCCTCTTTTAGTGTTGCTATAACCGTCTTTTCTAAAATTTCTTCATTTCGGGGTATTAATCTTGACAGTCCATCCGCATGCCCATGTTCTTTGGGTGCGATGTATTCCATCCTAAAATGATAGTTCAGTAGGGTTACACCCCATCGCTGTAAACGGTTAGCAGTGTGGGTAGGAATGCCTTTTTTGATCCAAACATAGTTACTAACGGTTTATGGTCTGTTTGAAGTATAAATGATCTACTATGTAAAAAGCGATGGTATTTTTTAACCCCGAACACAATCGATAATGCCTCTTTCTCGATCTGACTATAATTTTTCACGGCCGGTAGAAGAGTCTTCGAAGCGTGTGCGATGGGTTTAGTAATACCACCTTCGTATTTATGTAGCAGTGCAGCATCCACTCCGTATTCACTAGCATCAGTCGCAAGGATGATTTTTCTCAGGATCATAATGAGCTATGGCTAGATCTGAAAGTAAACTTTTTTATTTTCTGGAAAGCCGTCTCGCAATCTTTTGAACATATCCATTTTTTGTCTTTCCTTAATTATTATTAACAAATAATCTTAAATCGTACATTTTTTAAAATATAGATCGCATAATATTGGGCCAATCCGAGAAACGATTGTAGTTTTGCAACTGTGTCGGTTGCAGGCATATTTTTAATGGCATCAGTCCTGTGGGTTCGGTTTTCTGCCTTCACTGTATCAGTTGCCCGAAGTATTTAATTTTTCCATGAAGAATTGACACGGGATTTAATTTGAAACCGAATTCTTCTAGTCATTTGAACGTAGCTCTGATGTGTTTTTGCATGGACGGCGGCATCGGGGGGGGGGGGGGGGGGGCTCAAGCCCCCCCCCCACACTTTACGGTCATCAATAATGAAGTTATATATGCATGTGTTTAACCCCCCCCCCACCCACTTTTTAGGAGAGCCCACCCACTTTT
Source organism: Sepiola atlantica (assembly GCA_963556195.1). NCBI lineage: Eukaryota > Metazoa > Mollusca > Cephalopoda > Sepiida > Sepiolidae > Sepiola > Sepiola atlantica. Next base: position 78,208,753 of record OY744518.1, read on the forward strand.
TATAACTGTCCCGCCAGTCATGGTTTTTGTGTTCGTGAACGTTCTTACTTTTGACTAGAATATCGTCAAAATAGGAGATAGCAAACTCAGGACCGCCAGCATAGGGGGCATAATCTGCTGGAACAAAGCTGGGGCGACCTTTAAACCGAAAGGGAGTCTATTTAGCTTGAAAATTCCCTTATGTGTATTTATGCACACATATTTTGAGCATTCCTCGTTCACTTTAACCTACAGATAGATCAATCTTTGAAAAAAAAAAATCTTTCCTCCATTTAATTTTAAGAAAATGTCTTCTGACGAAGGAAGTGTATAATTATGATCCTGTTTGCAATCGTTTAAGCTAGTTGAAAATTTTTGTTTTTCTTTTTGACGTAGACGGTGGGTGACGCCCAGTTCGCATAGTCTACCTTCGATATAACTCCCATTTTTTCTAATCTTTCCAGTTCCTTGTTAATTGTGTCTAATGAGGGAAAAAGGGACGTTTCTCTTTAGTTTAAAAATTGGAGTGACATTTTCCTTAAGTTCAAACTTGACGTCTGTCTTTGTACATAAACCCAAACCCCATAGAAAACTCTGGGATATTCTTCTTTCAATTCATTAATGAATTTTTCATAATATTTTTTTCTTCTCTGCACTGTTTATTTCGTTGCAAAAGAGTTCATTGGGAGTTAAATTGAACAGTACTATCCAGTCTATTCCGAAGAGACATGAACAAATCCCTTGAATCATATAATTTTTTTTTTGCAGTTTTTTTGGGTTTTTTTTCACGGTAAGAAATATCGCACTTTAATTCTCCTTTAAAGTTTAATTTTTTACTGACAATTTTCTTGGTTTCAGATAATTTGAGTTTTCCATTTTTTTTCCCCATGTTTGTTCGTCAATAATGCTTATGTCTGAGCCAGAATCCAGCAAAAAAAGTGATTGTACGACCATTTATACGTACATCTATGCATTTTCGATTTTCACTGTTCTGGATTTCTTTTTTTGACAACACAACGTTTACTTTTTCTAAATTATTTTTCTTTTTCTTGCGGCAAACAGACCATTTATGACCCATAATTCCGCAAGATTCACACAATTTTTTTTTTCATACCAACATACATCTTTAGTATGCTTATTATTTCCGCACATCTCACATTTTCCTGTCATTTTGAATTTAAGGTTTTGTTTTTTATGCGTAGTAACATTGGCAACACCTTTTTCCTCAATTTGGGTGTCATACCTTTTAACATTTTTCTATCAGTTTTTGTAACGTGATTTTCGTGTCTTGCTCCACCATTGTTAAGATTCTAGACCTTATTTATTTTTACTCATGGAGCTCTTAGTCCTTAAACAAAGATTAAGCATTTGAATAAATCTTTATAGATTTCATCTATCTTGAATTACCCAACAAAAGAGTTTACTGTTCCATGCCAAAAATCCTCATTATTCGTTTTCACGATGGTTATACATTTGTATCACGTGTGGAATAGGCTATTACTTTCGTCGAATATCTTCGACAGTATATTTATAGTTTTATCGAATGAAACTTCCTCCAGTTTTCTGGGCAATATCAAGTTCGTATATTTGGTATTCTCCGCTGTTCCTAGTTTCTGTAATAGCAGGGTTACTTGTTTTCTATCCGACTAATCTTTTAGTCAATATCGTTTCAGATCGTTTGAAATATGCGGGAAATGTAACGCCAGAATCAGGTTTGTATAAAAATTCAAATAAAGAATTAGCTATCCATTCGGCAGAAAAAAAACTTTTTGTCGGTGGTCTGTTTCAGAATTTTTTCGAAACTTTTTTGCTGTTGTAGTATTTGTTGTTGAAACTCTTGATGTTGATTTGGTTGTTGCATGCTCATACACAGCATTTTAGTCATTTCGACTGATTGTTCCATATTGAAAATTAATCAGAACGACACACAAAATAAATTATTTTTTTTAGAAAAGTAATAGCAGTGAGTGTACTATTATTAGTTACTAAAAAGTATTCTATTGAACTTTTATCTTGTATAGTTCGTTATGTTAATGATCCGAGTTCGAATCTGAGTCACGGTCCATCATACATTTTTTTTTCAATCGGACAATAAAAAAAAAGGTTTTCGTCTTTGACACACCTTTTTTTAAGATGTCTTTGAGTTGTACTTTAAACAAATCCACAGTAATTCTTGTTTGTTAGCGCACATGTACGTCCGACGATAAAAACTGTTTGTTGGATGCTTTTTTTTACCTTGTAGAGGTAAATCCTTCTTTGTAGTGTGAATTCGATTAACCAACCACGTTTGCAGTTGATATCCTTAAATCAACGTCAGTCGGATTATTTCGTTCACAACGTGACTTGCATGTATTTACTGAATAAAAACAAAACACGTGACTGAATATATTCCAAAATTTGGTTTCGTTTCGAATCTTTGTTTGCCAATTGATATATTTGACTGTACCATATCTTTGATGGGTTCGTTTTCGAAATCGTCGTCGCCAGCTGATATATCTTGGTAGAAGTTATAATGACAAAAATAACCAGAGTGTAAGGTCTTTAAAAGAGGATGGTTTATTACAACGCATATCTTGTACAAAACAATAGCACTACCGGTTATCCAATAGGATGAACCTAATACAGTCGAATACACATACTACTGTTCATAAATATATATATTCTACAGACTGGTTTGTATCTTTAGTGACCGGTCCGGTATTCCATCACAACACGTGGATTGTAACGTGGAAAATAGTGCAGCGCTACGGGTATAGGGTTTTCGCTCTACCTGATTATTGAGATGGCGGCTTCTCACGCAAGCAGTTGGAATCTCGTTGTGTAGACGACATGCAGCAACACTTTGTTTATTCTCTCTTGTTATCTTCTTCTTTTTGATAATTAGGTTCGTAAACGTTAGTAATAAAGAACAGTGCAAAATAAAGCTTTCAGGGGTTTTATGGTTCTTCGCAAGCACACACTATACATCATACTCTATAAGGAAATGAAACCAATAGCACTCTCGCAGTCCCCCCCCCCAAAAAAAAACAAAGAGAAAGATCTAATCAGCTTATTCATCACGTCTCTCTAGCAACTCTTCATCTGTGACGTAACTGTCTGGATACGTAGCTTTAACTCGACTTCTAATGGAAAATTCCACACTCTACATAATTTTAATCTTACGTGGAAACTGTGTAGATGGCACGTGGCAGTAATTCGTTTCGTTTCCTCTTCTCTTTCGTCGTTGTCATCTTTTTCTTTATTTCATGACCTCGGTGGTAAATGTTATTAATAAAAAATCAGAACAATGTAATTTGGGGTTTAACGATCTTTTAGTGTTTTATTTTTATTTACACTACACATGTATACACACATAATACCCCCAAACTATCCCCGTTCTTTCTTACGATTCATTAAAAAGAGAAAGATCTGATCTGCTTATTTGCCATGTCTCACTAGTGACTTCTTATCAATGATGTAACTGCCTGGACACCAAGCTTTAACTGAACTTCCGATGGAAAATTCCATGCTCTATTTAATGTTTACCTTATGTGGAAATTTCTGATTCTAACTTTATTTTTACACACCCACACCTGAATATTACTACATGTGGACCCTAACCCTCACCCTAACCTACCTTCACCCTCACCCTCACACAAACCCTAACCCTAACCATAACCCACACCCTAATTATCACCCTAACTCTCATCCTAACGTGACGCATGTCTAGACAGGACTCACAAAAGTAGGTCAAGGGCGTGTGTGCACACTGCGCATGACTAAGATCAAAGTTTAGCTGAAGGTCAAGATCAGATGTGATAGAAAAATAATACATTCCTCGGTTTAAAAAAAAGGTGGATACAAATAGCAAGCTTGTGTGTATGAAAAGGGGTCAAGTATGAGTAGGTTTATATGTCTGAGCATGACACACGCGGTTCCTGGTCCTGTCGGACCCCAGTCCTTCGGGTAGGTTTACCCTCTTAGCTAGTCGAGTGAATGAGTTACTCCCTGGTTATAGAAATCTTCCAAAATTCCCATTCCCCACTTTCAATTTTTTGTCCTCGGCCTCTCCCAAATGGCCTTTATCTAGAAAGAACACCACCAATTCTCCAAACTCCGTCCCCCGTTTTTTCTCCCACTTAGATCCCATTCCTATTTAGAGATTGACTTGTTTGTGTTTGGTTCTGAATAAACCGGAAAACAGTGTAAGTCTCTTATTTAGAAAAGGGTTGAGAGGGTCTTACTGACCGATTTTGTTGTATTTTTATCTTCTCCCACTCTCGGTGTTATTACAATTAAGTTTTATACATAAATTATATAATTTAAGAAAATAAAATTGCCAACAAATTTGGGGACATCTTAAGTAGGACGGTCCCTAGAGTAAATGTGGTATTGTGGTGACTGAGATGATTCTAGTTAAGAGTAGGATAGACATTTTTATCACTTTAGACCAAGGATGAACAACGGCCCCCTTTTCCCCACACTTTTGATAGCCTTGTGCCTAATTTGTTTCAAATGTAAATTTTTTTTCTGCAAATAAATATTTCAAAGTGTAGTATCTGTTGTGATACTACACTTTGTCTGTTCTGTCCATAATAGCATTTTTGGGATCTTTTGTACAAGAGCTGTGTTTCCGATCCGTCCCTGCAAGATATACCTACCCCCCCCCCACACACACACACACAAAACAAAGCTAAAATGCGGGTTGTAGCAGAAACACGTTTTATTACTTATTTGGGAGAAATCCTTGTAGATTGACGCAATTTTTATGTATGTCCCAATCCAGAGTGCCCCTTTTTGGGTAACTGGATTTTCACCCACAATAAAAACCGACCTTGTGTCTAACTCTGCCCTCGTGGGGAGGCAAGTAAACAGGGACTGGCGGAGCTATTGTTTTTGTGAAACTCATTTTCCACTAGTGGCAGGGCTCTTCTGCAAAAAGATCCACATTTTCCTTGCAAATCGCGTAGATTGAATGGCTGCATCTCAAACTGAGATAGGGAAGTAAGTTGTATCAGCATTTTATACCAATGGGTCACAACCACCGAGGCCAAAAGCCACTCGAGGATAAAAGTTAATGAGATTGTCAATTGAATGATGAACACTACCATGAGAGGCTCAAAAAAGATGAATGGAATGGACAATACAATTTGATTAGTTGAGAGGACGGTTCGACAAGTATTTGTTGACATTGGACTTGAAGACGACCATGTTGTAGTTTTAAGGGAAAAAGTTTCGTGGCAACATGTTCCACAGATGGAAGAAAATGAAATTCTTTTGTAGTGAGGAGTTCTTGCTGTGAATGTTTTACCTTCCATTGAATTAATGATAGAGTAGAGAAAGACTAGCAATGTATTTTCCGTAAAAAGGGGGATGTAGGGAAGAGAAGATATTATCCCCCACTAGATTGCCAAGTTTATTTTGTACTCCGTTGTGTTTCAAAATGTTTTAGGTGATGATTGATAATTTGGATTATTCGAACTACTCTTCTTATCATGGATATTATTCTCACAACGTTTCGGCCGATGTAACCTCCGACCTTCTTCGAACTCAGGAATCTTTATCTTGAACTCAAGAACCTATACGGAATTTTGAATTGAATCCTTTATTTAATCCATGGGGGTTGATTGTTCTCGTTTCGTCAGCCATGACCGGGTAGAAATGTTAACTAATTATTGTTATTGCTAGTTATTATCGCTTGTAGTAAAGATTGCACCTTAAAACACCAGAAGGCTGTTACTTAAACCGTGACGCAACGGATAAAGGTGTTAATTAACAACCAGTTATCTATGTGACAATTTACTGGGGGTTGAAGATTCAATCCTTACTACAGACAATAATAGCTAAAAATAACATAATAATCAATTAACACCTTTACTAAAGATACGTGGTGCAACGGATATAAGTGCTAAGTAATAATCAGTTGTAAGTGACAGTCTTCTGGAGGTTGAAGGTTCAATCCTCAGTACGAGCGATACTAACAATACAATTACGCATTACTTAAGACTTCTACCCGATCATGGCTGACGGAACGAGAACAATCTACCTCAAAGTGGAGTTTACTATTGTAATTAATCTAATGTAAAATAAAGTTAAAACAATGTATACGTAAAAGGATAATTTAAGAATAACACAATCACAATGTTTTATGGTATTCGGCACCAATGAAAAATAAAATGATTTATTAAAATAAATTAATTATCAAAGAAGAAAGAAAAAATAGAAAAATACGTAAATTGAAGGGGGGAAAACATGAAACAACGGAAATAAAGTTTTCGAAATAAATGAAAGTTTTACACTGGGTAAAATTCAGCAATTTGTTTGAAAATTAACCTGTGCGTTTGCAAGAAGTCTATTAGTTTGGCATTATCTCTGGTTAAATTTTAAATATCTTGCAAGTTCAGACTGCTAAAATCCATTCCAAGATAAAACTGTGGTTAAAAACTTTGAGTTATCTCCCCCTTATTTGACTCTTCAGAATTAAAGATAAAACAATTTTTTCCGGGCCTACGATACATAAGCACCGACATTTTTAATAATAATATATGAAATCAGAGAGCGAGCAGTGATATGTTAAAATCCCCTTCCCTTTTTGTTATTCCCCCACACCACCCGCTAGCTGAAGAATACGCACTAACTAGGCCTTACGATCTTGGGCCCAGGTGTTCTATGTTCGTCCATTCACAAACGTTGTCTATCCATCTTTTATTTTGTCTACCTTTCTACCGGCTTCCTTGTATTATGCCTTCAACGCATATTTTGCATAGCCCTACACTGGAACGCCTTTGTTATAATGAAACTTAATCATCTTTCGTTCTTTTTTAGCTCCTTACATCAATTGGCTTCATGCTGTGTCTGGAGCGACTTCAATGGAAAAAAAAAATAAATGTTAAGATTTGTACAAAATCATGCAGGTATATGTATCGGATGGATGCGTTTTGCAGAAAATAATTATTTTTATCTCTTAAATGCCGGCCACCGAAGAGTGGATCACGTGTGGATCGGGTTTCTAAAATGAGGTACATTTACAGGCTTACCGAGCTTGGACAGGTTTCACCGGAAGCCGCTGGTTTCTAGACATGGCATTCGTGTACTGATTAGAGACTAAATTATGGCGCGAGACTGTCGAGACGGTCTCTGTTTTATTTTTACATTTTTTAAATATTCTTTTACTATGGGGTTACCACTTATCAAGGCTAAGAGCCACTCGAGGATAATTAATTAATGAGACGGAATAATTGTTACAGAGCCCTATGAAAGTACTAGCACTGATCAAAGGTATGAATTGCGTTTGATTACATATGCGGCCGTTCTGGCCTTTTAGCCAATATCAAAGTGTAGTATCTGTTCTCAGTTGCGACATTTTCATCTTCCCAAAAGACCAGTGATCGGTTACCGGGCCTTTGGTTTAAAGCACATTATTACTTTGACCAAGCCCCCTCTTGGGGCTTTTGTCACTTTTTTGCCCCCTCTTGGGACTTTTCTTATTTTTTCTTCTTCCTTCTTCTTTTCCCTGACTGTTGGGCTGAGTTAAGCAGCTGGCAGGTTTCGGGGAGACTGACGAACCCGTAAAACGGTGAAGGTCTCCAAATCGGCGGGTCTAGTCCAACAGTTAGGTTTGTTCGCCCCTCTTGGGCATTTAATTATTTTTTCTTTGTTCCAGCGTCTATCTGAGGTGCGCACTTAAGCAGCTGACTAAAGATGGAAGCCAGCCAGGCTTCAAAAACCTGTGGTGTGACCGCGGAGGGAACCTTGATTGAGGCGGGGGATCGCACACTCGAGTGCGCCCCATTGATGTTGGGGAGTACCGCGCCGAGCGGAACTCCAGTTGATGTGTTGGGGAGTACCGCACTGAGCGGAACTCCAGTTGATGTGGTGGGTAGCACAACCGAGTGCGCCCAAATTGTGGAGGGGACTGTCGCACCGAGCGACAATCCAGTTGTGGCGAGGACTGCCGCACCGAGCGGCAATCCAGTCTTGGCGGGGAGCACACCCGAGTGCTTTCCAGTATCTATATAGGATATGCCCATGTCGGGGGTTAGCACACCCGAGTGCGCCCAAGTTCGTGCAGTCGCAAGGGTTGCCGCAGCAGCCAGTAGCTCATGTGAGCTTAGTTTCGGGGATTTTAACCATCCCGTTGGCCCTAGTCTCCCGAGAAATATCCCTTTTGATTTCGAGAGACGCAATCGTAGGGGCAATAAGGCGCAGGCTCTTAAAAAAGCCAGTCCCTAGACTTAGAGATAGCCCCAAAATTATATAGGCCAGGGTTGTTTCTTGGGTGCTCCTCAGGGGATTCGTCCTCAGAAGAGGAAAATTATCAAGTAGCAGGAAAAGTAAGAAAGGGGATCTTAAAAACACCTCCAGAGGCGTGGCCGGCGCTGAGTAGCTCTAGTTCCCATATCCCAGCAGATCAGAAAACCCCAATGATAAATGCTCCTCAGGTCCAAAGAAAACCAACAAAATGGGGGCCCCAGAATGAGAAGACCCCAGAGCATTACAAGGAATTATTCAGGAATAAATATAAGGACCTTACAGAGGGAAATAAGATCAAGCTGAGCCCTGGTACTTTGGAGATTGTCAGAGCAAGTATTGTCACTCTGGTTACAACAGACATTAAGTTAAAGGGGCTCACTGGGGTCCATAAAGAAAGAATGTATGAAATGTTGGCGGACTCGAATATACCAGCCACATACATCCTTAAGAAATCTTATGCGGCGTGGGATATCCTGCCCTCAACCCCGGAACAAGCAGAGAAAGTGTCGAGAAATGACATTTTGTGGAAAGGTCTCCGGATCAAAACGGAGTACCTGGACAGAAGACGGACGACCGTTAAGATACTCGGCGTCCCATATTGTATTGATGCAGATCATCTGGGTGCCATTATGTCACAATGTGGAGACGTCGAGGCGGTTCTTCCGGTCCGTGGCCCCCGAAATATCCTCACGGGGGAGTATATCTTCAAAATGAGGCTGAATTATGCCAGTTTCCTCGCGATACCAGCACAACTGCAGTGTGAAGCATGGACGATGTCAATAATCGTCGAGGGAAGGAAACCACATTGCTGGCAATGCCTGACGCCGGGGTATATGGCGAAGGATTGCCCAAAAAGGATCGCAGTAAAATCCTCGGCGTCTGGGCCTTCAACCTCGAATAAAGTGCTAGCAAAAAGCAAAGCGGTAACAGAAGTGGAAGCTTTAGCCAAAACTAAAGTGCCGACTTTAACAGCAAGAACAACGGGGGAAAACCCGTACCAAATTCGGAGAAAAATCTAAAGAGACTCCCTCAGGTTGGAACAAAGTGGTCTCTAAGACCAGTGAAAGGGCTAAGATTAGTCACAGCCTAACTCAACCCGAAATGACGCCAACACCGGCAGTAGAGAGAAAGCTTTCTGAGCACTCTTCGGAATCGGAGGAGGAAGACGAAATAGAGGAGAGAATGGCAGTGGAAAGGGTCGAGGAGCCTAAAAATGACCCAAAGGCTAAAAAGAAAAAAGAGGCCCTAAACGATGAAGAGATGGAAGAATATTCAGTCGATCCTGACAATAGAAATGCCCAACCTACAACTCCCCAACCTCCAACACCCACAGTTTTGGTTGAGCAGAATACCCCCCCCCTTCTTAATACCCCCTGTGAGAAAGCAACTCCAGAAACGGAGAAAATTGCGGAGAAACCTGTAGTAGAAACAGCTCCAGAAAAGCAGGTAGCTGTCAATAAGGAGAGGAAACCAACATCTTCTACTTCATCGGTAATCAGACGGGATAGAACCAAAAAACTCCCTTTCCTGCCCGGGGAGAAAATTTGTATAGCTGATACCTCCCTGGTTCAGTCGGACTTGAACGGGAGACAAAGGAGGTATTTAAAACAGCTAGAGGCTTTTACCCATGTTGATGGGAAACAAGTCCAGAATCCCCAGAACTTTCGGGATGCACCCAGAATTACGACATCCCTAAGACAAGACAAGGGCAGCAGAGCAAAGGCCCTTTGGAGAATGGTCGAGGAGGGTAAATTAGCATTCCCGGATTTCAAACTTGTAGAAGAGGAGCACCAATCTCTCAAAAAATTAGCAGGAAAATGCTAAGGGAGGGTCCCTGTTTATCTTCACCCCTCTTTTTTTCGGGCTCTTAAGTTAACTTTCTCCTTGGACGTGGGAGGTCTGGCTCGAGACGGACGGATTTCGTCCGAACTGCTGACCGGCAGTCTTGGTCAGGCCTTTGGCGTCCTCACTCCCGAGGACTTTAGGCCCATTTGCGACATCTAATAAATGATAATGGCTTTAAACCTGGCCACATTGAATGTGAGGGGCATGAGATCTCGAAGCAAGGCTGTTCGCGTGCTGAGGGATCTCGTGGCCCTTAAGGTAGATATAGCTGCGATCGAGGAGACCCACTTCGTTTCGTATGTCATCTCAGCATATGGCAATGTCCGTAGTTGTGGTGTCTCTTTGCTAGTGAGACGCACTCTGTCTGCGACAGTGAGCGTTGTTCATACGGATGCGGTAGGTCGGCTGGTCGTAGTCGATGTTGCCGTTGAAAACAGTAAGTTTCGGATCATTGCGGTTTATGCGCCCAACATTGCTGGTGAGAGGGTCTCCTTTTATCGACGGTTGGAAACGTTTCTCGGGGGTCCGGAGCGAGTAGTTTTAATGGGGGATTAGAACGCCGTCATTGACCCCAAGATAGATAAGGTTGGGGGGAATAGAGGGTCATGGTGGTGTGAAAGCAGTTTGTCTGACCTGATGGCCTCATGCGATCTTGTCGACAGGTTTCGCGTTGATCACCCAGGGCGGGAGATGTGGACGTGGCATACTAGCGCGGCCTTCGGTCCGAGTACTTACTTGGACAGAATGTTAGTTAGAAGAGGCGACATAGATTTCTTATATTGTCCCACGTTCACTTGGTTAGGTCATTCGGGCCATAAATTGGTTATGGCCCGTTTGAGTTTAAGTGATAGGCCTAGGTTAGCTGGGTACTGGAAGTTGAATACTTCCTTACTGGAGATACCCGACTTCCGGAACAAGCTAACGTTACTACTTCAGTGGGGTGTAGTGGGGGCGGTTATCGGGAGTAGTTGGTGGGTTAGCACTAAGGCTCATGTTAGACACTTTTGTGTCCGTTAAAGCCAGCGCCTCGCTCGAGATAAGGCTAGGACGCAAAAGCGTGTAGAGGATAATATGACCCGGTGGTGGCTGGGGGGATCCCCTAGAGATAGCTTTAATTAAGGGGGACCTCAATCGCTTGGCTAGCGAGCGATATGAAGGTCAAGTAGTTCGCGCTAGGTTAAAGAAAGTCTCTAACGAAGCTGTGAACGTTGACGCTGTTGAGCATAAGGCTGCTTTACGTCGTGGCTCGGATGGGTACATTCGGAAGGTGAATAACCTGGAAGGACATACCCTGGTATCGACTCGTGAGATTTGCGAGGGGTTCCGCGATAATTTGGAGGATCGCTTCACTCAACTACCCAAACTCCGCGACCAGGAGTTTGACAGCTATTTGGCTGACTCGCCCCGCCTAGAGGCGGCCCGAGCAGCTAGCTGTGATGGGGACGTTACAGAGGGTGAGATCATTACTGCGTTGAAGCAGGTCGGCTTGAACAAATCTCCAAGACTCGATGGTCTGCCATACGAAGTTTACTTGAGGCTGTCGCCCATGTTTGTTCCTCTTCTGAAGGATGTGTTTAACCACTGGTTTGCTCAGGGCTCGATCCCTGGGCAGGTTACCAAAGAAGTGGTCACATTGTTGAAGAAGGGGTCCAACGTGGAGTGGGGGATTTCGATAGTTATAGGCCCATAACTCTGCTAAACACAGAGTTAAAGATTTTGGCCCGTGTTCTTGCGAATCGTTTGCAGATTGTTATCGCTGACTTGATCGAGCCTGAGCAGAACTATGCTGTGAATGGGGGGTCAATTCAAAACAATTTGCATCTAGTTCGCACGATCCTAGAGGGTATAGAAGACGACACTGAAGCCGCGCTGATCAATCTAGATCAGTCCAAGGCTTTCGATAGGGTCGACCATGGTTTCTTGGAATCTGTTCTAGAGGCTGCCGGTTTTAATCCGGACTTCCGCAAGTGGGTCTCTATTCTGTATCGTCTGCCGACGGTAGCGGTGCAAGTAAACGGTAGGCTTTTGGAGTCGTTCGTTGTTTCTCGTTCGGTGCGTCAGGGTTGTCCGCCGTCGCCCCTGCTTTATGTCCTGGCGTTGGAGCCCTTCTTTCGCAAATTAAGGGACGGGGCGGCTACACCAGTTCTGCGCGGAATCGCTATCCCTCCTCACTATGCGCGAGTCAGGGTTTCCACGTATGCTGATGATGTCACCGTTTTTGTGTCCAGCCGTGAAGACATAGAAGCGGTGACTAAGGCGCTCGCTCGGTACGAAGAAGTGACAGGGGCCATTGTCAACCGCAGCAAGCCCAACGGCCTGTGGTTGGCTGCCTGGAGCGGAGAGACCGCACTTCCAGGTGATTTCAGCTGGACCGATGGCCCGGTTCGGATCCTTGGCGTTTGGTTCGGACCGGGTATCCAGTTGGAAAAGAATTAGTCGGAAGTACAGGCAAAGGTCGAATCGTCTGTGAGGGCTTGGATTCGAAGGAAACTTTCCTTGAAGGGGAGAGCGGAGGCGTGCGCCACTTACGTCTTTCCTCTCATCCTTTACCGGCTGCCTGTACTCCCTCTGTCTGCGGACCGCCTTCTTGCTTTCACGCGCTTGCTCTTTTCACTTCTGTGGAAGGGGCGGAAAGCATACGTCCGCAGACAGGTCTGTACGCAACGTCCGTGCGATGGAGGCTTGGGGATGCCTGACTTGACAAGCCATAGACATGCCGAGATACTGGCTTTCCTGAGTCGTACTTTGACGGAGGACGATCCGTGGGTCCCTGCGGTTGAGAGCGCCTTTCCCAACCTCATACCCGACCACTCGGTCGAAGGTCGACGTAGACCGAGAGGGGAGTCCATGTTCGTCGCCGAATGCCGAGCCGCGCTTAAGGCGTTGTCGGGGTCCAGTGACCTTGCCCGGTCTAGGAAGAGACTATATCGGGATTTAGTGGAGGGGTCCGCTTCGGATCCGCTTGGGAGGCGGCTTGGATTGTCGAGTGAGGAGGCTCGCTCCCAGTTGAGTTGGGCGCCAGGCCAGAGTTATCTGCACAATTCTGAGTATTCTCTGACCTGGCGACTGGTTTGAAATGCACTGCCCCTCTATGGCAGATTACGCAGGGATGGCATAAGGGACGTTCCCTTATGCCCGCGCTGTGAGGACAATGAGGAAGAAACAGCCGAGCACGCCTTCTTCACTTGCAGCAAAGTTCGTCGTCTCTGGGAGTATGTCAGAGAGGTAACGACTCGCATCGACGCCGAACAGTCGATGGTACTTGATGTAGCATACGTCATCAACAACGTAGCACCGCCATGGTCTAGGGAGAAAAGAATGTTTTTTCTGGCGATCCTAGCCACAGCGAGGTTAGTGACGTGGGTTGCACGTCTAGATGAGGTTCATGGGGTTGGGTCTGTTTCGGATCGTGATCTGGTTGTTTACTTTAAGCATCACCTTAAAGTGAAAATCAGATGCGATTGGAAACGACTACATCGCATGGAGTTCAATAGAAGATGGGTGCGCAACACTAGTTTGTGCATCCGACGAGGGTCCAGGTTTGAATACATTTTCCCGCCTTAGCATGGCGCAGACGGTACTGGGTCCTACGGAACCCAGCCCAGTATAAAACAAAATGTTTTTTATTAGCCTAGTCGAATCATAAGCTAGTAGGAATAAATGATATCCTGTCCCGATTTTGTTTTTGCCGGCACTAGAGAGCTTCCAATGATGCCCACTCCACATATTTATTTTGTCCCTGGCTGATGAAACCCGTGGTAATATTATCTTGGAAGACGCCATCCATTCCCGTACCCAGATCCCGATTAATTTATTTTCAAAACGCCCCACTTTATTCCCACTCCCAATTAGGGGTCGACCTGCTTATTTTCGGCCTCGAGCCGGAAAACAGTGGGCGGTCCAAACTTAGCAAGAGGGTGGGGAGGATCCTACTAACCACCCCTCATCATTTTATTTGGTTCTTTATTTTTCTTTCTTTTTGGGTGTTTTTAATGTGTATCCCACTCCCACGTTATTTCATGTTTTCATGTTTCATTTATGGGGATATTTTAAGTAGGGTTAAGCCATAGAGTGACTGCGAATTTTTTTAGTGCAAATGTCTTGCTTAGGATAGATTAGGTTTTCTTGTCATTGTGCATTGTTTGTGCTTTTTGTGAAATAAAAAAATGTCTTTGTTTTGTCTTTCATTTGAAATAAAAAATGTCAAACTGTTGCTTTAAAAGTCACAATGACCCCCGACCCCCACCTCACCCTTCCACAGTGGGCTTTTATGCCTAAGGTGGTATGCATTCTGGGATTGTAATTTTAACTCTAGGAGTTAATGTTTTCCAGGATGCATCCATCTAAATAAATTTTGGCCAAGATCAAAGTGTAGTATCTGTTCCGATGTATACTGCGCACTCCATAGACTGGTATCGTCCTGGCCTTCGGGCTTGATTTACGCCGGTCTATGGGACGGTCCTGTGCAGTTCTAGGAGGTTCACCCTTCAAGGCTTTGCCTACCCTCTTTGGGAAGGAGTAGGTTTATTGCTTACTGCCTGAGGAGCCCCTACTGGGGAATTCCGACGGGGCTGCTCAAGGCGCTGGCTTTTCAAGTCCCACTTTCCCGACCCAACCTTGGGTCACATCTTACCTTGTGGAAGTAAGATAAAACTAGCCTTTTGCCTAACCTACCGGGGAGGTAAATAACCCGTTTACAACAGGAATTTGTTGACATTGGATTTTAAAAATACCAAGTTGTGAAAAAAAGAAGCAGTCCCACGAGAACGTGTTCCACGGGAAGGAAGCCCTTGCAAAGAAGCTTTGTCTTTACAATTTCCTCATGACGTAAGGCAGTTGTACTGCAGAAGAAAAGTCACTTTCCATTGTGGTAGGAAAACGAGTTCTTGCTGTGAATGTTTTGCAAGGAGAAACCAGAGATTGCCGCTCAGTCGCGCACCTTCGATGAAAATAACGATAGAGTAGAGAGAGACTAGCAAGGTCTCTTGTGTGAGAAATGCGTTGTAGGGAAGAGAATAGATCACCCCACCTCCTAGATTTCGAAGTCTATTCTGTTCTATGCTAATGTAGGAAAGGGTGCTTTGTGCGGCACCTCCACAGATGTGGCACAAGTTTTCTAACTCTTTTTAATCAAATATCAGCCATCAAGTGTTGAATCACGTGAGGATCAGGTTTTAAAAATACGCTGCATTTCCAGGCTTATTGACCTTGGACAGATTTCACCGGGAGTGACTGGTTTCTAGACATGACTATAGTTACACATTAGAGACTAAATTATGGCATGCGACTTTAAAGACTATTCATTTTACGGCATATCAACCCTTTTGGGCTTATAATTGTTGGGTTTTGTTTGGGTTATCGGTTTTACGACATACTGATCTTTTTTGATTGATTTAATTCCGAATTCAGTCATTTTTTGGTTTTATTTGGATGTTTTGGCTCATTTTAAACATCCAAATCAAACAAATATATAAACATTTAAACATAGCTAACTTTACACACACACACACACACACACACACACACACACACACACATATATATATATATATATATATATATATATATATATATATATATATATTATATATAGTCTCGGAATTTCCCAACCATTAAAACTATATAAAGAAAAAAGAAAAAAACAAAACAAAAAACATCTTAGTCCCATGTCATTCGGTGGAAAATCACTTTTGTAAGTCAATTTACTTTTAGCAGTTACTATATTAGTTTATATATATATATATATATATATATATATATATATATATATATATATATATATATATATATATATTTATATTTATATATATATATATAAAATGAAAAAAGAAAACCAAAATTATTCATATATTCATCAACGTTTCGTTTTTATTTCAAGACTTTCTCAAGATGATTGATTTGTAAAAATAACATACAAGTACAATATTTGAAAATATGTGGTGCGTTTGTGACGTGAAAGAATTTTTTGTATTTTTTCAAATAAAACATAGTCATTAGAATAATAAAAACAATGTGGTCCGATTATGACGTGAAAAAAATGTTTTTGTTCTTTTTTCGAACGAACCCGTTAGAATCCAAAATGGAATGAGCATTGTTTTAAATCGATATTATGTACAGAGTTTCGTTGGGAATGTGGTATAAAATAGCTAGTCTAAACCTAAATTCAAGTTTTGTTCGGGTTAGTATCAATTTACTGATTAAATTGTAGTAGCCGTTACGTTGTTTAATTGCGTTAGAGTTTATAATGTGTGCGGATTCAAGATGTGTATTTGTTTCGCAAATAGTTTGTTGTTTTTAATGTGTGTGTTATAGTTTGTGATGTAGTTCATATTGTTGGAATTCCTAGTTTATTTAGAGTGTTGTAAATTATTGTATTATTGGCATGGGTAGGTAAAATAAAATATCTTTTTATAAGAGAAGTGTTCGGTGTATATGATTTTTGCTTATTGTTTCTGGAAAATATTTGTAGGGCTTTTTTTTGGCATTTAATATGAAATATGTGGAGTATTGCAATGTTTTCAGTGAATTTGTGATACATATGAATTCTTCGTCTAAATATTGTGGACTACACATTCTGAATGCACGTAGGAAGAAACCGATTGCCATGCCGGTTTTGATTGTGTTATTATAGTGTGAGTAAAAATGTGTGTAGTCATTTTTGTGTGTGGTTTTGCGATTCACATTGAAGTTTAGATTATTATTAGATTTTATTATAAGTATGTCCAGAAATGGTATCGAGTTATTTTTCTCTGTTTTATAGGTACAATTTATGGAGGGTTCAACTGTGTTCAATTTGTTTTTAAGAGTGTCTATTTGTGTGTTTTCAGAAATAAAAATTAATGTACCCCAACCCTCTGCACAGTCGAACGATGTGATGACGTCACCGGTCTGGCCGTCCCCGGCGTTGATCTGTTGAACTTGTTGTCTGGATGAAGGCCGCCGATGTCTAGTTACTAACACACTCCACACGTCATGACTGTTTATAACAGCGAGCAATCATAGGGCGGACAGTAACCGGTTATCTCTGCAGAAGGAAGGGATATTCAATCAGAACAACAACAAAAATGAATAATGACATTCAATTCGGTTTGGGTTTTTGCGTTTTCCTTAGGAAAAATAATTATTCAACAATAGAAATTACGATATCAATTTACACTTGGTTTGATACAAAATAAGTCTGTTCGATACTCTGTGTGTTTTCTCTGGAAACAAAAATAGGAAGATTCTAAATTACACTTCCTTGTTCGATGAAAACGATTCTTTGCTATTACTATCGGAGTATTCCTGACTCTCGTGGGGGCCGGCGGATACTTGTCACATTAAAATTTCGTCAACATGTATAAAGTATTCAGTGTTTTGATGGGTCAGATTCTAGAAATTCTAAGAATAAGCAGGCTAGTACTCCATAGGGAGTCCGAAATTTTGCTTATAGAAATTATTGTTAAATTGAAAATAAGTCATGTCAGTGATAAGTTTGATTATTTTTCTTAAGTTGTTGGGAGGAAAACGGTAAGTTAATGTTGATCTTTTTTTAGGTGTGTATGGAATAAATTGAAGCATTTCTTAACGGGGGCATTAGTATATAAAGATATTACACCCAAGCTGTGTATAGTTTAATTTTGTTCATTAACGTTTTTTCTAAATTTTGTTTAATAAGTTTCCGGAGTTTTGTATGTGGGAAGTGCTAATAGTGTCCATTAGTTTGGTTAGAATATTGGCTATAGCTCGTGCGATCATGTGTGTGGCGCTACTGATGCCATATATTATGGGGCGCATAGCGATGTCCGATTTGTAAGTTTTGGAGAGACTATATCATATGGAAATATTTGGGTGGTATTCAGTCCCCCAAAACAAGAGTCGCATTTAACTCTAATTCCGAGAGTGCTAACCAATGAGGCTACCATGAATGGCGATAGACGAAATAGAAATAAACGTTTATGTGACAAAGGAAGTGGACAGCTATAGTTGACCGCCATAACAATGTTCAACAGAAAGGAACTTGCATTTATAGCTTAGATTTGACGCTTCTATTATTTACTCATTAAAGGGCCCAGCCGAGAAGGGGCTAAACATAATTATTTTTATAATAAATATTTAAATATTATCTACATACGTATACGTTTCATCCTTGCGAACCTAAGAAACCCCTGCTCTCATCTCTGAACCCCATATTACTATTTTGATTTTTATCTTTTACTTTCTATGAATATACATTTTCAAGTTATAAATGGAAGAAAGTAAAACTTTTTTTGCTGTTTATCGATGTGTAGCATGATATTACTGTAAAACTCCAACGAAGAAATCAAAAAGCAAACTACAAATCTGAAGCTTTCAAAGCGAATAACCGTGTTGTGTATGCTTTCAGCGTCCCAAATTCTATTTTAAAACGCTGGAAAGAGAATTTGGGATGTTGAAAACATACATCCACAAAGTTTATTAGCGAACTTGTGTAAATTTTCAGCGTCCCAAAATCGCATTTCAATAGCTGAAAATCTAATTCTGGACGTTGAAAACGTAAACAACAGAATGTTAATATGTAAAAGTAGGTGGTTAAAAAAAGTAATTTCTTATTAAAAGACATTTTGGTCGCGTGTTCGTATTTTTTATAGGCACAAATTTTTTTTAGATACACTATAACTTAATTATGACTTATGAAAAAGAGTAATTTCTTATTGAACTTCTTTTTATAGAAGTTTATTAAGTTGTAAATCAATAGAAACGGATTCATTGTGTTAATTTTCGTCTAAAAGGAAAGAGACGAGCTTCTTCGTTCTTTCTTCCTATTTTCAGTGGTAAAATTCACATGTTCAACTCAAGTCTTCTTCCATCCATCGTCGCTTCTAACCGTTTCACGTCCTGGCTAAGAGTGTTCGCGCCTGAACGACTATTAGGATTAATTTTACCCTGAAAGAAAGTTCGATTCTCGGACGTGAGAATGCAGTAACAACTTTGTAGATAAGTGCTGAAACAGAAATATGGCGATGATAACTTTTATGAGAAAAGACAACGACAAATGTATATAATTTTTAAGCAATTTTACTTGGAGAAAAATAATGGCATATCTATACAACAAAAAATGATGATTGTTCAGAAAGGATTATGTTAGGTTTTCGAAAACGTTCTTCGCAAGAACTGATCTATTTGAAGAGTTCGAGCAATAGGTTGCAGGTGTCTGCCCCTCAATTCTGGCACTTTTGAAGTCGAAGTAAAGTCTTTTCTGCGCGTATACGTCTTGAGGAATTTTGTTGTAATGCAGGCGGGCCAATAACAACGAAGGTTAGGAACCTGGGAATAAGTGCTGGCTAAATCTGAACTACCATCTAGGGCTCTGTAGAGATGTAGTCAATCCTGTCCAAGATGGTGGGTAACAGGGAGGAAACAGTGACTGCCGTCGAGGGCTTTTGTAACCGAGGGTTCAGCCGTGGCCTACTGGATTAAGAGGATGGGTTGAAAAGAGGCCGGAGCACAGTGTGCAAGGGTTTTTATAGGCTGGCTCACATGACCCCTAAGGGTGTATGGATTGGGATGCTTGTTAGTCGATCCATAGGGCCCTAAAGGGACAAGGCAGCAGCCAATCAGTGAAAGGGAATACCTAAAATTCCAATATGACTGCCTTTTTTCATCCCAGTTAGCGTAGCCATTGTGCACCGCACAGACGATCCTATGTTGCTTACTTTGGGGGATTGGCTTTGTCTAATACAGCCACATGTTCGTCATCATCATCATCATCATCATCATCATCATCATCATCATCGATTTAACGTCCATTTTACATGCGCCAACATGAGTTGGACGTCTTTTAGAAATTGACTTCCAAGCTAACCTATCTCTGGCCAGGATTTTATTAATCCCACTTTCTCTCAAATCATCCTTATCACTTCCATCCACGTTTTCCTTGTCCTTCATCTGTGAGCTGACCTTGCTATCTCAACTGTTATACATCTAATGACCCAAGAACTTTCAACAATTCTTTCAACGTGACCATACCATCGTGGTCTCCTGTTCTGCACAACCTCCCTATACTGTACAGATTTAATTTTTCTTCTGAGGTCATCAGATCTAAGCCTGTCTTTAAGACTCACATTACACATCCATTGTATAATCCTGATATAATTTATCTCAATGCAACACATGTCATCAACACTCACTTGCAAGGTTTCACTTCCATACATCATCACACTGTGTACACATGCCTGATAAACTCTTCTCTTAGTCGACAGTGGTAATGCTTTGCTGGTTAATAATGGCCAAGTTCCCTAAACTTACTCCATACTAGCCCCTGCTCCACCTTGTGCTCCAATTGTATCAATAATATCGTAATTTATTTATAGTGATTTACAAAAACCCAACTAACCCTCTCTGTCCGCGCTGCTGCAAAAGACATGCATAAAAAGCCGCTATACTGGCATGTCGATGTTATCGATCAATGTTTATTAGAAACTAAGATCTCCTCAGGCGGAAAAAATCTGATCTTTCACTCAGATGTTCATATTGGGAAAGCTAAGTTATGAACATCTGAGTGAAAGATAAGACTTTTCCCCCCTGATGAGATCTTAATTTCTAATAAGTATTGATCGATAACATCGATATGCCAGTGTAGCGGTATTTTGTACATGTCTGTATGAATAAAAATAATTATGTATGTAGCTCTATTTTCTATTGAGCACTATTTTATAAGCCTCGCTGAAATTCTGTGGATTTTTATCATGTGGATGTTTACTTTATCTGGATTAATATATATATAGAAAGAAAAAGTTCGCATGTACAATGTAGTTGTCAGCACTATAATTTATTTCGACCTCCTGGCTTCTTCAAAATGCTAACGGGACAACTGCATATTGGAAATGACAGAAAAAAAAATATTCACCAGTCAAAAGCGAAATAGCATAGGCAAAGAGAGGGGGAAAGAAAGGGGCAGAACAGCATACGTAATTTAAAATTAAAGAGAAAGGGAGGGAAAAATGCTAAACTGCTTGACGATTCCCTATGGGGATGAAATGCGGAAGCCTCTGTATAGCTTCATAGCCATAAATAATATATATTTTATAACTTATATATATATATATATATATATATATATATATATATATATAGAAAGAGAGAGAGATAGAGAAAGATAGAGAAAGAGAGAGATACTGGTGTCGTTTAGGGTAGATCAAACAGCTACTTCAATTGAAAAATGTTAAGCTGTTTGATTACTGGACATTAAAATTTGCTGGAGCAGACATTAATTTTTCTAGGACTTAAAGTATGAAACTCAGTTTAAAGAGTTGCGTCTTTTATTTCCAAATGGTGAAATCAAATTTTGGGTAGTCAAATCCCGAGCCATACATGTTTCCCATCACCGTCGTCTGCATACATCATGATACATATTTAATTATGGTGCATGCAGACGTGTTGCAAAACGGCGGATTTGTGATGAGAAAAATATCCGGCTCAGGATTTGACTACCCACAAATTGGTTAGCCTCTTTGAAAAAGGTAATTGCTTCTCTAGAATGGAACCACATGCAGGAAAAGCAAACAACTTTAGATTCCGAATAATTCATGCCCATTTTAGTTAATGGAATTTCCAAACATACATTTTTTATATCCAACGATTGACAACTGATGAGGATCAAGTGGATTCACTGGGTAGTCAAACAAGACCAACAACTGACCTCTATATATTCCGAGCAAACCAGAGTACTGACACAGGTGTACCGTTCAGTCCAGCCTGTGGGATCTTGTGTAGTGTTCAGTTAGAAAGGATTCTGGGTATTTTTAAGTGTAGTTAACAGAACAAAAAAGGGCCGAAAAAAAACAAATGTTACCAAAGGCAAGATAAGTTACTCTTCTACCTACCTGGATAAGTTTATTTGTATTCTAACAGATGTATCTTCTGACCTATTAAAAATTGCCTGGGCAGCCCTGTCAGCATTACCCGGTCGGGGCACCTCAGGCATTTAGCAATAAACTAACTCAACCATAAAGAGGGGAGACAAGGCCTGGAAGGGTGGACCTCCTACAACTACCAGGACCAATACCTCAGCTTGAGAGATAAAAGGCCACCGAAATGGTCCAATTTCTGCCGAAGTGATTGTTGAGAACGGATCCTCAACTGGTATGTATATCTCACGAGTCTCTGAGCAACAGAAGCTGCTCTACGAGTCTTCGTCGAGACTTTGTCGTAGCTCCATACATAGTGTCTGGAAGAGTCTATATATTCCCGAAATAGGGTAGATCACCATCACACCATAACAGAAGGAAAGGCAGTAGCTTAAACTGCCAGTAATCTATATGGCTCTTCCTCACCTTGTCACGCATGTATTCGATAACTAAGTGAAGTAATTTAAATCGTAGGCGTTTCTCTTTTCTTCCTGAGATTCTAATAGATGGCTCTGTTCTTGATGAAAAATTGACTCTGAAACTTCTTGGTCTTTCTTTCTCATCAAATCTTTCTTGGAGTTCTTACATGAGATAAATTGCTCTTTCTGATTCTCGTAAAGTCAGTTCTCTCTATCGCTCCAAACACTTTCTCACGCCCAAGGCTATTCTCTATCTCTACAAATTTACTATCAAAGCATGTATGGAGTACTGTTGTCATATTTGAACTGGTGAATGTCTGTGCAATTTGAGGGTTCTTGATAAGGTGCAGAAACGTATCTGTAATTAGCTTTGTCCCAACCTTTCTTCTTCTCTGCACCCTCTCTCTTACAGACGTGATGTTGCTAGTCTCAGTCTTTTCTATAAACACTATTATGGCTTGTGTTCTCCAGAATTGTTTGATCTATTCCATGCTTTCTTTGTTCCAGTTCCTTTGACTCGTTGGTCTAGTGGTCTCCATCAATTTGCTGTTTTGATACCCCATTGTAATACAGAATCCTATTCCAGTTGCTTATTTCCAAGAACTGCAGGCTTGTGGAACTCTCTTCCTGCTGACTGTTTTCCTCCTACCTATCTTTTCACGACTAAGGCCAATAGGCATCTCCTGTCTTAGTGATAATCATATATCGTTCTTGTTAGCTCCTTACATCAAGTGGCTTCATGCCTTGTCTGCATCGATTTCCATTAAAAAAAGTTGCCATAGTTGCAGATTGCATGACCATCACTTGGCTATAAAGCAAGGTTCCGATTACGTTCATAGAATCCTCTAGATAGTCTGATGTTTACAGCCCGCTGTATTTAGGCATAATTATAACTTAATTTCTCCTGTATAACGTGATAACGTCCGATGGCTGTGAGGATAGAGCGAAAGTGTACAGAATCTTGGTTGAATTTGTGAACCAGGTTCGCGCCTTGTGACTGTCACGCTGGCGTACGTAGATATAAATAATTTAATATTTCTTTGTAAATATATATATATATATATATATATATATAATAGAATGTTACATTCCATTAACCATGTCTTTATTAATTTCTGAAAATATCATTTCTTGACGGACCGTTTCATTAACACTTAGACAACCAACATACAGAGTTATATATCCTGGTTTTTCTATAAGTGTAACCCATCAGAAGAAAGGTAAAAGAACACCGTGTCCAAAACATCAGGAAATAAAAAAACCAAAAGCAATAAAACTCACATAACCAGAGCATTTATGTATGTACATTCAATTACGAAAATAAGTTTGCGTTTATTTTCATGAACGCCACATCTAAAAACCTGAAGAGCCAACACGAATATGTACACCATCCTAAAAATTGGATCGTAAAAAAACTAATATGTATCAAAATGATTTTAAAATTTTTAAGTAAATTGTTTTTAATTTTGAATGAATGAATTAAAAATACGAATTTTTTTTAGCGGATTTTTTAAACCCTTTTCTTTTCTTTTCCTTCTTTCTCTGTTTTCCCCCTTTTCCTTTTTCCCATTTTTATTTATTTTTTATTTTTAATTGGTGCCTTATGATTATGGATCAAATTTAATGTTAATCGGAAGTTTTCGAATTTTCAAAACAGGTTGCGACTACATTATGCCCCCTAAAACTCCTTTAAAATACTCCAAAGAAATTTAAATTTAGGGAATATTTATTAATTGATGTCTAATACCTATTTGCAATATTTCACAAAAATCGGATGTATCTGAATTTTGCCTCTTTGTATAAAACTAAATCAAACTAAATATGGTTATATATATACTAGAAGAATACTCGTCTCAGGATGAGTAAAGATTAATTCACCAACGTGAACCTGTTTGCACCACTTTTATGTCGCTTTACGAAGATTAAAATCTAGACTTTGTGATACTAAACCTTATGTCTAGAGTCTTATGAGAATTTTTATCAAAATCTATTACACTAAATTGATTCTAAAACATGTTTCAAATTTAAGAGTTTACAGGGTCTTAAGAAGAAAATGAAATTCAAAGAATCTTGCTTAATTGGTGTCTAACGATTATGGATCAAATTTAATGCAAATCTGATTAATTTGAATTTTAAAATGGGAAGTTGTGCCCAATATTATGCTTTCTATGAACCCTTTGAAATACTCCAAAGAAAGTGAAATTTAGGGAATATTTATTAATTGATGTCTAATTGATGTCTAATTGATGTCTAATATCTATTGTTAAATAATTGTTATTAATTGATGTCTAATTGATTGTTATTAATTGATGTCTAATTGATTGTTATTAATTGATGTCTAATTGATGTCTAATACCTATTGTTCAAATTTCACAAAGGTACATCACCTTTTTACACCATTTTCATAAAACTAAATTAAACTACATATAGACTACTATTGGTTCCTTTATGCCTAATTATCGATTAATTAGTTTAGGAGTGAATCCTTGAAAACATACCTAACTTACTAAATATATATATATATATATATATATATATATATATATATAATTTATGATTTCATGTATCCACATAAAATGTTATAATATTTTATGTATCGATTTTCAGTATTTACTTCAACAGTGCTCAATACGTGAGTAGAGCCAGGTAGCAAGTTATGAAAATATATTTATGGCAATTAAGCTACACAGAGGCTTCCGCGTTTCATCCCCGTAGGGAATCGTCAGGCTAAAACATTTTAGAAAAAAAAACGTCCTAGGAGGTAAGGTTGAGAATGGAAAAGTAAAAATTCACCGTTTTTGACGCAGTTTCCACAGACTTTTAACAGTGAATTTTTACCTTTCCATTCTCAACCTTTCCTCATTCGACATTTTGTCACCGAACTTTTTTTTATCTGGATAAACTTTACATTTTTCTATCTGGATATATTTTACATTTTTAACAACTTTCTCACACACTTATAACCATTTTCTATTAGCTTCCTAAATTTTTCAAATTTTTAATTTTGGCTACGTCCCTGCCAACTTATCTATCTATGCAATTCCTCTGATGATAAGATTCCAATCTTTGAAAAGCCTGGCTTAAAGAAAGAAAAAAATAAACATAGTTTTATTGAATACACTTTGCATTGAACAACTGAAGATGAAATAGATTTGTCATTTTTACATTTTTTATTTCTCTTTTTTCATTTATCTATATTATTGCTCTCTATCCTGTATATTGAGCTTAAATCATTTCACAATAGGTTTAAACTAAAAGTATACATCCTACTTTTAGTTCCATAACTTATATATATATATATATATTTGCACGTGCAGAACATTTTCCCATCTCTCTCTCTCTCTCTCTCTCTCTCTCTCTCTCTCTATATATATATATATATATATATATATATATATATATATATATATATATATATATATATATATATATATATATAATGTCGTTAAATGGTATCGCCTGCTTAGCCTAATGCAGAGCTGTTTGTTTTTAAATAAACAAATTGGGGCACTATATATATATAGCCATCTACAGACAGACTGTTTCGCTGTATCACCAATCCCAACCCAGGAATCGAACCTACACCATCTAATTGACAATTGGCAGTTCTACTCACTGATCTACCTCACTGAGCTACTAGATTGGCGCTCCTAAATGATATCTACAATGTCTTTATATACACATTAACTGCCACTTTTAAAGTGCCCCAATTTGTTTATTTAAAAACAAACAGCTCTGCATTAGGCAAAGCTGCAGGCGATATCATTTAACGACATTATATATATAAAAAATATAGAAAGAAAAA
This sequence comes from Sepiola atlantica, assembly GCA_963556195.1. Lineage (NCBI taxonomy): Eukaryota > Metazoa > Mollusca > Cephalopoda > Sepiida > Sepiolidae > Sepiola > Sepiola atlantica. The sequence continues at coordinate 78,234,900 of OY744518.1, forward strand.
GTTCACATGTACAATGTAGTTGTCAGCACTATAATTTATTTCGACCTCCTGGCTTCTTCAAAATGCTAACGGGACAACTGCATATTGGAAATGACGGAAAAAGAAATATTCACCAATCAAAAAAAAAAAAATAGCATAGGCAGAGAGAGGGGGAAAGAAAGGGGCAGAACAACATACATAATTTAAAATCAAAAATAAGGGGAGGGAAAAATGCTTAAATGCTTGACGATTCCCTATGGGGATGAAACGTGGAAGCCTCTGTATAGCTTCATTGCCATAAATAATATATATTTTATAACTTATATATATATATATATATATATATCTATATACAGAGAGAGAGAGAGAGAGAGAGAGAGAGAGAGAGAGAGAGAGAGAGAGAGAGAGATGGGAAAATGTTCCGCACGTGCAAATTTCTCATTGATCACTTACAATCTAAACAAAGGCAAATAATCCTTTAAAATATCAGTTATCCAATAATACCATCCGTTATTGGCTGAAGAGCACTCAAGGCAGATAACTACGTTTTCCGGATATCGAATTACATGCCTATTAACTATCTTTATCTCTGTTTGACATGAGAAAACAAGAGTAACGGTACATTCAGTTAAGATCAAACTTACTACATACGTGTAAGCTTTTTTATACTAATGGTTCCCCACTTAGCAAGGTCAAAAGCCACTTGAGGATAAGAGTTAGTGATATTTTAAATTGGATGATGGAACAATATCATGAAAGGATTAAGAACTATGATTTATTCACAGGACAACATGACAGGTATTTGTTGACATTGGTCTTGAAAACGACCATGTTGTAGTCTGTAGGAAAATATTCTCGTGGTAACGTGTTCCACAGGTGGAAAGTTCTTAGAAAGAAACTCTGTTTTTGGAAGTTCTGTTTGTACAGAAGAAGAAAGAAGAGTTCTTCTTTTCAGTGTTGGTAGTAAGACGAGTTCTTGCTGAGAGGGGGGGGGGCATACCATGGAAAGACTGATAGAGTTGTAATGGTGATGGAAAGAAGCGGAGTGCATTTGAAATATCTTCTTGGACATGAAAACACAAATGAGCGAACTTAACCAAGCAAAAAAAAACGAACATGATAATAAGGGAAAATCCTGCCAAACAGTAAATTCGCCGTTCTTGCAGTTCACAGAGTGAATCTGAAGGAGACAGAAACACTAAGTAAATACATAGGACTTACCAAAGGGCTGAAGGGAAATATGGTGTGAAACTATAAAATGTCCCCACCCCCACAACCAAGACCACCGAGAGAGACTAGCTAGAAAATGAATGACAGTAAAAAGACATTAGAAGTCATTAAAAGTAATAGGTCCATTGTACTATACAGACAAAGCGACGCCATGACAATTAGCTGTTCACAGCCGGAGGGACAAGACAGGGAATTTGGGAAGATGTGCAAGAAAACAGACGTTTCTAGTTTCTAGTGAAAGTAAGCTGAGAAAAAACGGACATTTCCTATTTCTAGGGAAAAATAGATATATTCAGGAGATGCTGGTTGTTAAAGGGAAAACAATCATGCGGAGGTGTCGCAAACTTAACTCTTCATTCTCACCGCAGGAAGATGTGGCACAAGGCAGGAATGTAGGGAGTCAAGCTAGCGTCCCTACTTACTACTTACTAAACATTTCCTGGTCAGCCCTGTCAGCCCTGTCAGCGCTGTCAGCATTTCGCGGTCGGGGCACCTCAGGCAGTTAGCAATAAACTAACCTGAAAGAGTGGATCTCATAGGACTACCCAGGATCAATACCTCAGCTCGACAGATATAATACCACCGAAATGGCCCAGTTTCTGCCAGATTGATTGTCGAGAACGGATCCTCAACTGGTATGTACCAGTCCGATATCTCTCTTCAACAATGTTTGAGAGAGACCGCTAGTTAGTCTTAGCTGAGATCATGAATTTGAAAGATGGGAGAGTTAGCTCAGGTATAAAGACACTAGCGACAAGACCCCAACGAAACACACACATTCGTGTTCAATAAGTCAAAGGTATACAATGCCTGTGTCTGTTGTCTTTATTATGTATATAAACTGTTGACTACGTCTTTACACTCGGCGACTGCCAACACTAGAAATCTAGACACGGCCCTTAAAAAGATAATAAAAGAAGAAGAAAAAGAAGAAGAACTAACTGATTCGATATTTACAAAACTTAAAATGCTTATAACTTCTATTAAATATTAAATTTTTTATGCAAATTAATCACAAATGATTGTTTTTGACTAATTTTCCAACAGTATTTCCTTTAAAATAATTTACGTCGGTAATAATAATGATTACCTAAGAAAAAGAACCACATCACATGCATTTGGTGTAAGGCGGCATAGTTTCTATTTTTTAACAAAACTCAGAACCAGCTTTCGGTTAAAAATCCCTGGGGTCATCCGAAGTCAGACAACTAGAATTAAGGCATTGAGGGAAACACAGCTGTAGAGATGAGTTAGCAATTTTAATGACCTGGGGAGGGGGGAGATCTTCCCCAACTCTGGATGAAAGATGAGTCATTAAAAGTTACGTCCAAAGCGGTCATGAAAGAGTTACGGCCAGTCTTAAAGAGAGACAGGTGGCCATGATCAGTGAAAGAATGGATCCATATGGGCGATGTCGGGTCCCCCTGAGAACAGTATAAGGACCCACATTTTGGTGATTAAGGACTCCTTTCCACCTACTATAGAAAGCAGAGAAAAGGGCTCAAATATACTTTGATTCATCACCAAACAAGAATGTGTTGTGACTCAAATCAGCACAAGTAATAGTTTTCACACACGTGCATTCATTTCATCTATTATTATAATACACTATACAGAGTGATTAGAAAGTAACGCCCTATACTTGTAAGTTGTACTTGTAAGTTATTACTGAAATATAATTCTTACAAGAAATGGGGAAGAAAGAGTTATGAATTATGTGTTATTTTTTCCTTTAGTCCTCACATTCCACGAGCGAATGGGGGGAAAATTATGTTTTCTGGGTCGGCTACTGTTTTCAATATTCTCATAGTATTCAGCACAATTCATCTGTCAATCTATCCATCTTGTTGACCCTAATTAAATGTTGACTTATTAGTAAAAAAACAGAAAAAAGAAAAAGTTCCTTGTGAAATCAGTTGATGTGGTTTCCAGGCAGCTTTAGAAGCTGGTGGTGATTGCTGGCACCCATATCGAATTTTGAGTAAAAGCCCATGATATACGCTTTCTAATTCATTTCTTGTAAAAATTATATTTCAGTAATAAATTCCGAACACTTTATAGGGAGTTACTTTTCATTCACCCTGACATATGGCATAATCACATTGACTCACTGAAGTTAAGTAACGTCGAGTCTAGTCAGTACTAAATGGGTGACCGTTTGGGAATATCAGGTGCTTTAGATGGGAGGACTCTCTGTTTATCAAGCAATACCGGTTAAGGAGGAAGTGTTCGGAGATTGTGCAACTCTTGCTTCACAATAGACAGCTCATGCAGACACTCTTACAGGAGTTATCCATTGTCTCCCAAAACTGAATGAAGGCCAGCTGTTGCCTTATAATGGTTAAATTGTTTCATTATAAAATTAACAAATTATCAGTTACAAATTATCTTCATAATTTTTCATAACAAACAAAAATGGGACCCTATTCTGGACAATTGTCCCCTTCCCGTTTTAAGAATCTGTCCAGTAATTCTCGTTTTAATTCGATCGTTTTTCTATATTTTTTTTCAGAGACTCTGGCCCGTCATAGATGACAGCTTCCGACAAGTCCTGTGCGATGTGTACACGACCGAAGTGCGCGACACATGGCAGTATTTCATGCAGTTCATATTCGACAGCATGAAGGAAGGGATAGATGCCATGGCGCTGGCACAGACGATCAAGATCGACCCGACGATGGCCCTCGAGCTCGACACCATCTCCGAAACTGGTACAAAGAAGGACAATGCTGGTGTTGTCGGAGACAAAAACCGTAAAAAAAGTAGTGGTGCTCCGAAAATTAAATCCTAAATTGATTATTGATGGAGGAATGGAGGAATATCTCAATATTATTTTACTAGACGGACCCGTGTAAATTACACGGTATTATTATTTATTTTTCCTCTTTTCATTCGTCATGCTATTAATATTATTGATATTATCCTATTATTGTCTGCTGTCGAAATAGAGCCAGGATCAAAGTTTAGTACCTGGTTGTAGCTAGAATAGTGATATGGACTACACATTGGAGGGGATTTTATAGGGTTGTATCTTTTTCTGATCAGAATCTGATTTAATTCTTCAAGCATCAGCTTAAGGTTAAAATTAGATGTTATAGAAAAAGATTATATTTCAAAGAATACATCAAATGTTTGGTACAAGTTGCAAACTTATGAATATGAAAGGGAGTCAAATATTAGTTCCTGTTCTCTGCCTGAGTATGATGCACATGGTTCTTGATGATGCTTGACACCAGCCTGGATCAAAGAGTAGTATCTGGCCATAGCTAGGCTGGTGGTGTGGACAACATGTCTGAGGGGATTTATGTGGTTGAATCTTTTTCAGATCAGGATCTAATTTCATCCTTCGAGCATCAGTTAAAGGTTTAACATGTGATAGAAAGAGATTACATTCCGTCGGTACAAGTTGCGAGTTTGTGCATACAAAAGGGAATCAAGTTCTTGTTCATGTTGTATCCTAGCCCAGTTAAAGTAACCTCTTAACTAGTTGAGTCAATAAGTCCGGTCCCCTTTTGATTTTTTGGTAATAGATTTCCTCCAAGATGATAATAGTATTGATATTTTTGTCTGCTGTGGATGTAGATATAATTAAAAGAAGTCATTTTTCTCTGAATATTTTTTTCTAATATCTGGCCTTAGAGCCAGGATCAAAGTGTTGTATATGTGGTTGGCAACATTAATCCACCGTGGGATAGAGGGAAATAAATGGTTTTTATCACAATTCTGGCCAAAGCTAGAATTATAGTGTGGACGATGCATCTGAGGGGGTTGTATGGGATTGCATCTTTTTTGGATCAGGATCTGATTTAATTCTTCAAGCATCAGCTTAAGCTTAAAATTAGACGTGATAGAAAGAGATTACTTTTGATAGAATTCAACATAATCAGATAAATGATCCGAAGCTAAGCAACCTCCTAAAAAAAAAAAAACGACGCCATTTTGTTTTTTTATTTGCGTTTCAATAAGATAATTTCAAGATAACAAATTCAGAGATAATAAATCTTACAATCCTTTTTTTACACTTTAAAAGTATAGAGGTCGGTAGAAAATTAACTTTTAATACGTTTGGTGAGAGTTATTAGCTGTAATTATATTTTATTTAACAGCTGTTAACTATACTGAAAGATTAACATATTCCAAGAAGAATATTCATTATTTGAATTAGTTTTTCTCAATTAAAAAAAATATGGACAGCCATTTGGCTTTCTTGTATTTTAAAGTCACAAAATTTTTTAGACTATTTGATAAAGGGATTGGAAATTATTCATTTTTCTTCCCTCAGTCTTAAATTTAATTTACAAAAAGAAGACTGTTAATAAACAAACTTGCATTATTCGGACTACTGTTCTCATCTTGGGTGTTATTCTCACAACGTTTCGGCCGATGTAACTTTCTTCATGTATATCTTGTAGATCTCGAGAATCTGTACAGAATATCGCACGGAACCATTTATTTAAACCACGAGTGTAGCTTGCTCTCGTTCTATCAGTTTTCGAATAGACGTTTTAAGTAATTCATAATTGTATTCTTAGTATCGCCTGCATTGAGGATTGAACCTTCAATCTCAAGAAGACTGTGACTTAGAACTGACTATTTCTTAGCACTTCGTCCGTTACGCCATGGGTACTTGCATAGAATTCTAACATGAATTTTAGGGGCCTTAAACATATTCTTGTTTTAGATGCTAAGTCTTACTACTTATCACTATACATTGCTACTTATTACTATATATATATATATATATATATATATATATATATATATATATAATAAAATTGAAAATAGAAGCCTTTATCAATGCAAGATTAATCTTCTTTTTTTTTACTTTAATCTTATTAATTTCGGAATAAAATTCCATCATCAGAGTTGACAAGTATTGTGTCATTTTCTTTTTTACATCAAAACACACAAAGACAAAAATAAACAAACTTTTTTTCTTTTGTTTCTTTGATAAATGTCCTTGGTGTGATGTATCCACTCCGATGACGTTGGCGGTTATGAATTCAAATTCTGGTTGTAGAACGAAGAAAGCATTGGCATGCTAGAGTTTGATAAAATGGGTCGTTCATTTAAAGCATTGCTGGGTCAGTATTATAAAATTGAAAATAGAAGCCTTTATCAATGCAAGATTAATCATTTTCATTTCTTTTTTTACTTTAATCTTATTAATTTCGGAATAAAATTCCATCACCAGAGTATATATATATAAGCAATCCAGATTAATTAACACAACCAAAACAGAATTAGGTCATGTAGCCAGAAAAATATTGCAAAAGGTAATTAGTGAAACGTTAAGATTTACAAAATTTAATCTATGGAAGGACTCAGGAGACACTATTGGTTTGTTTAAAGAAATGAATAATAAGAATCAAGCCTCTTTCATTCAATTTGACATAATAGATTTTTATCCCTCCATTTCTAAAGACTGATTAACCAATAGTATAAACTATGCAAGAAACTTTTCGGATATTTCAAAAGAACAGGAAGACATAATCTTGGCTTGTCGGAGATCAATTATAGTCCACAATGGAGTGAATTGGATTTAAAAAAGCGGTAATGAATTTGACATTCCGATGGGATCGTTTAACTCTGCACAAATTGCAGACATAGTGGGAATTTTTATTATATATACAATTAGCAGAATAGTAGACCTTAATTTGATAGGCTTGTATAGGGATGATGGACTAATTATAGTTCCTAAAAGCAATGACCCCTTAGTATCAAGTATACAAAAAAAGTTGTGTAGAGCATTTAAATATCTAGGTTTAAAGATCGATATTACATCAAATTGTAAGGAAGTAAACTTCCTTGATATTACATTAAATTTAAAAGAAGAAACTTTCAAACCATATATCAAGGACAATCAAACTCCTATATATATAAACGTAAAATCTAATCACCCGAAATGCATTATTAAACATATTCCAAAAACAATAAATACCAGAATTAACAAACTACCATCCAATATAAATATTTTTAACGCAAGTAAATATACATTCGATAATGCATTAGGAAACAGTGGTTTTAAGAAAAAATTAAGATATGTTGAAGAGACAAATAAAAGCAAACCTAGGAACAGAGGACGGAGAATTATCTGGTTCAACCCTCCATTCTGTCAACTATCCAATATTAATATTGGTAGAACATTTTAAAATTTATTGGACAAACATTTCACCAAAAGTAACCCGTTATATAAAATATTCAACCGTAAAACGGTAAAAATTAATTACTCGTGTACAAAAAACATGGACAACATAATCACTTCTCACAATAAAAAGATTTTGGAAACAACAACTAACAAGAGTAAGGACAAGGAGAAAAAATGCAATTGTCGTATTGAAAGCAACTGCCCACTTAAAGGAAACTGCAATGTAGATAATGTAGTGTACAAAGCCACAATTTATCCACAAGAAAACACAAATGATAGAAAAATATATATAGGAATATCTGCTGGCAATTGGAAGCAACGCTTTTACACACATAAACATTCGTTCTCTAATCCAAATATCACTAATAAAACCGAATTAGCTAAGCATGTGTGGTTTCTAAAAAATATGGGATTAAAACCAATCATTGATTAGTCTATACTATGTAAGTCAAGCACTCCGAGGGGTTTCAGATATAGATGCAATCTATGTCTGGAAGAAAAAATTAGAATCCTTAAATATGCAGACAACAATATCTTAAATAAAAGGGACGTATTATTGGCAAAATGCAGACATCGGCACAAATTTAAAATAACTAACCTGTAATTTTTTAAAATTTTATTTTTACTTTTTTGTAAGTAAAACCTATATTAACTTCGCCATACTTTTAATTTATCGTCATATAATAAAACATTTTTTAATCGTGTGCAATTGTAGTACCTATTTTAATCGTAATTTCCGTATTTAAATTTTTAAAAACGTAATAAATCTAATTTTTAAATGTATAACATTCGCAATCAGAAACTTAATCCAAATTTTTGCATTGTAACATAATTTAAAAAATTCTTATTCTTTTAAACGGACACATTTAAGTTTTAATCATGATCAGTTATAATCCACCTTTTAAATTGAGGATTAACTTCTTGTAAAGTCAAGAAATCTATTTTATTTTTGTACTTTGATTTGACATATTTTGATGCTCTGCTAATGCCATCACCCTAATTTATTAATTAACACTAGCGGGACCCGTGTAAATTACACAAAATGATGTTTTTAATACTAATTATCTTGTTCCTAACCTATACATGTTTGAATAAAATATGATAAGATTTGAACTTGTATATTTATTTAAAAAAAAAATTAACAATACATGAAACAATTTACAAAACTTCTTTATATACAATATTTCTAGTGAAGGTAATATTTCGACGACTAAACCTTACTTTGTAAATGTTTTCGATTAAATTAAATTTGGCTCCAATTCATGAATATTTATTTACTCCTCTCACAGAGTTAGGCAAAAAGGCCAGTTTTATCTTACTCCCACAAGTAAAATGTGACCCAAGGTCGGGTCGGGAAAGTGGGGTTTGAAAAGCCAGCACTCGAGAAGGTGAGCACTCTGGGCATTAAAAATTGCCTGAGCAGCCCAATCGGCATTCCCCGGTAGTGGCGCCCCAGGCAGTAATCAATAAACTTACTCCTCCCCAAAGAGGGGAGGCGAAGCCTGGGAGAGTGGACCTCCTAGTACTGCACAGGACAGACCCATAGACCGGCGTAAATCAAGCCTCGAAGGCCAAGACAATACCAGTCTATGGAGTGCAGTATCCATCGGAACAGATACTACACTTTGATCTTAGTCAAAAGGCCAAGCCAATTCATGAGTAGCATTTTATTTACTCCGCTACAGGAGTTAGGCACAAGGCCAGTTTTATCCTACTCCCACAAGTAAGATGTGACCCAAGCTCGGGTCGGGAAAGTGGGGTTATAAAAGCCAGCACCCGAGAAGGTGAGCACTTTTCAAAATCTAAGTGCAGCACGCATGCGCAGAGCTTTTACCGGAAGCGTGACACACGAACACACACGCTATCGTATTAATATATAGATAATCACCCTTCCCATCCCTTCTATATTATAGAGACCAATCAGGAAATAGGATATCGTTGAAATTCTTTTTATTTTTTTATTCTATATTTTTTTATTCTATATTTTTTTATATTTTTGTATTCTTTATTTTTACTTTATTTTAAAATTATTGTCAGATATATAAAGGTGTTAAAATTCTTTCATTTAGGTTTGAATTGTGGTTGGAAACACATCCGAGGAGAGCTAGTTGTGGTCGAAATAACTTATAATGTGTACAACCAGAATGTATATCTAGTCTTTTTCAACCTCATAACTTATTCATGCTCTGTTTGAACGGATATAGAGCTCTCTGATTCGAATTCCTATCGAAAATAATCGAACCTGAAAACTATATATATATATATATATATATATATATATATATATATATATATATATATATATATCATATTATTTATAATTGCTGAGTACTTATTATTTCTAAGTGACTGTCTTCTGGAAATTGAAAGGTCAATCCTCAGTGCAGGCGATACTAAGAATACAATTACAAATCACTTAAGACTTCTACTCGGTCATGGCTGACGGAATGAGAACAAACTACCCCTGGGGATTAAATAAAGGGTCCCTTTCGAAATTCTGTACAGATTCACGAGTTTTACATAAAGATTCCTGAGTTCGACCAAATACACCTGAAGAAGGTCAGAGGTTGTGAGAAAAACATCCAAGATGAGAAAAGTAGTTTGAATAACACAAATAAGACAAATTTTTAATATTAAAAAAATTCTGAAACAAACAAACTTGTATCTTGTCAAGCAAGCAAGTACATGTGTATAACTTGCTAACCCTCGCATGCGTTGCCACAATGGAATAACCCTAACCATAACCTGGCTGGAAATTCTGTTCTCAATAATGTGGCTAAGCTCTCCAGAGTGAGTATGCTTTAATTATTATTTTTTTAATTTCAGGAATACCGTAATAAAAAACGTTATTACCGAGTTGTCTCCCTTTATTAAATAGTCAAACAAGAGTTGTGGTTACTTTGGGATCTTAAAATACAAAAGAGGCAGCCATTTTATTTGGCCTTGGGACAAAAATCAAAATGTAGAATCTGTTCTGTCTCCAGTCATAGGAGGAGAAATCCTCCTAGATTAAGACAACTTTTATTTTTGTTCACAATTTAGAGTGCTTTTTTTATGCGGAGGGGGGGGGGAGAGGGCTGGGGTTTTTTCCCCCACATTTAAAGCGACTTTGTGGCTAACAAAGCGGCAAGTAAATAGAGACACTATTTATTTCTTCTAAGCATATTGTTAAATATCTAAAAAAGATATTTTGACACTATTTGACGAGTGTGGGATGTTTCAGCTACGGCACTTTGCAAAATTATCACAACGTTGTGGCTGAGTGGTCAGTCGGACCCTGAGAGATAGTTAAATGGAAATGTCACAACAAATTCTCTAATCAAAATATGGTTTTGTGACGTTGCAAAAATGTTCTGTATTTGCTTGGCTTGGGTGTACGGTAAAAATGACACAGGTAAAATTAACAATGTAAAGTGATCCTCCATCTCCGGCTCATTCTAACTCTTTAGGGAAGTTAATCAATTTTATTTTCTTGCAATGAAAGATAATGTTTTTTGGGGGAATGGGGGTTCTTCTTTTTAAGACGATTACTTGTGGTTTTACGACTTTGCCAGTCTGACTTAGAGTCTATGGTAAAAAAAAATTGTTAACTGCCCTAAACAGTTATAATGTCCCGGATATGGGGGATTATTTTAAATTAACTTCATATGCGAAACTAATCCCCACTTTTAATTGTAAAATAATTGCTTTTTCTTTCCTAAGTTTTTCAGGGTGCTCACACATAATCGCCTCAAAAAGTAGAATTTTTTTTTTTGGGGGGGGGGGGGCAGAGGAATTTAGCTACGTGTCCTCATCTAATTTTAAATGTTGATATAATTTCTTTTTAATTTGAAAAACTCTTTAATGGTTCATATTTATGTATTGTGTCCAAGATTTTGAT
>OY744518.1:78251136-78453636 GCA_963556195.1 Sepiola atlantica
GGGTTTGAATGATGAACTCTCAGGTAGGGTGTTATTTGCCATGACAATCGGTGGTTGGAGAGGTTTCTTGTAGTTATTGAAGGAAAGGAGCTTTGTCTTTGCGGCATTAAAGGTTACCGACCATTTATGACCCCAATCCACTACAGCCTGGAGGTCATTTTCTAAGGATTCAGTAATTGCTTCGGATATGATCGCGTCTGTTTTGCCAACATGGCGAGAGTAAAGCGTGGTGTCGTCAGCAAATAAACCAATCTCAGACTCTATGTCATCAGGGAGATCGTTTATATAGATCAGGAACAATAGAGGTCCAAGGATAGATCCCTGGGGTACACCAGCATTTATGTCATGTTGCTTAGATGAACGGCCAACCACCAATCGAGAAACTTACTCTAAGCTCGTGTGTGTGGTGGTTTTAAAGGAATCTACCTCGATCTAATTACACATGATTGGCTTAATAATGAACAATGGAGAAAAAGTAAATAAAAACAAAAATTCATTGCCCCCTTTTACCCCAACCTCAAACATCGATCCAGTCCCCAAAACTTTATTGTACTTCGGTAGAATATACAGGGTGACTAAAAAAGACTGTTGGGCATTCATGGCTGAAACATGGTGGACAAGTCAGGTATATACTGAAGTTTACTTATATCAAATATGGTTGGATTGTAGCAAGTATAGTGAATTTTATTAACGATTCCATGGGTGACATTTGTCTCGCTATATATGATTAGTAGAATAACTAGAAGAATACACATCTGAGGACGGATAAAATTGATTCCCCGAAACAAAACAATTTTGCACCACTTTTATGTCATCTTACAAAGATTAAAATCAAGATACTAAACCTTATGTCGAGAATCTTTATTCCAATTTCGATCAAAATCCATCACATTTATTCAAGAAAATGTCTAAAATTTAAGGCTTAAGCTTTAAGGATCTTAAGAAGAAATTAAAATACAGGAAATATTTCCTAATTGGTGTCCGATTACTATGGATCAAGTTTAATGTCAATCTGAAATATTTAAAATAATTCAAAGAAACTGAAATTTTGTTTTACGTTTGATTCTTTCTCAGATGAACGGACAGTCTCCGAATCTTTGCTTAACCTCTGACCTCTTTGTCCTGTTTGTCTCTCTGTCAGACTCACTTCTCTCCACTCCGTCCCATCTGTCTTTCTTATACAATATTGGCTTACATAAATTTGCATCAGCGCTGTCTTGGATGGTTGTCTAAAACCGCTTGTTTGCTATTTAGATATTGTCCCCTTTCCACTGCAGATACAACACACAAGTCAGTGGTGCTTCAACTGGCGTGAGCAGCCGTTATCACCAGTGGCAGCAAACAATGCATTGTTTATATCAGCTTCACTACAACTAGACAATCAAGCCTCTGTAGAGCAACTAGTCAATCATCATATTCATCATATTTAACATCCATTTTAGGAATTCACTTCTAAACTAACCTATCTCTGGCCAGGTCTTTATTTATCCCTCTTTCTCTCAAGTTCATCCTTATCACTTTCTCCCATGTTTTCCTTTGTGTTCCCCTGTGAACTGACCCTGCTACTTCAATTGTTCTACATCTACTAACCCAAGAACTCTCATCCATTCTTTCAATGTGGTCATACCATTGAAGTCTACTCTTCTGTACACATCTCCCTATACTGTCTAGATTTAATCTTCTTTTAAGATCATCAGAACTAAAGCTGTCTTTAAGACTCACATTACACATCCGTTGTATCATTCTCATATCACTTCTATCCATGCAACGCATATCCTCAACCCTCACTGGCCAGGTTTCACTTCGATACATTATCAAACTGCATTCATCTTTTCTTCTGTTTATCTCAATGAAAGTTATGTATGTAGAAGATGAGGTAAGAGAAGAGGAACAAATCAGAAAGCGAAAACATCTCGACGGAGAAATTTTACTCAACCTATTACGTTTTTTTTTTACTAATGGGTCACCACTTATCAAGGCCCGGGGGAAACTCGAGGATAAGGGTTAAAGAGATTGTCAGTTGGACGATGATCGCCTCCATGAGAATACCGGAAACAATGGGTGGGATGGGCAAAAGATTACTTAAAAGGAATTGATTATCTAATAAGACGGCTTAACAAGGATTTGTTTATATTAGACTTGAAGCCAACCATGCTGTAGTCAGTTTCAAAGTAGACTCGTGGTATTTTGTTCCACAGATGAGATGTTCTAGGAAATAAATTTTGTTCATGGAAGTTTCGTTTGGTTTTTGGTAAAGAGAGAGAGAGAGAGAGAGAGAGAGAGAGAGAGAGAGAGAGAGAGAGAGAGAGAGAGACAAAGGAAAGTTCTTTGTGGTGATTTTAGTGGAATTTTCTCTAAGGTTAGGTCAAGCAGAAAAGTGGGAAATTCCAGTAGAAGTTAAAAGTTTAGAATTAAGGCTACATGTCAGGATATTGCAGGAAGTCGCTAGTGACATAAAACGAATAAGCTGATCAAATCTTTCTCTTTTATCCCCTCTCAACCATGAAATAGAGTGATTGTGTTTGGGGACAGCTACTCCCTCCACCTATAGAGGAGGGTTAAGAATAATATGCATGTATACCGTAAAATGTAAAATAAAATTTTTAAAAACCCAAAGCATTGTTAAACCACAAAAGCTCATGTACTGTCTTTATTATTAACTTGCGTGGAGTTAACATGTCGCTTGTGTGGGATCAAGCAGGTTGAGTTAGTCATTAACCTATGACTAATGGGAGGCGCATTGGATGTTTAGCAGCAGCTAAGTGATAGTGATAAGGCTGAAATAGCTTGTAGAATTTTCGTGTCTGAGACGTCTCTCTCTCTCTCTCTCTCTCCCCCTCTCTCTCTCTCTCTCTCTCTCTCTCTCTCTTTGAATACTTGATGTGGTCCAATTCCGCTGCATCAAGTTTTTGCTCTGACCCCAAGAGGGAAAATCTCCAAGAATTCGCTTATGCAAAACAATGATCATTTACATAATAGGACTCTTGTCATCACACAAAAAAAAAACCCAACACGTTTCTTTCTTGTGAGCGGTCTACTTTGGGTTGCGTTATTTATCTCTCTCCCACGGTGCGCAGATAATACAGCTCTGATGTCTCTCGCCAAGAGCAGATAATCCTTATTTAATGTCTTTTAACAAGTGTAGATAATTTAAAGGTACAAAAAGAGTAATCTCTCTTTAAACATAGCAACATCTTTAGATGGAATATGATTTCCCATCTAACACTTTTAATCTCTGATTAACTATTAAAGTGCACTTATGATAGTAGAAAGCGAATGTATGTACCATTTGTGTTATTGCATGTGCAATGCTGCATGTTTAGTGGGGTGCATAAATGCATGCTTCAGACGAGAGGTCGATGATGGGAAAGCTATCTGGCTCAGGGTGTGACCACACAAGAAATCGGCTGCGGCGTTTGGAAACAAAAGATTACCTCTTTAAAACAGATGTTCATGCTAGGAGATCAGACCACTCAAAATCTTACAGAAATAATGTCTACTACGGATAAAAGGATCTTTGGTGAGTATGTTTTTATGTCCAATGATAAAACAGCCAATCATTTTTAAGTAAGTTGGTTGTGTGGCCTACTCCAAATGACACCAATATCTCTATATATATTCCAGGAAAACGGGTAGAAGGTGGTAATTAGTCTCTGCTTTGTCTGAGAGACAGAGGTATCATTGGGGTCTTCAGCAGAGGTACTGTTTGCATTTGGTTGGAAGAGATGTTTGTCCATTTTTAGAAATCTGTCATGGTGGAGAAGTCGGTTTTCATTGTTAGGATTTATTTCCCTCCCATGGTGGGAAAATTAGATGCGGGTCGGAAAGTAAGATTTGAATCCAGCACCCTAGAGAAAGAGCACTGACCGAAAAAAAATTGGCTAGGCAGCTCCGTTCCCATTTCCCAGTAGGGGCACCTCAGATGATTAACAATAAACTAACCCCTTCTCAAAGAGTGAGAAGGCAAAGCCTGAGAAGGTGGACTTTCTAGAATGCCACAGGACTATACCTTAGACCGACAGAGAACAAATCATCCTAAAAAATAGCATAGACTCTGGTGGTCTGATTTTGGTACGAGGGTTAAACCAGTCTCCTCTCAATAGACGACAGACGGTGCGACCCTTACTCTTTTTCTTCATGGACCCACATGATGGCCGCTATACCACCATTATTAAGAAAGAGATGACTGCAAGAAGGAAGAGAGAAAGAAACAGAGGCATCACTATATAGCATGTTCAGTCGCTTTTCTTTGCGGGTGACCACATTACATAAGAGTAAAAGTGAACTACTTACTTGTCTATTGGAGAATTTTCCTTGCATTTCTGGAAGCACCTTTCTCTTGATGACTGGGGTAAGACCATGACGTCTCTCTCGACTTTGACTCCAATCTGATCGTCTCCTCTCCGAGCCGCCAACTGCCACCAAAATAACTTAAACTCGTCAACTGCTGTAAACTATCTCAAAATCTGTCACAAAAAACTCTCACTTCTAAACATCTTAACTCAATCTCATGTCCGGTCTTTTGTCTTCGTCACCGACAAGCATAAAAGACTCGGCCACTCCTAAAACGTTTGGTCTTTGTCCCAGAGTAACTGATAAACGGAAATTGACCATCAAATGTGAAGCGTCCTACTGTCTCGAGAATTCGAAAGACCTCGGCGTCCCCCATTGTCTTTTTACTTACTTTACTTCCGATAGTTTTTTTTGTGAATCATTTCATCGGCTCTGGAGGAGGGCAGTCCATAGTATGCATTTCTGTAAGCATCTTTCCCTTGAAGACTAGTTTACAATTGAAGACTCGCAAAACACAATAGGAATTTTTATCGCTCACTCTATTTGATGTTACAATGTTTTCTGCTATTAAGAAAAAATGACTGCAACAGGAAGAAAGAGAGAAACGAAGATACGTCATTATCCACTGAGCAACAGCTGTGTAGTACAAGACGGCGGACAGAGGTTTTTTTTCTTTCTACTTTTATTCACCCGAAATAAGGCATATTTCCACTGAAACGTAAGGAGCTTCTGTGATTGAGGATTAGTGTGATACAATGAAGGCCTCGAGGATAGGAAGTGACTCATCGACAGGGACAAAATAAAAAGCGGGAGTGGTCAGTTTCCATTGTTTAGGACAGGTGACTCAGAATACCGGATACGACATTTAGGAGTGACAACGTTTTACAACAGTTTGACGACAGTAAGGTTTATGGCAAAAAGTTAACGAGTTTGGGTTTCAGAGAGAAGCCGATCAGTTAGGCTCAGAACCTCCCCAGAGAGCGGATTGGACCGGGAAAACGATGAGATGAACTGACGGGAAACGATGAGATGAACGACGGTGTCACACACACTCATAGTTCCAACTAAATTATACACAACGTATATGTGTTTGTGTTCTTTCTCGAGAATTGAGTTTCTTTTATTTAACTTGTGGACCAGTGCTGTGCCCTTGACGATTCGTCAGTGGATAGACGACTCGGCTAGACGATAAAGACAAGAAGGCCACGGACACACAACGTTGGGGTTGACGGTCGTCGAGTGGGGTAACATGGTTCTACATTAGATTTATAGGGCGGCATCTTAAGTTAGGAGTTGTGCAACAAGATGTTTTCCTGTTAGTACTGTCGAGGAAACAGGGAGGGAATTCCAAAGGCAAGTGGTTCGAGGAAAGGATCTATTAGAGTAGAAAGTTTTTCGGCATCTGAGGACCTCTACAGTGAAGGGTTGGGATTTTGCTGCTAGTTGGGTTGGTCAGGGGTATTTATGTTAAGGAAATATAAGTGCAGTAAGTTCCTTGGAGCACATTCTATGGAAGTACTTGTAAAACAGAGGGATGCAACACTGTGGCGATGTGACAGTGGCTGGAGCTTGGCTGACAGTGCGGGACCTATTAGGTTAGAAACTCTTTTTTGCACCCTGTCCAAGAGGGAGAGGCTAGTGGTTGGTGCACCAGTCCAGATGTGGCAACAATATTCCATGAATGGGCGAATGGTGGCTGTATAGAGATATGGGATATTAGCAGGTATGAGAAGTTTTCTAGCCTGGTAGAAGGAGCCCACATTCTTTGCATCAGACTTGGAAGTATCTTCTATGTATTTATTTCAACTCATGTTACTTGTGAATGTTAGGATGAGGAGTTTAAATGTTGGACTAAGGCAAGGTGCTATTAGCCATGGCAATCAGTGGTTTGAAAGGGTTCTTAAAATTGTTAAAGGAAAGGAGCTTTTTCTTAGTAGCATTAAATGCAACCATCCATTTTTGGCCCGATTCCACTACAGACTGGAGCTCATTGTCTAAGGATTCAGCCATTGCCTTGGATATGTGTGCATTCAGTTTGCCCTCATGTCGAAAATAGAGCATGGTGTCATCAGCAAATATACCCATCTCGGACGTGATTGTATCAGGGAGTTCGTTTATGAAGATTGAGAATAATAATGGTCCTAGAGCACACCCGCATTAATGTGATGTTGTTTACATATACGTTCACCAAGAATGACCTGGATTTTTCTGTTAGCTGAGAAAGATCTGATTATGTTAAATATTCGTCGAGTCATACTGTATAAATTAATTTTGATGAGAAAACGTTCATTCCAGACCTTGTCAAAGGCTTTGGATATGTCAAGCGCTACCACCCTAGCTTCAGTTGCCTTATGCAGTGTATGGTAGATGCGTTCAGAAATTACTGTTAGGATATATGAAGTCGAAAGATATTGCTTAAATCCATATTGTTGGTCAGAAAGAAGTTAAGCATTTTTGAGATGGTGGACTATCGGTAGATTGATTAATAATTCAAAGATTTCAGTGAAGAGCGGGAGGAGATTTATGGGATGATAACTTTGTGGGTCAGTTCCTCCACCAGAGTTTTCTACACCGTCATCCTTTCACCAGAAGTTTCTACACAATCGTTCTTTCACCAGAAGTTTCTACACAATCGTTCTTTCACCAAAGGTTTCCCATAATTGTAAAAGAAAAGAAGCTTTTTCTTGGAATCAAATTTGGAGTCTGCAATCAAATAATTGAAACTACAGAGTTACACCAAGAAATACCTGTCATCGAGACCTGGAGGTAGATGTGATGAGGACTGGCAATCTACGGTTGGAGAAGTTTGCTAGATATAAGGATGCTTAGAGGGCCATGGTTCTCAGCAAGTCTCGTACAAGTTAAGGATACATCCTTGACAATCAGTCGACACTGACTTTATTTATTTTCTTTTTTTATCCTAGTTCACCCCAAACAAGGCAGGTTGTCACCGTAGACGTAAGGGGCTACTGAGAATTAGAGTAAACGTTTGGGGGGTCATCCAAAGTTGGGAACAGTTCAGCGAGATGTCTGTTCACATTAGTTTTAAATTTCTGCATGTCGGTACAGTCGGGGAAACAGGGAGCAGGGAGGGTGTTTCAGAGGCCTGCAGCACGAGGAAAAGAGGTTATTGGAGTAGAAGGCTCTTCAGCATCTGGGGACCTCCACAGTGAATGGATGGGATTTAGCTGATTGTCGGGTTGGTCTAGTGCATTTACGTTGAGGAGGCACTAGAGCAGCAAGTTCATCTGAGCACAATCCATTGAAGTACTTGTAAAACAGGCACAAGTATGCAACATTGTGGCGATGGGACAGAGGCTGGAGCTTGGTGGATAGTAAGGGACATATTAAATTAGCAACTATTTTTTTAATCTTGTCTAAGAGGGAGAGACCAGTGGATGGTACACCAGTCCAGATGTGGCAACAATACTCCATGCATGAGTGAATGGTGGCTTTGATGTCGGGCTGAGGTATGGTTCTGTTCAGTCCTTAGAAGATCACCTTCACAGACTTTACCTTCTCTCTGAAAAAGAGTTATTTTCTTGATAATCATCTTAGGTGCCTTTACTGATGAATGCCGACAGGGCTGCTCTGGCATTCTTTGTAGGCTAGAGTGCGCTTAACCTAGTGTGCGAGTTTTTCAAAACGACACCTGGAAAGGTAAATAAAATATATAGTTTTTTTTTATCTTTTTAATTTAGTTTATCTAAAGAGATCAAGGGGCCCCCTCTTGAGGCTAACACTTGATTTCCCTATGAGTAAAATTTATATCCGAGGGCTCTCTTAAGGATAGATGTTGTTCCTTTTAGGGCTGCTATCTGTACTTCCCTACAGTTTGGTCTTCCCGGGATTGTTTCTAAGTATTTTCTTAGATTTTTTTCACTAGACCAGTTGCCCCCACTACAACCGGTATGATGTTTATTTCATCGAGGAACCATGTTATTTTTTATAGTTGAGCGTGTAGCAAGGTGTGTCTTGATAAGAAAGTCGCCTTTGTGCTTGTTTTTTTTCTTTTTAAATGTCTTCATATGTCGACTGAACAAATTGTTTTTCCTACAAGAATTTTCTTTGCCCAGAATATTTATCAATGATCCGGGATTTCTTTAAGTTAAGGAGTAAAGAGGAGTTAAAGAGTGACCACCTGGAAGCATCAACGATGGACAATGTATGGGCCGGACTCCTCGTATTCCTGCTTACTGATGCACATTTGCTGGAAAGTGGAAAGAGAAGCCAAGATTCAAGACAAAGAATAATATCGGGGGTCACCAATATAGAAGGTTGATATGGTGTATTGAACAAAAAATGTAAATAGCAGTTCTGTGGGCTTCTATAGGATATACCAGGTATTGATACAGTACCTGGGTATGTCAATTTTCATCTTTACCTAGCTTCTACCGCTTTATAGCTAGTCCAAAGAAAATATTTGTGAAATTTTGTGCAAAAAAAATATGCGGTGCTTGTACAGAGAAGCGTACATATGAAAAACGCTGAAAATCGCAGTTCCAACCGGAAAACTCTTTGAAATACTTATGTATCAAGCAAAAATAGGTTTGTACACGAAAAATTAGCAAAAACTATCGAGTAGAATTGTAATAAAAAATAAAAATACCTTATATCGTTTAATCGGGTTCGGCCATTGATTCGTGCGAAAAACATGAAATCCGGGGGAGATAACTCAGTCTGTCATATTAACTAGTAAGAAATTAATGGCATTCACCAAAATACGATGAAACTGATTTTTATTTTTAATTCAAATTCTACTCGATCATTTTTCCTACTTTTTGGTGAGGATACATATTTAAATCTGCTGCGTAAATATATAATATTGTTTTTTTTGTGGTATTGATAATTTAATACGGACACTTCTCTGTACAAGCACCAAATATGCTACTTATTATTTGCACAAGAGAGAAAGTAACTACGCTGAATGTACTTACGTATTGTTTTTATTGGCAAAAAACATCAAAATTTGTGTTTAAGCAAAAATAATTCGCTTTGAACATGAATGCCAAATACCCTTTATGTCTACTTTTTTGAAGATTATAAAAACAGGTATCTTAGTTTTTAAAAAAGGTATTTTTGCTGTTTATGGACCGTGCTATTTTTTAGATATGATTTTCAAGTTAAATTAAATTTTTACGGTATCTTTTGTTTATTAATTTGTTAAGTGAGAGTACAGAATAGCCCACCCCCATGTTAAGAATGGGTTTCTAAATAATGTTATTTCAGTATGGTCCGTAAACTGCAGAAGTACCAACAAAAAATATTTATGTAATGTTTTTTATATGTTATGTTAATTTCTTTAAATTTATAAAACACTTATCCAGTTAAAAATAAATTCAAAAGAATTTATTTTTGACTTACATGATTTTCGAACTAGGGTATTAACATCATAAAAACTACTGCCTTAGTAATGTGTACTCTGCTTATTCATTTTTTGTCAACCAATCGCATGTTTCTATTTGCGTATGAACAGAAAACTCCAAAACCACCATAATTTTTTAATAGTATATAGATAGATAGATAGATTTTTTTTTTGCTTAATTTGCTGCTGATGAAGGGATGGATGAGAGTGCTTGGGTTAGTAGATGTGGAAGAGTTTAGGTAGCAGGGTAAGTTGGCAAGAGAATTCCAAAGTAAAGAAGGAAGGTATAAGGGTGGATTTAAGAGAAAGAGCGATAAAGAAAGACCTGGCCAGAGATAGGTTAGTTTAGAAGTCAATTTCTTAAACTCGTCCAATGCATGTTGACAACCTTCATGATGATGAAGGAATCGATGAGAGAGCTTACGTCAGTAGATGTAGAAGAGTTTAGGTAGCAGAGTCAGTTCGCAAGAGAATTCCAAGGAAAAGAAGGAACTTGTCATTTCGCTTGTGCCAACAGACAGGAGAAGTTGGAAGTCATTCATGAAACGTCTAACCTCAGCGTGAGACAAGATTACAAAAAAAAAAAAAAATAATCTATATATATAAAACTCAATGTTTGTGTGTATGTATGTATGTGTTCCCTATAGAAAAAAATGTTAAAAAATTTACATAAAATTTAAAAGTGTATTCTTACGTAAAATTAACCGGGGAATACAATAGAAGTTCTACCGAATCTCTAAGTGCACCCCTAAGGGGCTATGAGGACATAACCCCTCAAAACTTCAAATATATCCTATTTTTATGAAATTTAAATCATGTATAAAGTTTTTTGAGAATGACAGTAAAAGTGGTCTCAAATCTCTAAGTGCCTTTCTAACTTAATAAAACTATAGGGGGGGGGGGGGAATGAATCTTATTTAAAATTTCAAATATATTCTATTTTGTTGAAATTTACATCATATGTAAAAAATTCTCTAGGGAAGACAATGGAAGTGGCCCCCGAATCTCTGTGTTACTCTCTATGTTCCAAATATCCATGGCGACAGAACCCTCTTAAAACTTCAAATACGTACATCCGATTTTAATGAAATTTAAAACATATAAGGTACTAATTGAAGTGTTCCAGAATCTCTAAGTGCACCCCTAAGGGGTCTATGGACCAGATATCGTTGAGAGGGAGAGGGGGGTCGAGTTTTTCAGTCATAATTTGGAAAGAAAATACTGTAATTTCAATATCTGGAAATTACTTGGCATTTTCTTTCAAAATTATTTAACGTTTCTTAAGCTTCTCTTTAGACTAAGGAGGAGGTGAGGAGGCAAGACACTCTGAAAGGGTGGGTTTAGTAGTGCTTTGGAGGCATCCGTAATTTTATTTCGGTGATTTCAGTAGTGCTCTAAACCAGAGCAATAAATGTAAGATTACAGTATTACATTTGGTAAGTGGTATACAGTAATCCAAAAGTGCTCAACATCCCAGATAGTGTTTAAACGCAGTGTTGCCTGGGAGAAAAAACTTGTCTTTTGTTAACTTGGTGTTGCCCAGAAGCTATAATAGTAATAATACAGTATTATATTTTCTAAATAGTATAATTTAATCCAAAGTGCTTAATATCCTAGATAGAGAAGGTGTGTTTACTTGGCGTTACCCGGAAGTCATCAATATCCTAGATAGAGCAGGTGTTTTTAAATAGCACGTTGCCCGAGAGAAAGATTTTCACTGTATTTTTGTTATACTAATGTATACCAGAAAAGGTACTCTGCTTTGCTCGGGAATCAGTGCTCAATATCCTAGATGGAGCAGGTGTGCGCAATAATATAGCAAATGTTTTGAAACTGTTTTCAATTTTTTTTTTTTTTACTTCAAAGTAAGTTGCAGTATCTCGAGGCTGAACAAAAACAAGTAGGCTGATATATTTAATTTTTTATGGCTTTGAACGAACTCCTTCAGCTTTTGAGATACTGTAATTATTTAAAAATAAAAAACAAGCTTTAAAACAGTTTCAGAACATTAAAAGTATACAGGTTTGTAGAAAATAAAATTTTAATGCATTCAGTAAAAGTTTTTTGTTGTATATTTTTATTTATTTTCAATTTCCCGGCTGTTAAATATACTGCCATATTACCAAGATGTTATGTCAATATTAAAAAAAAAAATACACAATTGACTTTGAACCTTCTGCGGAAGTTTTTATTCAGTTCAAACAAATGACATTTTGACCTTTTTAGTGCTCTCATCTTAATCCGGGGTTCTTGATGGAAACAGTCCAAAATTTTAATCTGCTTAGTTCTTGTGGGCGTCGTGTTCTGGCTTATCCACTCTTCAGTCTTTGGCAAGAATAGAATCACTTAATAAGGTTTTTTGTTTTACGATACATTGTGTATGCTTAATGGGACATAAGTTGTATTTTGGCTAGCTGGGGGAGAGGTTGCAGGTTCATACCTTTGGTCCAATGGGATTTGAAACTGGCATAGCTAATTCCATAAGTCACTATGGTATCCTCCCCTCAGTTAATAAGAAAATACAGAGAGAGGCAAAGAGAGGAGGAAGGAGAGAGAGAGAGAGAGAGAGGGGGGGTCGAGGGAATAAGGAGAGAGAGAGAGAAAAGAGAGAAAAAGAGAAGGGGGAAGAGAATAGAGGGAAAAAGGAAAAGGGGAAAAAGAGAGAGAAAGAAAGAGGGAGAGTATGTGCTCTCTCTCGTGCATGAGAAAGAGGGGGGAAAAGAGAGGGAGAGGAAAAGAGAGGGAGAGGAAAAGAGAGGGAGAGGAAAAGAGAGGGAGGAAAAAAGAGAGAGGGAAAAAAGAGAGAAGAAGAAAAAAGCGAGGAAGAGGAAAAATGAGAAAAGAGAGAGAGAGAGTGCAACAATATCTAATTTCTGAAGAATAAGGTTGAAGAAGGTTTCGGACAGAATTTCATGCCAACAATAAAAACTCGCAGAAATAGAATGGTCTGTGCAAAAATCTGGAACTTCTCCGTATTCTTGTCTGGAAACGTCTATGTATCATTATCTGTGTCTGAATCTTCGGAATTCCTGTCAGATTTCTGTGGATGAAAAAAAATAAATTAAATGACATTAAACTTTCCTTTTCTTTTAGATTAAAGACTTTTAATGTTCCAACACTATTTACATAGTGATGTAAGTGTTTTTTTTTTTATGTAATGGATTCCTAGGAAATACAACTAGTATTTATCTTAACAAATAGTAGTGTTAAACTGCAGGATCTTGAGACTAAAAGGTTGGAGATTTCATCGGCCGAAAGATTGTAAATATAATAATCAAGATGAGAAATGTCGTTTGAATGATCTGAACAAAGTTTTTTATTTTAACATCTTCTCTAATTATCCAGAGTATTAGTGTTCTATCATTAAACTCCAGAGTATTAGTGTTCTATCATTAAACTCGAAAGTATTAGTGTTCTATCATTAAACTCCAGAGTATTAGTGTTCTATCATTAAACTCCAGAGTATTAGTGTTCTATCATTACACCCAAGAGTATTAGTGTTCTATCATTAAACTCCAGAGTATTAGTGTTCTATCATTAAACTCCAAAGTATTAGTGTTTTATCATTAAACTCCAGAGTATTAGTGTTCTATCACTAAAATCCAGAGTATTAGTTTTCTATCATTAAACTCCAGAGTATTAGTGTTCTATCACTAAAATCCAGAGTATTAGTGTTTTATCATTAAAATCCAAAGTATTAGTGTTCTATCATTAAACTCCAGAGTATCAGTGTTCTATCATTACACCCAAGAGTATTAGTGTTCTATCATTAAACTCCAGAGTATTAGTGTTCTATCATTAAACTCCAAAGTATTAGTGTTTTATCATTAAACTCCAGAGTATTAGTGTTCTATCATTAAAATCCAGAGTATTAGTGTTTTATCATTAAACTCCAGAGTATTAGTGTTCTATCACTAAAATCCAGAGTATTAGTTTTCTATCATTAAACTCCAGAGTATTAGGGACATTCCATGTCAAATCATCCAGTAGTGTTCTATCACTAAAATCCATAGTATTAGTGTTCTATCATTAAACTCCAGAGTATTAGTGTTCTATCAATAAAATCCAGAGTATTAGTGTTCTATCAATAAAATCCAGAGTATTAGTGTTCTATCAATAAAATCCAGAGTATTAGTGTTCTATCAATACAAGTCACTAATTTTCTTTTCGCAATTGTAGTGTTTTAGTTACTATTTACAAAATATAGAAGAATACTTTTTCACTAGTTTATTTCTACATTTGTTTTAGTAATTATGCTGTGGTGTTTTTAGTTACTATTTTCAAAATATAAAATACTTTTTGGCTAGTTTAAATCTGGATTGTGTCCAAAATTCCAACTCAAAATAAATACCAAGTAAAAATTAACATTTTTTTTCTAATAAATATAATTGATTTCATTTGAAAGTAAAATTTCACTTTACTAAACTAATGGTGTGAAAAATGTTAATGAAACAGTTTTCGGCATAATCTCTATATATAAAACACAATATATGTGTGCATGTGTGATGTTTGTGTGTTTCCTATAAAAATGTTAGAGATCTACGTAAAATCTAAAAGTGTATTCTTATGTTCAAAGAAGACAATGGAAGTATTCTCGAATCTCTAAGTGCACCCCTAAGGGGCTATGAGGGCATAACCCCTTAAAACTTCAAATATATTCTATTTTTATGAAATTAAAATTATATGTATTAAGTTTTCTGGGGAAGACAATGGAAGTGGTCTCAAATCTCTAAATGCCCTCCTAACCTAAAGGGAGCTAAACCTTATTTAAAACTTCAAATATATCTTATTTTGATAAAATTGACATCATATGTAAAAAAATCTCTGGGAAAGACAATGGAAGTGGTCCTGAATCTCTGCGTTACCCTCTATGTGCTGAATATCTACGTGCCCCCTACCTTGAAGTGATCTATAGGGACAGAACCCCCTTAAAACTTCAAATACGTATATCCGATTTTAATTAAATTTAAAACATATTTATTTTAGCTTCTTTCGGACTATATTAGGGGACGAAATTCAGTAAAACCAAAAAAAGTAATTGTTTGTTATGAGCATAATGAAAAAGTACATAGTAGTGATCCTCATTCAAGTCCAAGCAATGTTGGGTTTTCCTGCTAAAAAAAACAAAACTTCGGTCTTTTTAAAAAAATTTTCCTTCAATTCTGTATGCATATACATGTGTGTATGTGTAATGCCTCTACCGAGAATACTGTTGATAACAATAACAAGATAAATTACGCATATAACTTGGTATAAGTTTTAATAATTTTATAAAAACTAAAAGATTATCTGTCCTAGGACTGGTACAATTGATACCCTAAGCAGAACAGTTTTTGCACCACTTTTATGCCACCTTATGAAGATTAAAGGAAGATATAATGCTACTTAACCTTATGTCTAGAATCCTGATTCAAAATTTGATCAAAATCCATTACATATTTTTGATGTTAGAAAATGTCTAAAATTTAATGCTTAAATTTAAGGAGTCTTAAGAAGAAATTGAAATTCAGGGAATCTTGCTTAATTGGTATCTGATGACTATGGATCAAATTCAATGCATATCTGAAATGTTTGGATTTTTAAAATGGAAGGTTATGCCCATATTATTCCCCTGAAACACCTTTAAAATATTCCAAAGAAACTGAAATTTGCGGAATTGATGTCTAATGTTAA
This sequence comes from Sepiola atlantica, assembly GCA_963556195.1. NCBI lineage: Eukaryota > Metazoa > Mollusca > Cephalopoda > Sepiida > Sepiolidae > Sepiola > Sepiola atlantica. The sequence goes on from OY744518.1 coordinate 78,266,468, forward strand.
AATTTCACAAAAATCGGAAGTATCTGAATTTTCATGAAGGGCTTCCACCCCCTTTTTACCTAAATTAAACTAAATATAAACCACATTACCCACCCTTCTGCCTAATAACTGTGTTCTTGTTTTGGACGGGTAATTAAAAATAAAGTGAAAAGGAAGAGGTTAAATTGACAGAGTAAAAGAAAAGAGCCATTGCTAGTCTCTCTCTACTCTTCATTGTAGGCACTTAACTGAACCCCAATTTCTTGTCCCCCCCCCTTTAAAACAATCACAGCAAGAACTCATCTAGCTACAACCACAGCAAAGAATTTTCGTTTCTCTCTTTGTAAAAAAAAAATAAATAAATCAAATGAAACAAGAATGTCTGACCCTTCGAAATTTTAAAGGAATTTGGAAGCATTTGGAATTTTAAACATAGGAATAGAAAATAATTTCTGGTTTTAAAATTCTTAGCAAATCGTCATGTATTTAAAGATTGGAAGTATTGGAAGCTATTTACATCGAATAATTTTATAAATAGAGATTCAAAAAGAATTAACTTCATAAAATTATATTTTTATGATAATTGGTTCAATTAATCAATCCACTTGGCATGATGGTTAGAATGTTTACTAATGGGTCAGGAGACTGGGGTTCAATCCTCAATCAAGTAATACCAAAGAATAAAAAAAACGTACTTGTTAAACACTAAGCATTATACAATGAGAATCATGGGTAAGTGGAGCAAGCTATGGAAATGAGTGATGCCCTCCCCTACATCTCGGCATAATAGCCAATAAAAAAGGAGCCTTCGATTATGGTCGATCTATTTATTTCCATAGTAATATTTTCATGACCACACAATATCGTAATAATTAAATTTAACTTTCAAAATCCTATTTAAACAAAAACCAAATAAAAAAAACGGCATAGTTAAAACCAAAAGGCAAAGGAAAGAAAACCTCCCGGACAACGCCGGGTAGGTACAGCTAATGACGCTAACATTCTGATCTTGAGCGGATTTGACTATGAGGATGTTCACATTTTGTAATTCCCAAGAAAAACTCACCATTTTCAAGAAGTCCAACAGTTTCTGAGGGTCAGTACCGAGTGACAAATCCACAAAGTCCTTGGGGAGACCATATATAGCATAAGGGTTCGGCTTCATCCCACTATTTTCTTTCTGTACACACCGGAAGACAGGCAGCTGAATAAAAAGTACATGCAATAATGAATTCACCCTTAAAAGCTTTATTTTTTATATTGGTTTGAAAAAAGTGAAAAGCGTTTCATAGGAGTAATATAAAGTAGCATACATGATTTTTGGAAAAAAAAAATATTTATGGAACAAAAATAAATGATGTTACAAATGTGCAACAAACGGCATAAAATTTTACATGTATAACAAAACACTACGATATATGCATCTAAATAATCATCATACACAAGAGAATCATAAACTGATTTTTGCTTACCATTATAATGACCAGATTTAAAAGTTTAGCCTCTTGAATTAGGCAGATGACACACCGATGACACTTGCCTGTGTCATCGAAGATACTGATCACCTATTCAGCAGGACGGCTGATGCAACATCATAACTATTCACACTTGCCAACAGGCTCATCGCAGATGTGAAACAAGTTCCAGTTTGACACATTTTCATTGAATATTAAATAGGCATTTTGTTGGAATGTGTATTATTTGAAACAAAAAAGCGTTTAAGGGTTAAAAACAGACATCATCAGGGTTTTTAAATTGCTTTAAACTTCTTTTAAATATTAAATTTTTTTAACGTAAATAAGTCACAAATGAGTAGGCAAAGAAAAATTAATTGTTTTTAACTAATTTTCCAACTGTCACCAACACCATTATCATCATCAGGGTTTTTGATCACTCGTGGAGGAGGAACCCCTCTCTGGTTTCCTTCCACCTTATTGGTGTCAGTCATTCAGGGGTTGTGTCATAGTCACCACTCTAGGCACTGCGGGTTGGTGACGCTATTTGCCAATAGCTAGGTGTAGCACTCATTCGCCCTTTAACATACAGTGTCTGATATTTCCAAATGGTCATCTCTCTGTTACTGACCAGTCTCAACGTTGTTTAAGTTCGGTTTGGTAATCTAACGGAAACTGGTGTGTCAAAGTGATTATGTCGTAATCCTGTAAAACGGACACATTAAAAAAAAATTAAATTATAAATTGAAATATTTTTGTAGTAATTTTTAGGAAAATGTGTTAGATATTGAGCAGATAGATCCACTAGTATATAATTCAGCTAGTTGAGAAGAACAGAAAATGGAAACTGCTGAGGGGTTAGCCGATGTCAACTTAATAATCCCGAGTTGAAAACTGCTTAGGCTGTGAGAATGTACGAGAAACGGATATGATGTCATGTAGCTCAAGAGAGAGGGCTGTAGCGGAACAAACTGAGAATCACACTGGGTTCTAAGAACACCAATAGGTTATTACCATTGGTTAGACCCAATATGGGGACAGAGAGAGAAAAAGAGATTCGAGTTCAGCACGGCCGGACGTAATTCCATGTGGCTCCTAATATGAAGGAGCTCTGTCCTTCACAGAGATCCATAACCTACCGTGCCTGGTAAAGTTTCACCACGAGTTGTGAGTAACAACTATGTATATTTTATGTTCGTTACATGTCAATTTGCACTTGTTAACATTTAGATAAATGTGTAAAATTTCTTCTTTGTGTTCAATAGCATTACGCTTAGTAACAGCAGAGAACATCACCACTGGCAGACCCAAGTTGACTTGGGAGGACGTAGTCAAACGTGATAGGAAGGCCATAGGTATGGATTCCATCAAGCCTTGCCAAAGACAGGAGTGGAGAGGAAGACTTAGATTTCGAGACTAGACAATCAGGCCTCACCCTCATCAGAGGATTAATTGTGGCCTGATTCAACAAATAAACCGGTTGATGATGGTGATGATGATGATATATATATATATATATATATATATATGTTCTTTCTTACGGAGTAGTAAAATTAACGTATATTAACAGAGTGATAGAAAAGACAGTCTGTTTGAAAGTAGGCATGGGCGTCGAACATGTAATTACATGGGCTGACAAGGTATAACTAATTAGAGATTTTGATCTCTCTCTTCATCTCCCCCCACCCACTCATCAGTGATTTGGAATGACGATCACATTGAATAAATGTCTTGCTGTCTACCATCAGTTTTGTCTTGAGTTAGTCTTCTGAAAGGTATGAGTAAGAAGCTTTAATTACAAGACGGACATTCCCTTAGTCTCGAAAGATCACGCAGAAGCACGTAAAAGAAGTATGAATAATCATTGTGTTTCTGTCATGATTACGGAAACTTGGATGTTGCATGATTGACACAAGGTTGAGAACGCAACATATGGAAACAGGGAGAGAAGTAAAATGGGTGGGAGTGAAGGAAAGGGGAAGGCATCTGAGAAGCGAGATAGCATGAATAGGAGGGAGTGCTATGGTAGGGGAATTTGTGGAATGCGAGGTGGTAGTAGGAGCTTTGTGAAGAGGTAGTTGGTATTTTAAGTGGCGGCAAAGGAATAGTAAAATAAACAGGATGCTAATAGTTGAGAGAAGTGGAAAGTGAGGTGGGTATTTAGAAGGAAGTGGCATGTGGGTGATGTGTTAGAATTAAATTTGAAGAACATTAGGATTGGTTCAGCCATATTCGGAGTTCATAAAATGTTAAGATAGGATACCTTTAGCTATGACGGGCAAAATTTGAAAAAAGCCTGGCCGCTGCTTGATATCATTTTAGAATTGAAAGATGAGACTCGCTTCTATAAGACATCTATGTTTGGTATCGTGTACAAATCTAATTATCGAAGCTCTGTAGTAATTAAATTTCTAGTTAAAAATTAACATGTGCAAAACCAAAGCGTTTTTAGTGTTATCTAATTTTATTATATTAAAATTCTTTTTTGAGGGGGTGCTGAGTTTCACTAATGTAGACATTGTTGCAGTCATAACAAGGGATTGTGTATATGCTTCCTCTCCCACCCCAGACCCATCACCCTACCTACTAAAACACACCATGACAACTTTTACACTACCATAATCTATTTGAAATACACACATTCCACCTCACTCATAATTAAAAACATTTTCTACAAAAGCACAAAAACATTGGTACCATCTCAAATACACCAGCAGGCAACATGAAGGGGAGAAAAAACGAAAAAGCAAAATAAAACAAAAACAGCTCGTAAAAGGGTCGTCGACTTTACCTCCATATTTGCCGTATCATTTTCTTCAGAATCCTGAAACGGTTGATCTGCTAAAAGTTCCTCCCATGAAAACATCAAACTGTCCGTGAAAAGTCCATATGGATTAAAATCTATCAAAAGAATTCGCTGTTGGATAGAAAGAAGAAGAAAAGAAAAAGAAATTATAATAACGTTCAATTGAAGGGGAATATATATAAAAAAAGAGCTTCTAATAAGTCCCACACTGTTTACCAAGCTCCAACCCCTGTCCCATCGCCGCAATGTTGTATTCCTGTACTTGTTTTACAAGTTCTTCAATGGAATGTGCTCCGATGAACTTGCTGCACTTGTGCCTCCCTCGACGTAAATACTCCGGACCAACCCGACATTCAGCAAAATCCTACCCCTTCATGTCAGATGCCAGAAGGCTTTCTACTCTATTAGCTTCTTTCCTCAAATTGCTTGCCTTTGGAATCCCATCCCTGCTCCGTTTCCCCGACTATACCAATATGCAGAAATTTAAAAACAAACATCTGGCTTAGGATGTCCCCATAAATCTGGCCCCTAATTCACAGTAGCCCCCTTACGTCTCAGTGGCAATGTACCTTGTTTGGGGTGAATTGAAGTTATAAAAAAAAAGTACAAGTCAGAAAGTTTAATAAGTCAAATTTTACATATGTGAGAACAGAGAAACGAAAGTAAGAAACATGTGATGTCATCGGCGAACTTCGGTGGAAGTGTTACATTATATTAAAGACCAGTGTCTTTCCAGTCATACTGTTAAGTTTCATAATAATCCATCTCTCTAAAAATAAAGACATTAAACCCGTTTTTAGCCATTTTCTTACTAATTCCTTACAGGACTTTTGCCGTAGAACATTTTCACAGGAAGTCAAGAGTTAATACATCACTCAATAAGTACTGGGCTTAATTAATAAAACGACTTTTAAGTAAAATTCGACTATTCATTAACATAGCCTCCTCCTAGGGTCACTGATTCCAACGATTACCTAACAATTCGATGCTTTTTTTGTAGAACGATTACAAAATATCAATATCACTTTTACATTGGAGCCAAATCTTTCTCCGGAGCATTCTTTTGAGGTCTGCAAACAGCCAGATGTCAATGGGGGTCAAAATATGAAGCAAACAGGTAGCAATCTAGAGAATAGGATGGGTGCAGAAGACATTAGAAGTATAATTCATGTAATTTTGCCACCATTATGATTGACTTGTAGCATGGTGCATTATCTTGGTGAAAACGCACTTTTTCTTCTTCATTTGTGATCGTTTTTTGGCGATTTCTTCCTTTCAAATGCACTAATAATACTATATAATATTTGCTATTCATAGGTCTTCCTTTCTTAAGGTAATCGATGAACAAAATACCTTGTGCATCCCAAAATACAGAGGCCAAAACCTTGCCTGCTGATGTTTGTGTCTTTGGTCACTTTGGACGGTTTTCACCTGCCACTGTCCACTCAGTTGACTGCCAATTTGACATTGTTGTTTTTAATCGACTCTTGAATAAATGCGACCCCCACTTTGAACACAGCTTTCTCATTGACAAATATTCACGCAAAATGGTGAACACACCTTCGCCTTCTGATATCTTCAGCTCCTCTGCTATCTCATGCAACTTCAATTTACGATCGGCCAAAACGAGTTTGTTGACTTGTTTTTCTTACATTTTCCGGGACAAGTACCTAATTTGGGTTATCTGAGTGTTCAGCATCATTTGTGTCTGTACAGCCGCATTTTATGTCAGCATGCCACCTCTTAACAGTTTCTAATGGAGCGAAGTCCGAATGACGCTTATCAATCTTTTGTTTTGCTTGAACAGTATTTTCTCCCATCATAAATCAATGCTTTACCAACAGACGAAATTCAGATTTTTCCATAGTTTTGAATCTTTACAAATTTCAGTTATTTAAATGAACCTACTGTTGCAAACTAATAATTTGATTTTCTTTATGTTCTAAACTGATTAATTAAAAGTAAAATTAAGGTGAGCAAATACAACACCCACTTTGAACACAGCTTTCTCATTGACACATGTTCACGCAAAATGGTGAAAACATCTTCGCCTTCTGATATCTTAAACTCCTCTGCTATCTCACGCAACTTCGATTTACAATCGGCCAGAACGAGTTTGTGGACTTCTTTTATGTTTTCCGGGACAACTATATTGGGGCGACCTGAGAGTGTTCAGCATAATTTGTGTTTGTACAACAGCATTTTAAAATCAGCATAAAACCACCTCTTCACCGTTGTTTCCAATGGAGCAGAGTTTTAATAATAACTTATCAAACCATTGCTTTGCATAAACAGTATTTTTCCCATCAGAAAGCAATGCTTTATCAACACACAAAATTCAAATTTTTTCCATTTGAAATTTTCCAACAGTAACTTCATTTAAATAAGGGTAATTTGTAAACTAATTATCCGATTAGGCTCAAATTTTGATTTACATGTGCCATTTGAAGGCTAGTACTTTATGAAGATCAAATGCACTTTTTTTTTTTATTATTAATGTCAGGCCCGAGACTTATTGAGTGATATGTTAAGAACTTAAAAAACAAAAAACTTTTGTTTCAGGATATAAGTAAAAATATTGGTACTCACTCCTTTATCTTTGTATACATCGAAAACATCTGAAACAAATTAAAGAAATAACATTATAAAATTTGAATATTTGGTATTCCATTTTATAGTGATGCATGTGTTGGAGCCCCTTCCTCAACACAAGCGCTGCCATATAGAATATGTTGTGCTATCTATGATAACACAAGGTCAGAATATAAAAGGGAAAAAGACAACGAAAGAAGAAAAATAACATATATTGTTTTTTTTTGTTATCAAGGCCAAAGGCCACTCGAGGATAATGGTTTAATGAGTGTCAGGTGGACAGTGAGACAACACCGTAATGATTTGTAACGATGGTGGAAATTGGGCAGAATTTTATTATTCAAGAGGACGACTCAACAAAAATTTGCTCACATTGGACTTGAAAACGACCATGTTGTAGTCAGCTGGGAAGCAGCCCCGCGGTATTGTGTTCTACAGACGGGCATTTCTAGGAAAGAAACTTTGCTCATGGAAGTTTCGTTTAGTTTTAAGCACAGAGAGGGAGAAAGGGAAATTATTGACAGTGGTTGTAGTTAGACGAGTTTTTATCGTGAATGTTTTAAAGGGGTGGGGCCATAGATTGAAGCTCAGTCGAGCACCTGCCATGAAAATTACGATAGAGTAGAGAAAAACTAGCAACGTCTCTTCTATGAGACAGAGGTAGTAGGTAGGAGAAGAGGAAACCACCCACTAGATTTCTAAGTAGGTTTTGTACTCTTTCAAGGCAGGGAAGGGTGCTCTGAGCAGCACCTCCTCAGATGTGGCAACAGTACCTCCCCATCTTAGGACATTTTTGGCTCTTATACAGGTAGAGGATTGCGTCAAGAGCGAGATACTTTCTGGAGCAGTAGAATGATCCAACCATATTTGCAGCTACCTTGGTAACAGATTTTATGCAAGTCTTTCATTTCAGATCTGGAGTGAAGGTCAGTCGAAGGAACTTGTCAGAGTAAGGGGCTTCCTCAAGACTAGAGCCATTCATTTCAATTGGGGCCAAGTAGGGATCAGAATGTTGGTGGTGAAAAGAGAGAAGCATGATTTTGGACGCATTAAAAGTAACAAACCACCTTTTCCCCCATTGTACCACATGGTCAAGGTCGGAAGAGAGAGAATCAGAAAGATCTTAGTCATTGCTGCTCTTCGAAGTGTTGCCATAGATGGTTGTGTCGTCTGCACAAATGTCGACGAATGATCTTAGAATGTGATTTGGGAGATAGTTGATAAAGATCAAGAAAAAGAGTTGGGCCCAGAATGGATCCTTGAGGCACGCCAGCATTGATATTATGAGTTTTGGACTTCTGTCCATTAATGACTATTTTTATAAACCTATCACAGAGAAAGGATTGATGGTTTAGAGGACATTTCTAGATATTCCATAGCTAGCAATCTTTATTAATAAAAGAGTACACATATAAGTCCCTAAACCCAATTGAAATAAACATGTATTGCCAGGGCAATAGAGAATGTAATAGGGCGAGTTATAGTAAATACAATTTACTTTTATATTATCTGGGAAATACGATTTACCTTATTATCTGGGAAATACTCTGATAAGAATTCTGAAAGCAGTAGAAAAATGTCATGCGTAAATGACTAACTGTCTGAGAGTCTCATCTAAACTATGGCCAGAAGTGAGATCTGACAAAATGCTGTCAGTGGTGTGAAAACAACATAAAGAATGTAGAGTCATGTGCAACCAGCTCAAATCGCACTGTCAGGAAAACGACAAGGCTCGTTTTCGAATCTTCCACATGCGTGATGAGAATTCTTTTTATACTTTGAAGAGTTTATTGTTTTGTTGCTCTATATAATTCAGGGGAGATAACTTGAATAAGGTTTACGGGAAGTAACTCTTGAATATACCGAGTTGAGAACATCAATAAAAGACAGAAATTATATAAGAATATGGGTTCTTTTTTTTACGACAGGAACATGTGAGAACCTTTATTCAAGCCATAAATTACTACTAGGCAGTTTAAAGGATTAAAAATTACTTTTGATATACACTATCAATATAGGAAACATAAGTCAGCCATTTTTAAAATCTTCATGTGAAAAATGATTTCAATTATGTTTTCCACATTCGATTGAATTATATGAATATCTTAGCAATTACTCTAGACTCTACTGTATAAGTGTCAGATACTGGTCAGGTGCACCATCCACTAGTCTCTTCCTCTTAGACAGGGTCCAAAAAAGAATCGCTAACTTAATAGGTCCCTTACTATCCACCAAGCTTCAACCCTGTCTCATCACCACAATGTTGCATCCCTGTGTTTGTTTTACAAGTACTTCAATGGAATGTGCTCTTGTGCCCACTCGACGTAAATACATCCGACCAACCCGACATCAGTTAAATCCCATCCATTCATCGTGGAGGTCCACAGATGCTGGGGAGCTTTCTACTCTAATAGCTTCTTTCCTTGAGCTGTCAGCCTTTGAATTCCCTCCCTGCTCCCTGTTTCCCTGACTGTACCGACATGCAGAATTTTAAATGTAATGTAAACAAACATCTCGTCGCACAACTCTTCACTCAGGATGCCCCCTATAATTCTAGCCCCTAATTGCTCAGTGGCAATATGCCTTGTCTGGGGTGAATTAAAGTAAAAAGAAAAAAAAAAAGAAACGTCCTAAGCTAGAGTACTGCTGCCACATCTGGGGAGGTGCCGTTCAGGGCACTCTTTTTTGCCGTGACAGAGTTAAAAAAACTTCCTAATCTAGTAAGTGATGATCTATTCTGTTCTCTACATTCCCTTTCTCACTGAAGAGACGTTGCTAGTCTTTCTCTGCTCTATCGTTATTTCTATGAAAAGTGCTTGACTTGTTCCTCCTTGTAAAACTTCCACAGCAAAAACTCGTTTTCCTACCACCACTGCAAATAAATTTTCTTTCTTCTCCTCTGTGCGCCTAACATCAAACATAATTTCCATGAAGAGAATTTCTTTCTTAGAACATCCTATCTATGGAACATGTTCCCATAAGATTGCTTTCCTGAGGCCTACAGCATGGTCACCTTCAAATTTAATGTCAATAAACTCTTGTTACAAATCGTCCTCATTAATCCTTATCCTCGAGTGGCTCTTATCCTTGAAAAGAGGTGACTCAGAAGTAAAAAAGAAATACTTAAAGTTAGTCGGAAGCTCGATAAATAAAAGGAACGAGCGGAAGTTGAAGGCACCAACGTGACGTTTGGAAACATTTTGTTTATCTTACAGCCTGATTTGCATGAATTTGTCAAAAGAATCAACAAATTAAACAGGCAGAAAATAAACCCTAATCACCACAAGTAATCGAACTTTGTCCATCTCAGCAATCATTTTCAATCAATCTCTCAACTGACAATCATTCCATCTCATAAATCCTTATCTTTGAGTGGCTTTTGGCCTTGATAAGTCGTGATACATTGGTAAAAAATAGAAAAGAAAAGAGGAAAAAAAGAAAAGGAAAAAAAGAAATGAAAAAGAATCAAAAGAAACAAAGAAAAATAATAAAAGAAAAATGGAAAAGAAAAAGAAAATGAAAAAAAAGATAAAGAAAAAAAGAAAAAAAGAAAAAAAAGAAAAAGAAGGAAATGAAAAAAAAAAAAGAAAAGTAAAAATTGAAAAAAAGAAAATGAAAAAAGAGAAAAAAAGAAAAGAAAAGGAAATGAAAAAAAAGAAAAAAGAAAAAGAAATGAAAAAGAATCAAAGGAAACAAACAAAGAAAATAAAATAATAAAAAATAAAATAATAAAAAAGTTAAAGTAAATTTTGGTTCAAAATTACTCACATTCTTTTTCTGCAAACCGTCCGCGGATGTTCTGTTTAAAAAATACCATAATATCTTCTCTGATGTCTTCTTTTTGAGTCTCAATAAAATCGTAATATTCAGATTCGTGACGTTGACAAATTGCTATCAGAAAAGAAAAGAAAACCTACTTTAGTGACTGCGGAAAAAAAATTAATACTTAATTAAAAAAATATATATTTACAATGTGGAAAACATAAAAATATATAAAATAACTGTATTAATATACGTAAAAGTAAAAAAATATGTATAAATATAAAATATAAAAAAATATAAATCCAATAACATATTTATTCATAACGTCCATTTTACATGCTGGCATGTGTTGGACAGCTTTTAGAAATTGACTTCCAAACGAACCTATCTCTGGCCAGGTCTTTATTTATCCCTCTTTCTTTCAAAGACAAAGCTCCTTTCCTTCAATAACTACAAGAAGCCTCTCCAACCACCGATTGTCATGGCAAATAACACCCTACCTGAGAGTTCATCATTCAAACTCCTCGGCCTAACCTTCACAGGTAACATGAATTGGAACAAATACATTGAAGACATTGCCAAGGCTGCCGCAAAGAAGGTTGGCTCCCTCTACCGTGCTAGTAAACTCCTTACACCTTACATTATCCTGTATCTCTACAAAGCCACCATCCGCCCATGCATGGAGTATTGTTGCCACATCTGGGCTGGTGCATCATCTACTAGTCTCTCCCTCCTTGACAAAGTCCAAAAAAGAGTCGCCAACCTAATAGGTTCCTCACTGTCAGCTAAGCTCCAGTCCCTGTCCCATCGCCGCAATGTAGCATCCTTATGTTTGTTTTACAAATACTTCAATGGATTATGCTCCGATGAGTTGGCTACTCTGGTGCCCCCTCGACGTAAATTCACTAGACTAACTCGACAATCTACTAAATCTCATTCATTCACTGTGGAGGTCCCCAGATGCCGGAGAGCATTCTACTCAAATAGCTTCTTTCCTCGTGCTGCTGGTCTCTGGAACTCTCTCCCTGCCCCCTGTTTCCCCGACAGTACTGACATGCAGAAGTTTAAAACTAATGTAAACAGACATCTCGCTGCTCAGATCCCAATTTAAGCTGAACCCCCAAACCTTCTCCCCTTTTCTTTTTCTCAGTAGCTCCTTACGTCTACAGTGGCGGCCTGCCTTGTTTGGGGTGAATCATGTTAAAAAAAAAAAAGAAAAGTCCATCCTTATCACTTCTCCCCATGTTTTCTTTGGCCTTCCCCTGTTGGCTGACCCTGCTACCCCATCAAATAATATGCATTCTCTTTCAATATTTAATATATATCTATCATTATACTAAATGTTTGATGAAAAATAACTCAAGAAGAAGATTAAATTTGGAAAGTATAGGGAGACATGTGCAGAACAGGAGACTTTGATGGTATGGCCACATTGAAAGAATAGATAAGAGTTATTTGATTAGTAGATGTAGAACAGTTGAGGTAGCAGGATCAGTTCACAGAGGAAAAACAAAGAAAACATGGGAGGAAGTGATAAGAATGGACTTGAGAAAAAGAGGGATAAATAAAGACCTGGTCAGAGATAAGTTGGTTTGGAAGTCAATTTCTTAAAGCCATCCAACACATGCCAGCATGTTAAACCGATGATGATGATGGAAAACACAAAAATTCAGGGATGTGAGTAGCTAATGGCAAAAAAGCTTAAATTGAGATGAACTTCTCAACCTTGGGGCCATGGCCCATATGTGTGTGTGTGTGTGTGTGTGTGTATGTGAGAGAGAGAAGATATGTTTTCTAACGGCTTCCTTAGTGAATCTTTATCTCTAATCAAATCAAACCCAGAAAAATGGAAAACTGTTAAATTCAAAATTGTCCTCGTTATTTCGCCTATTTACATTTTTTTCAGAGCAAACCAATGAAAAAATTCATGGCTGTGCTATATATACACTGCGACCAGCAATAATAGCTTTTTTACAAAAATAGTCATTTCTCAATTTTCCATGACTCAATTTTGGAAATTTTTTTCTACAGGTAATCTAGCACTCTGTTACAAAAGTGTTGCTAAAAATAATCAAAAAATAGCATAGCTAGTATTTGCAAAATAACATATTTGTTAAAATCACTGAAAGTTTACCGACCAATGGTAATAGCTTTTCAATTAAAACAACCAAAATAAACGTTTATTAGTGAAAATAAAGAATAAATAAATAAATAAAATAAAGATGAATGGCGGTTATATTTAACAATTAATTTATATAATTTAATATATAATAACACATAGTTCAATACATATAATGAACAAATACCTTATATACCCACATAACCACCATGGACCTTTATAACTTCAAAATGTCTTGTATTGACTGAATCAGTCAATTTTTTAATAGTGACTGGTAAGTAGCATGGCTTCCCATAAAATTAATGTCATTTTGTTTGATTATAGACTAAAAGTTTTCTATTAGGGTTTAAATCTGAGGAAGCATGGAGTACAGATCATCAACTTTGTACCTTTGATGCCCAAAGATGCTAAGAACGCTTGAGTGGCATGGGCAGAGTGAGAAGGAGCATTGTCATACATAAAAAGTCCTTTAGTAGAGCAAGATTTATGTCATCTAACCAAAGTACCAGAGATTCTCTCAAGAGATTGCAATAGGCAACAGACATAATCTTTACTCCTCTGGGTACTCTTATAAGACCAACAAGTCTATCTCCAATGATACCTGCCTATATAATGTCTCCTCCACCATTTTGTTGTCGTCTCAAACGATGGTGACTCATCTCCGGAATAAACCCTATCCTTTCGCCTAGTCATCAGGTGCATCAAAGGTGTGCCCAGGTCTCATCAGTGTAAATAACCATACTCATATCCATCTTCATATATTTTTTTTGCCCATTCTATTCTCAAATTTTTGTGTCTTGTTGTAAAAGGAGGTTTTGTAAGTAGAACTTTCACAGAAACCATAGTTTGAAGAATTGCATTCCTTGTTAATTTTGGTACATCAGGACACCCAGCTGCTATGAAGATTGATTTTCTTGCTTGTCCAGGTTTTCTACGGAGATGCCGACCAATATTCCTCAAATCCTAGTTGGTGACAGTCTTGTATATTCCAGCCTCTGATCGTTTCTTCCTCGGGGAAGGATCTTTCAGAAATCTTTTTACAGTATCCACGTGATGACTTATTTTTGGGACAAGTACACCAGGGGAGGTTCCTTTAGCCGTTTCCTTTATTATAATTTTTTTTCCCCCTCAGTTAGTGATTTTAAACGTCCCATTGTTGTTAAGAAGTAAAAACAGCTATTATCTCTGGCCACCTGCAAATAAGAAAAAACGTTAATGACTGGTTAACAGAATGATGAATAAATTTTATTTTTATTAAAAAGCTATTATCGTTGGTCAGTGTATATAGCCTGACGCTTCCCTATGGGGATGAAACGCAGACGCCGCTGTGTAGCTTAATTGCCATAGCTGATGACTATCAACTCGATGGTTGAAGGTTCGATCCCTGGCTAGGGAGAGGTGCTAGTCTAGCCACACTGAAGAGCCATGATACAGCAAAACAGTCTGTGGATGGCTATATATATATATATATATATATATATTTAGTTGATGGTTTATTCCATTTGCTACAAAATATATTCTGTTTCATTAATGCTTAAAATAAGCATCAATTCATCAGGCATTTCGGAACCATACTGCTCAGATTTGTATAATTTAACAACAACAACAGGAAATTGAGGGTGGAGATGGGGTTTGCATATAGCAAGGAAAGGAAAGGAGGAGGAGGGGGAGGTTCAAACAGGTGATATTTTAAGAAATTGGGCTGGGTGGTATTTAGTGTCTGGGTCATTGTGACATTAATTTTATCTGGGGCAGAGAGTGAGGTGGGTTTGAAATTATTCTATATAATAAGAATAAAAATAGTAAAGAAAACAAAATTACGAAAGTAAAAACAGAAATGAAAATATTGTCGCATATCTTTGGTGGTTATCGTATAAGAAATGTTTTATAATTTTATTTAATTTCTGTATTAGGTAGCTGTCATTATCCAATAATATTACTAGTTATGACTCCTATAACCATATTAACATCAGTAATAATTCGCGTTGTGATAATATTTGTTAATTGTAATTAAAGTATACCAATAATAAGATTAATATATAGGGGAGGTTAAGTAGTGATACTACTCTTAGTATTAATAAAAATAAGAATAAAAATAATAATAATAATGATAATGATAATAATACTTACGATAGTCATAATGACATTGATACTAACAATAATAATGGTAATAATAATAACAATAGTAGTAATAACAATAATAATAGTAGTAATAACCCCTCACCTCGCAAGGTCAATGTACATAATCAGTATAAGGATGGTGGTAAGCTTTTATAGTTCCCCTATTAATAAAAACTGAATATCAGTCGATAACTAAATGATCAAGGTGGTGATCAGATTTTGGTATCTCAAAGGATTATGTAATTGAAATTGAGTTAATCTAAATGATATCAGAGTTTACAGCTATCACGGTTATGAGTTTGAGTGAATTATTACATTCCTTTCTCCTAGATACCTCCCTACACATCTACCTCACCCCTCCCCACTATACACTACCTCAAAACATATTACGCCCCCTTACCCACCCACCCACCCACCAAATTTATAACCCAACCCCACCCCTAGCTAGTCTCGGTGAATCTATAGATATATAACCACCCTACTGAACCATTAATAATATCAAATCCCTTAGTATTACCTATAAATCTCATCCCCTAAAACCTCTCTGTCATACCACCATGAAATAATCCTACCACAATTATCTCCCACTTAAACTCATAAATTGGATGTTTGTGGATGTCTGTGGATGTTTTACCTGGTTTATTGGTCCCCCGATTTATAAAATTTAAAAGATTTATAATATTGAGATGTTACATGAGAGCGTGATTACGTTCTAAGAGCGTGCAAGATTCAAATGTTTGTATTGCTTAACCGTTAAGAATTTGATTACATTCTGAGTGCATTATATATATAGGATGTGTTGAAAATAACACAGTATTATTATGTGTTCATAATTTATTACTGAAATATAATTCTTAGAAGAAATGAAAACGAAAAAAAAAAGGAGCTAACCAATGAGTGTTCCATTCTTCACAAAGCAACGGAATTCCATGCCAGGATGAAGATTTTTCCAAACTCGCAGAACAAGTTCATACTGGACATCAGTTTTATTGGAATCAATGTCTTCACAAGTCTCAAATCTAAATCAAGAAAAAAATAACAACTCAGCACTCATTTATTTTAAATCTTTTTTAAATCATTTTTTAATGCCAATAAAAATAATTATTTAAATAATATTTTTTGAAATTTGAAAAACCAATAACAATGTTTTTTGTTTAAAATAAATAAATTTATTTATTTTAAGCTAAGCTTTCAGCATGAATGCGATTTTCAAAGCAAGACTTTTTCTTTCCTCATTTTACTGGTACAGCAAATATTCGTCTGATGTTATGTAGACTTGTGGTTTCAAAGACAGTCAAGTTGTGTCAGCGCCATTAAATGATTATTTTGAATAATGATAATTATTTAAATGTTTAAAACGTTTGTTAAATACACTATTCACAGAGATATTTTTGGTTTAATTTAATTTTTGCTTCATGAAACAGAACATCTATTTAAAATTTGAATTCCGTTTCTTCACATTCTAATAGGTTTGAGTTATTTTATGGACCTAACCGATAATGACACCAGCTGGAATGACACCAGCTGGAATCGAAGAAAAATTTCAATGCTGTCTTTAGATTCCTTGAAAAAGTTAACCCTTATTATACTTGCACTTGTTTTGGCTTGCACATTTCAGGTTGAGCCGACCTTTTGATTCGCACCGTCACTTATGAATACTGCCTGTTGCGTCTGGTTCAGCATCAGGGCCACAGATAAACTGAGCCACTCCTTCCATCGACATACACCATAGATTTGAGGGTCAATAAGGGACGTAAGATCGGTCGTGACTGTGTCTAACCAAGTCTTCAACTGCCCACCATGGCGGCACTGCCAATGCTGAAGGGGTTGTGGATTGAAAACATTCCTGAGTATAGTTGCGTCAGGACGTCTGCAAACATGCTTGAACCATCGTAAATACAATATTATATTTGAGCAAAATTACTTTCAAGGATTTACCTGACTTTATAGAGCATTCATTTATACTATACTAGCAAGACTCGTGTTCCAGCATTACCCGGGAGATCATTCATTTATACTATATATAAAAACAAATTTTGATTGAATGATAGATTAAACTGATTGTATCCTTCTACTCGAGATTTTCACAGTATACTGAAACCCGAGACATCAGTGTTGCCAGTATACATCAGACAGTAGGTATAATATTTGAAAGACACTCCAATCTTTATGACTAACTATAGATATCTCTAAAAAATACAGATGTTATTGAAATATAGTTAATTATTCTTCTGCTCATAAAACATTTTAAATGTGTTTAATAGAAATGTTTCATTTAGGTGTGCGTTGTCCTCTGTTCGCACATATTAATCCAATGAAGATGCTGAAATAATCCAGTCCGGTGCTGCTGGCATGCTCACCTGATTGTTCAGTGAGGGTCCCTAGGTAGCCTTTCTATAATACTTCTTTGAGACAATTTGGGGGTATGTCTTCTAGTAGCTATTAGCTAGTACCTATTCTTTTTTTTTTAATAAATTTTTAAAGTATACTGAAAACTAAGACATCAGTGTTGCCAATATACACCAGACAGTAGGTGTAATATTTGAAAGACAGTAGGTGTGATATTTGAAAGACACATCTTTATGACTAACTATAGATATCTCTAGAAAAAATACAGATGTTGCTGAAATATAATTATATTTTTGGTAAAAAGAAAAGGACCATGGATGCTAAGGGGTTAAAGACATTTTCATTTTCTTTAAAACATAATTTATAGAGCGTGCACACGTATAGACAGTATTTTGGGGATGAAGAATTTTCATTGTTAGCACAATTTTCGGATTAGCTTTCTCATATTCGTTGCTGTTATCACATTACAGTCTTCTTCGAGTGTCTTGAGGCGAACTTCTGAACTGACATGGAATTTTGAACCCAATCTTTTATTTTATTTAAGCAAAAAATATACATTCAGAACAAGGTCTTTTTTTAAAACAAAAATTATAATCATAAAGTTCATCCTTTGCCTTAGGTATGAAGCCCAAATAGTTTTTTTTGGGGGGGAGGGTCGATGGTCATCCAATTTTGTCTAAAACTTTTGGGCTTATCCTACACTAGACACTCTGTCGCTTGATCTTACTTAAATGATCCCCAATTTATTTTAAAAGGATTTGATTTACAAAAAATTCATCGTTGGGAGTGGGACAACCTTTACAAATATTAAAAAAAGAATGAAAAAAAAAACAGTTTCCCTTTCTGTTTTGAGCGTTTTTTCATTTTTAACTTGGACTATAAAAGCACATGAAATTAATATCATTGGAATGCTAATTTTCTTTTCTTTCCATCCATATAATTGTTTTTAATATGGGCCCTCAGATAAGAAAAATGACCCGGGAAATGCTGGATAACCCTGCTAGTTGTAATCATCATCATCATCATCATATTCGGTTTAACATCCGTTTTACATGATGGCATGTGTTGAGCGGCTCTTAGAAATTAACTTCCAAACTCATCTCTGGTCATGTTTCTTTGGAAGTCATTTCCATTAATTGATGCAAGGTTTTTATAAGCCGGTTGCCCTTCCTGACGCCAACCCAGCAAGGTAATGAGGACTAATTTTTTTATCGAGACATCATCTCTAGGTAATTGCGTAACAAAGGCTAAAGAGCGCTTCACCTGCCATTTACATTTGTAAGATAAAAGAAAACCTTTACACATTTAGCCATTTATCATCTGATACGATTGAATAAATGCTATATGGAGAAGAGAAAAACAGGGACAGGGATCAGGAAGGGAGAAAAAACAGGGACAGGGATCAGGAAGGGAGAAAAAACAGGGACAGGGATCAGGAAGGGAGAAAAACATGGACAGGGATCAGGAAGGGAGAAAAAAGAGGGACAGGGATCAGGAAGGGAGAAAAAACAGGGACAGGGATCAGAAAGGGAGAAAAAACAGGGACAGGGATCAGGAGAGGAGAAAAAGAGGACATAAATTAGGAGAGGAGAGAAAAATAGGACAAATCAGTAGAAAAAACAAAATAGAAAGGAAAAAAATTTGATCTCTTCTAATGAAAAATATGATTAAAAAGAGATAGACTAAAGAAAAAATTTAAATTCTGTATCCACAAAATACAGACAAACAGATGTCATATTTTATTTCAATATAGACATTAACTAACATGAATATATTTAGATTTGCAAGGACTGAATTTTAACATAATTCTGTATGCATCAGCATCATACAACTTTTTTACTGGCTTGATTTCGTTATCAGCATTGGATTCCCCCAATTCTTTCTAGAATCAGGTACTTATGTGAAGGTTGCCAACATCCAGAATTAAAGTGATGCCATGGAACCGATAGGATTCGAACTCAGCATGCTCAGGTTGTCAGTCCATATTGGTATCCACTTAACCACCACAACTGGTGTCTGCAGATTGAAATGCAGTTAATACAATGAAACAATTTATTAAACTGTAAATTGTGAACAAATTTGATTTGGGAATTTTTGAGATAAGGATTGATAATTTGTATTATTTGGACTACTATTCTCATCTTGGTTGTTATTTTCAGGTTTCAGCTGATATAACCTACCTTCCTCAGGTGCATCTTTTCAAACTTAGGAATCTTTATGTCGGAATCGGGAATCTATACAGAAATTTCAAACTGAACCCTTTATTTTATGTACGGGAGTAGATTGTTCCTGTTCCGTTAGCCATGACTGAGTAGAAGTGTAAATTAATTGTTAATCAACAGTTTTATCCGTTGCGCCACATGTCCATATGTACAAGGTTGGTCTGAAAAGAAAGAAGGGCTGAGTGCTGTATGATCTATGGGCAAAAGAGTAATAAGCAGATAGTGTTTTCATCTAAAATGATATCTTCAGTGTATATACCTGTGACCTAAGCTTTCTAAGACCATCATATTTTTTTCTGCATATTTCGTTTACATGTTCTCTTTTTCAGGTTGTTCAGCTATGAGCACGAAGGAAACGAGAAACACCGAGCACCAAATGAAAAGAACACCACCATACCCCCCTATTCATCTGATCTTGCTTCATGTGACTTTCTTTTATCAAAAATTGAAGGGGATCACTAACAGGTAAACGTTGTGGGCTACCACAGAGACTGTAATCACAGATCTGAGGAGCATCCAAGATTAATCCTTCCAAGAGATTCATAGAAACGTAGCAGTGGAAGATGGGGAGAGTCCATTATATTTGATGGGGGATTCTTTTTAAGAGGAAAACATGTACAGGATGACCCCCACCCCCCAAAAGTGCCACTCATGGAATCGTTAATACAATTCACTATCCTTTCTGCAATCCAAACAATATTTAGTACAAATAAACTTCAGTCTATTTCTGACTTGTCCACCAAGTTTCAGTCATGAATACCCAATAGTCTTTTTTTTATTGCTGTCGAATGTTAAGTGAAGACACTTTGGTGATTCTCTCATTCATAGGCGTGATCCTAAACGGGCTACACACTCATCGGACCTTAACCCTGAGATTTTTATCTATGGGGTTATCTCAAAGATAACGTCTATCAAAAACAATTCCCAGACTATTCCTGAAGTGAAGAGGGCCATCACAACCAAAATCAGGTCAGTGTCAAGAGAGTGTGATGTCAGAGTTATTGACAATTTTACACGCGTGATTATCATTGAATGGTGATAAAAAAAAGACTGCTGGACATTCATGACTGAAAATTGGTGGACAAGTCAGGCATAGACTGAAGTTTATTTGTACCAAATATGGTTGGATTGCAGAAAGGATTGTGAATTTTATTAACGATACCATGGGTGGCATTTATGATAGGGGTTCATTCTGCATATGTATAGCTTATCATTTAATAGCAAAAGACTGTTGGACATTCATAACTGGAACTTGGTGGACAAGTAGGCATAGACTGAAGTTTATTTGTACCAAACATTGTGAGCTTTATTAAGGGCTAGAGGGCTACTCGGCGTTGCCCAGGGCAAAAGTGCAACATATTTCTATTAAAACTTCTCTTTTTCTCCTTCCCTCTTCCCACCCCCTTTCTCCTCCGCCCAGCCGTTCCTCACTCTGGACACACACACACACACACAGAGATAATTCTCCTTTATATAACTTCCTCAGAGAATGTGTCAGCATTTTCTTTCCAAATTAGTAAACAAAATGGCTGAAAACCGCCACCTCACTGACAAAACCTGGCCCAGTTGACCCCAAAGGGCAACGCCGATCAAGGTCATCTTCTATGTATGTATGTAGATAATAGAAGATTAACATGAGAGAATAAATAAGATTTGCTTAAGAGAAGTAACTCTTTGATAAAATATCGGAGTTACTTCCCTTTAGTACATAAAACCGACTCCCTCCCATCCAGCTCCTCAAAAAGGGGACAGTCTGGATTGGGATAAAAATTAAAATTGCCTTAGTCTAGAAGGATATTTTCTTCACTGACCGAGGACAGAAAAGATGAAATGTACGATCAGAACAGATACTACACTTTGCATTATTAATTTGCTATAAAGTAAGACATATACAATGTAACAAATTAGGCACAAGGCCATCAAAAGTGTGGGGAAAATAGGGGTCGTTGGTCTACTATAACTTGTTTAACTATCCTACTCTTAGTTAGAATCATTACAATACCACATTTACTCTAGGGGCCATCCTACTTAAAATATCCCCAAAGTGTTTTAAATTTCAAAATTTTATTCTTCATAAATATATGTTTGTACAAATTCATTGGCAGTGGGAAGTGGGACAATGAAAAAAAACCAAAAATGGTTAGTAAGACCCTCGCAACCTTTCCTTAAGAATAGATCGTCCACTGTTTTCTGGGTTGTTCAGAACCAAAAACCAGCAGGTTAATCTCTAAATGGAAGTGGTATCTAAGTAAGAGAAAAAAGAAATAGGGCTAAAAGGTCAAGAAAGGTCACCCCGTAGTTTGTTGTTTGGAATTGAAATAAATTCTTTATAATACCAGTCTCATTACTTTTCAGACACACTTTTCATCTAATAACACATTTTATGACACAGCAAATATTAAGACATAGAAATGCATTGTAAATTACTATTTAATAGAAGCTGTTTATAAAACCTGTCATATCAGACGTCCGAATTCTCACACACGTTTTATTGATGATAAGGATTTTCATAAACAAAAATAAAACCAAATTCTGTACAGAAATACGTGGTAGAGAAAGACATCTTAACGAAAGGTCAATGTCTGTCAGGAGAAAAGATTTTATTTTTTATTTACTTACGGACAAGTCAAATCATGAGCTACAAAATCTGAACTTTTTAAGAGGAGGTAAATATCGGCCGGGGCTGTGCATCGGAGACTTTTGTCGAATGAAATCCATGAGGCATCCTATTAGTAATAATATAAAAAAAATGTATAAAAAATTATGCAGACCATGGGTTTTTATTTTCATTTCTTTGTTGTTTATTATGAATATACTAGCTAAAATATCGTTCTCTCTCACTCCCTCTATATATATATATATATATCTCTTTCTGAAGACGTTCGCTAACACGAACGAAACCGGTCAAATCTCTTGTTTTTGTTTTTCTCCTGCACTTTAACCTGTTTTCCGTTTGTCATTTTTCACACATATATATATCTGTATATATCTGTCTATGATTTCTCATTTTGATGATTTCGTCCTATGTTTAATTGTTTTACCTTTTGTCTTTTTCATACATCCTGCCTCCATGGGATTTCATTTTATGATATATCGTGTATTTTATCCTCATATCTGTCTATCAAATTATATAGAAATAGTTATTCCTATATAGGAATAAATATTTCTATATAATTTGATTTGCCAACTACCATATTACAAGATAGTTGTTAAGGATAATGTTTTATCATTATTATTTTATATATATATATATATATATATATATATATATATTTGTGTGAAATAATAACAGAATTGTGTCTACATTTGGTTATAAGGGAAGTGGTATTTTATCAGTACTGCTGGAGAGCCATGAATGTAGTAACTGTTCTGTTTTCAAATCTCCGAAACAGTCACATAGTAAACAGCTGATGATCTATTTCATGATTTAAGTTAAGATGCCCGGTCTAGGTTTCCCTACTGGTATAGTTGAGTCCTCTTTTTGTATTTGTGAACTTTCCAGCGGTAAGTCGACTTATAAACGTGCTGAGTACAATATGCAGATTTAGTTAGTATTTCTAGGTATTTCTTGAATATATATATATATATATTAAGATAAACATAGTTGGAGTATCCGACAATTGTTTCAGAACCTTGTTGGCTCCTCTTCAGGGATGTTACTGGTGAATTAGAATGATATCCGCTCCTACACAATCATAAGCAAGAAAGAAAAAGAAAAAGAAAGAAACAAACAATCAGGCAAATTACAATTTAAAAAAAAAAAAACCTTCAGATGAGACAAACTTTTTCTATAAGATGCCAACTCTTGACACCTCGCAAGAAATTGGGACATAACTGTTCCCCCCTCTCCCACCACAGGTCTAGACATCGAGACATACTCATACATAATCATATCTACGCTAATACGTACATATTAATATACTCACAGACATACACTCACATTTATATGTAGAAGTAAATTCAAGCACATATATACATGTATATACACACACACACACACACATACATCCATATATACATATATATCCATACATACATACATACACACACATATACACATATATATCCATACATACATACACACACACATATACACACATATATATCCATACATACATACACACACACATATACACACATATATATCCATACATACATACACACACATATATATCCATACATACATACACACACACATATACACACATATATATATATATACATACATACACACACACATATATATACATACATACACACACACACACATATATATACACACACGCACTTATAAATATATTAATCTATTTTGCTAACATTTTTTGGCATGCCTGTCAATACATTTTCATTTCCACCATCTTAATCCTATGCACATACACCGAGACACATTCACACACACCCACCCTCATGTTTATACGCACACATTTATACACTCATAAGTATACATACACACTTATATATAAATGTAAAAATAAAGACATAAATACATATATATATCCACACCCATCCATACAGCCATATATATATATAACCACACATACATACATATATCCACACACACCCATACAGCCATATATATATATAAATAACCATACATACATACACACATATATATACTTATACATATATATACATATATATACATATATATACATACACATACAAGTACACACACACCTATATATATATCTTTATCTATTTTTCGTAATGTGTTAATGATTTAATTTTTCTTCCTTCCTAATTACTTACTACACACTTTCCCGACAAGCTATTAGATATAGTATTAAGACAACCATTATTTATTATTTAATTAAATTTCTTAACAGATATCAATCATATTTACCGGCGAATTAAATTAATCCAATCTCAATATTTCTCACCTAATTACTTGAGGATTGGAAACCAAGTTTTCAGTATCGACTAGTTATTATTTTTATCCAGTTTTTTACAATATCCTTAAAATTTTATTTTCTGTAATAATTTTGCGTTATTTTATAAAAGAATTGCATTTTTTTATTTTATTTTCTTTTCTCTTCATGTGTCCAACTATATTGATTTTGTCTAATGAACGTTTAATTGATATTAATTTAATTAACCATTATGTATACCCTGCAATAAACCTCTAAATTCAATCTAAATTCTAAATTTTGTAACCTATTAATTTATAGATCTCCTAGTTATTATTAGTTCTCTCATCATCCGGAGTCACACCGGTACAATCAGTTATATATCCCAACATGTATGATAACAACCCACCTAAATAATCTAAAAACTATATCTATCATACTGAGATTAATTTCTATCTTTTCCAAAATTTTAATTGCCTATCTTTATTTTCCGTAAGAAAATTATATATTCAAGATCTCTACCTCAAGTTGTCCTATGATTAAATTAGTTAACTTAGTCCGACCTATCATTGTTAATTATGTTGCATTAATTATGCAATCCTTCATCATTTGTAACAAATTAATGTTAAACTATGTTTATTTTAATATAAAAGCTCTAATATATATTGAGCACTTTTGAAAAATAATGTTTTTGTTCACTTAGTTAATATTTGAACTTAATTAATTAATATATATATATATATATATATATATATATATATATACGTACAGGGTGATTCATAAGTCACTTAGCTATTTAAAATGATTACCATATGAAGCAAAAACATACTATGAACTTTTGATAATTGTTATCTTACTCTCTAATTACTGCTATTTTTTATTTTAAATTTGTTAGTTTATATATTTGTTTCTATATATATTTATTTTTATTTATTTAAATTTGTGTAAATCATCATATGTGCTTTTTTTTTCAGGCAGTATGTCATTTACAATTGAAGAGCAAATTTTTATTGTTATTCATATGGCCAAATTTGATGAATCTCCCACACTTGTTGAAAGGCAATGACGACCTCATATCAAAAATCACTGCCGAGTTTCTTAAAATTAATCAATCAAATATGCTAAAAGATTGGAGCTATGCATGCAGAACGAAGGTGGAAATTTTGAAAATTTGCTGTAATTTTAAAATCCCATAAATGAATTTGTTGAATAAACTTTCTGTTTTGTATTACCGTATTTTTTAACTTTAGAATTTCAAAAATAAATAGCTAAGTGACTTATGAATCACCCTGTATATATATATAAAGATAGATGAAAGAAGTTGGCAGTGGAAAAGCCAAAATTCAAAATTTGAAAAAATATTAATAATTTTGGCTTTTCCACTGCCAACTTATCTATCTATGTAATTCCTCTGATGATAAGATTTTATCTTTGAAAAGCCTTGGCTTAAGGAAAGAATAATAAACATGTTTTTACCGAGTACACCTTGCATTGAACAATCGAAGTTGAAATAAATTTGTCATTCGTACATGTTTATCCCTCTTCTTTCATCTATCTTTATAATTGCTCTATCTCGTATATTGAGCTTAAACCATTTCACTATAGGTTCTATCCACTAAAAGTATACTTTTAGTTTCATATTTTATATATACATTATATATATATATATATATATATATATATATATATATATATATTATCTATATCTATATATATATATGTGGTCGTGGGTTTGAATCTTGCCACTCTGAAGATCAGTGGTGCCATGAAACATGTGTATGTGGATTACTTATATATAAAAGTTTATACAATAACTGTTGCTTGTACAACAGCATTGCTTCCAACAAAGTCTTCATCAGATTATGACTCTAGGTTCAGGCATGGTTTTGGGGCCGAAGCATCATTACCAATAACCCAGAGCGCCCCATCATTATCTCACGATATTACCAGACTTTGTTGGATTGTCATCACTCTGTGGAATTGGCATATGCCTGCTGATGCAGATAGAGCCTTGTCTTGTATTTTCTTTATGCATTTTTTCTTGTCTGATGGAGAAAGACCCAGATTCATAAAATACGCAGAGGTTGAGTTGCCAATAAAACCTTTGATAGGAAATACAATGGTTTTCCAGCCATTTCTTACACATTGTTCTCATAGATCTTCATAGTTTTCTAACTTGCGTTGGTGAGTCAAAGTTTTTCTCAATTGGAACCATTAATTAAATGAGGAAAACATTTTTCAAATTAATGGACCAAATGATAATATCCAGACGCTGATCTGTTAACGTTATTTTACTTAGAAATACGAGCCGGCGTTCTAAGTCAGAATACAACGTGCCAGTCCGTGCAGCCATTAAACAATGAGAATCTCTACCTATTTCACACAAAGACTTTGAACTATTTCCTTTTTTAACAAAATGAATCGTTCTACTCGTGGTATTAACAGCTTTATTGGAAGTTTCCCAAAATATCTTTGAAGCCTCCGCAACAATCTCCAATACTTCATTATGTCTCCATATCAAAAAATTTTTGTACTTGTGTGTTATTTCTTCAGACCATTCATCCTGAGGAAGTCTTGAAACGAAACGTTGATGAATACATAAATAATATTTTTGGTTTTCCTTTTTCCATTTTATTTATCTACCTCCCACAAGGTAAGATGTGACACAAGGTCGGGAAAGTGGGATTAGATAAGCCAGCGCTCAAGAGGTGAGCAATCTGGCCATTTAAAAATTGCCTGGGCAGCCCCGTCGGCATTCCCCGGTAGGAGTGCCCCAGGCAGTAAGCAATAAACTTACTCCTCCCCAAAGAGGGGAGGCAAAGCCTGGGAGAATGCACCTCCTAGAACTGCACAGTACTGGCAACCCCCAATAGACCGGCGTAAATCCAGACCCAAAGGCCCGGACAATACCAGTTTATTAGGAGGGGTTTTCCTTTTTCCATATATATATATATATATATATATATATATACATATATGTCTATTTATCTCTCTCTATATATGCTTATATATCTAATAATGTTAAGTAGGTTTTACCCATAAAGTGAATGTGGTATCTTGGTGACTGAAACTAGTTTAGAGAATAGACCAAGAGGACGGCAACCAATTTTGGCCTTGTGCCACATCTTATTTTATAAAGAAATGTTACTATATTGTGAACTTTTTTGTAAAATTTTAAAGATAAATAAAATCTAATCTGTCTATCTCTCTCTCTATATATATATATTTATATATATGTAGTATAATATTGTGATTTTTTAAGAAATAAAACCAGAGTGCTCAATTACCTTTTAAAGAGCATAATTAATGTTTTTTTTAATTTCATATCATATTATACAATAATTCAATCAATCATCGATACCTTTGGTTTCATTAACAATTGGAAATTATGTGTGAAAATATGACATGTATGCCATTTTTCAGTCGGTGACTTAGTTGTTTGATATTCTGACACTCTTCAGTTCCTTGAATGCAAAAACGGCCATAAAAATGAGAAAATATTAAAAAAATAAATAAAGGTAAAAAAAGAAAAAAACAAAACAAATTAAAATCCACAACATTTCAAAGAACTAAGAAATATTTAAAAACTGAATAAATAATTAAAAAAAATAAATATAGCTATTTAGAATTTATCAGTTGCTACCAGCATGAAAAACATGTCTACTATCTTACTGATTATTTTATCTGTATTGTCCCACTTAATTTATCATTATTATTATTGGTGAATACTGTATCTAGAGGGTCTATCACGGATTCTGCCTGAACCTAGGGTTCCATAATTATACAATCTATATTGGATGCCTAAACTTAAATTTCAAATAAATCATTAAAATTATAACTTTATTTCTTAATTAAAAGTTATTTAACTTAGGGCCACAAGATTAACTATTTCTGTAGATAATTTTACCATATACTTGCTCCTTTAATTAATCTTTTGATTTTCTTTTCTATCAGTTGAAGTAGACATAGTTTATAATTAGGCTTCTTATTTTAACCTTTTTTTAGACCAATTGCTCACCACTGATAATTAGACGTTAGAGCCTTTATGACCTTTTTCTCATTGTAAGATCATACATTTTTTTTCTTTTAATAACTTCTATATTTTGTGTAATATGATAAATGTTTTGCCGTTTCCTTTGGTGTGCTACTCCCTACATGTAATATTGCATTCGTTTTCTTTATCTTTGAACCCCTAGATGCATCCCTAAACAATGTTTCAACCTGGTCTGCTATCATTTGAGGAATACATACATCAACTTTTCTCTTTGTTTCTAATTTGCTGTGTAATTCCAGATGTTTGTATCTGGACCATTGATGCTGTCTATATGCCGTTAATTTAGTGTTTATACCTTGTACTGGTGATAAGAGCTGATAGTAATAATAAAAATACATGGTCTCTGAAACGATCGTACATAATTCTGTTTGTTGATTTCTTGGAATGCAAATTGATCATGTAATTGTGTTTTCATAAATCTATGCTATATATACATATGAGGAATAAAAGAAACAATGTTTCAGACAAAATGTAAAAATAAAAATGGAATAAAGGATAAGCAAATCAACAACTAGCAAAAATAAACTCAAAAACACATATTGAATAGTTATACCAAAATATTTCAATTGTTAAAATACAATCATCATCAGTTGGTAGCAGAACTGATCATGATTATATTTTAACAATTGAAATATTTTGGTCTAACTATTCAATATGTGTTTTTGAGTTTATTTTTGCTAGTTGTTGATTTGCTTATCCTTTATTCCATTTTTATTTTTACATTATATATATATATATATATATTATATATATATATATATTTTTTGATTTTATTCCATTAGTTGCGACAAAACAAGTTTTGTTTCATTGGTGCAAATCAATAAACTCTCCATGTAGATTATGCTTAAATGAAAAACTGGAAATTATCCGCTTTAAGGACAAAAACAAACTCTTAAATAGAAAACAAGAGACATCTATCAACTGTAAACATAGTAGACTCTACCTCCTAAGCAACCCACATACCCCACCTTAACCCCACACCAACCCCACATAACTTTAAAATAAAATTAAAAGTGTTTTTTTTGTTGTTTTTTTTACAAAAATGAATGATAACATTAAACCCCCACTATACACTACCCCAAAACACACTATAACCTCCTACCCACCCATCCAAATTTACCACCCAATCCCACCCCAACAAGTCATGATGAATCTATAAATATATAACCACCCCTCTAAACTACCAATAACATCAAATCTCTACGTACTACCTATAATGCACAGCCTCAATAGCCTCTCAGCCATACTACCAATTCTAACATAAACCCATAACTGGGACAGCTATTAACACTGATATCACTTGGACTAATCTAATCTCAATTACTTAACCCTTCGATCACTACCTTGAACACTTAATTATTAACTGGTACTTAGTCCTTGTCATTGGTAGTAGAACAAAAAAGCCTACCATCACTTGTCGACTTATTTCGCCCAATGACTTCACAAATAGCAAGATGGTAATGATGGTGATATTTATCATTATTACTATTATTATTATTAGTAGTATTATTATTATTATTATTATTATTTTTTAATACTATTATTATTATTGTTGTTATTATCATTAATATTCTTACAAACTTGTTATTTCTATTTTTATTCTAATTTTATTTATATTTACCTTTATTTTTATTTTTATTAAGGCTTTTATTAAGGCTGTTATCACTGCGACTATCGTAGGTATGATTGGCAGGCGTTATCATTGTCATAATCGGTTTTGTTAATGATAAAACTGGTAACACCAGAAAACTTCTCTTATAAAATGATTCCACTAGTATTGATCTCGGTATAATATAATCACAATTTAAAAAAAAAAAAAAAAAATATATATATATATATATAATCACAACAAAATTCACTACAAATAATAAACAAAACATTAAAATAAAATAAAATAAATAAAATGCAAAAGTAGCAATTAATACCCTAAATTAAAATTATCAAACATTTTTATCCACATGATAATTACTTATTAGAATTAAAATAAAATAGAAATGACGGTTATAATCATAATTTTATTCTCATTTTAAATTTAACTCACTCTGGCCGTCGCTCCATCTCCCTTCCTCCCACCCCGGCCGAAATTGAGATCATCACAGCACAGACACGTGAAAAACCTCCCACGTAATAATTTGAAACACGACTTGTTGGGGTCCTCCCCCCTCCCCTCTCATGTCCCATGTCACCGTTATAGACAAAGCCCCAACTCTGTCCCCCTCCCCCTCCAATGTATTTTCAATTTTCAATCTCCCGTTAAAGTTGAAGTTAAAATTTATGCCATTTGAATTCCTTCGCCCGCCCGATGAGTTGGTCGCTATTTGCACCAATGAAACAAAACTTGTTTTGTCGCAACTAATGGAATAAAATCAAAAAATATATATTTTGCTCTGAATTTTCATTGAGCACTCTCATAAACCCGGTTTCAACTTCCTTCGGATTCATACCCCCTGGATATTTGTAACAAGTTAATTATATATATATATATATATATATATATAAAAACATACATATCAACTGAAGTGTTTAAATAAAAAAAAGAATATGAGAACTATAAGATATAAACATAATATAAAAACAATACAAGATTTAAATTATATAGACAAAGGCAAATTCATGGAAAATACTTATATAACTAACAAACTTATCAAAATCAAATTAAAACTCCATCGTAACAGGATAATTCACTATAAGCCTTAACCATAAGCCAAGCATTACCTGCTCCGAAAGTAGGCAATAATGGCTTATGCTCAATCGTCGAGTTATCCGCACCAGGGAATACCGATGGGTCAGATTACTCAAGTTTTATACCAACCATGAACAGCCTTGTTGCGTTCAGAAATGACCCCCCCCCCCACTCCCCAATAGAGGCAGATAAATCAAAAGTGCAGTTTTATCTGGACTTTGGGCTAGGATAAAAGTGTAGTATCTGTTCTGTTCACTGTCAGAAGGTCATCCTCCGAGGCATTACCTCCTTCAAAAGAGGGGGATTGATTTATGAGCGATCACCTGAATCACCCGTATCAGCGAATTCTGATGGGTTCGATCAGACAATTTTTATAGGTAACTAGCTGTAAGTAAGGAGGAATGTTATGGTGGGGATAGTGTAGTTTGTGGAATGTGGGGTGATGGAAGGAGATTCTTGGAAAAGCAGTAAGACTGTTTAAGTGGTGGGGGTAGGGACAGAAATGGTTGAGGGAAGTGGAACAAAGTGGGAAGGAGATTTTTGGAATGTAAAGAATGTGTAAATGTATGTTAAATGTGAAGAAGAAAAAGATTTGTATCCGATGTTGAAATTAATATTGTGTTCAACCAAGATATCATTCACTATGGCCGATGAGATTTGAAAAGATTTGTATCCGATGTTGAAATTAATATTGTGTTCAACCAAGATATCATTCACTATGGCCGATGAGATTTGAAAAGATTTGTATCCGATGTTGAAATTAATATTGTGTTCAACCAAGATATCATTCACTATGGCCGATGAGATTTGAAAAGATTTGTATCCGATGTTGAAATTAATATTGTGTTCAACCAAGATATCATTCACTATGGCCGATGAGATTTGAAAAGATTTGTATCCGATGTTGAAATTAATATTGTGTTCAACCAAGATATCATTCACTATGGCCGATGAGATTTGAAAAGATTTGTATCCGATGTTGAAATTAATATTGTGTTCAACCAAGATATCATTCACTATGGCCGATGAGATTTGAAAAGATTTGTATCCGATGTTGAAATTAATATTGTGTTCAACCAAGATATCATTCACTATGGCCGATGAGATTTGAAAAGATTTGTATCCGATGTTGAAATTAATATTGTGTTCAACCAAGATATCATTCACTATGGCCGATGAGATTTGAAAAGATTTGTATCCGATGTTGAAATTAATATTGTGTTCAACCAAGATATCATTCACTATGGCCGATGAGATTTGAAAAGATTTGTATCCGATGTTGAAATTAATATTGTGTTCAACCAAGATATCATTCACTATGGCCGATGAGATTTGAAAAGATTTGTATCCGATGTTGAAATTAATATTGTGTTCAACCAAGATATCATTCACTATGGCCGATGAGATTTGAAAAGATTTGTATCCGATGTTGAAATTAATATTGTGTTCAACCAAGATATCATTCACTATGGCCGATGAGATTTGAAAAGATTTGTATCCGATGTTGAAATTAATATTGTGTTCAACCAAGATATCATTCACTATGGCCGATGAGATTTGAAAAGATTTGTATCCGATGTTGAAATTAATATTGTGTTCAACCAAGATATCATTCACTATGGCCGATGAGATTTGAAAAGATTTGTATCCGATGTTGAAATTAATATTGTGTTCAACCAAGATATCATTCACTATGGCCGATGAGATTTGAAAAGATTTGTATCCGATGTTGAAATTAATATTGTGTTCAACCAAGATATCATTCACTATGGCCGATGAGATTTGAAAAGATTGGTATCCGATGTTGAAATTAATATTGTGTTCAACCAAGATATCATTCACTATGGCTGATGAGATTTGAAAAGATTTGTATCCGATGTTGAAATTAATATTGTGTTCAACCAAGATATCATTCACTATGGCTGATGAGATTTGAAAAGATTTGTATCCGATGTTGAAATTAATATTGTGTTCAACCAAGATATCATTCACTATGGCCGATGAGATTTGAAAAGATTTGTATCCGATGTTGAAATTAATATTGTGTTCAACCAAGATATCATTCACTATGGCCGATGAGATTTGAAAAGATTTGTATCCGATGTTGAAATTAATATTGTGTTCAACCAAGATATCATTCACTATGACTGATGAGATTTGAAAAGATTTGTATAAAAATAAAAGACCTTTTGGATTATTTGGACTAGTGTTCTTATTTTGGATGTTATTCTCATGATGTAACCTCTGACCTTCTTCAGGTGCATCTTGTCAAACTCGGAAATCTGTATGGAATTTCAAACAGAACCCTTTATTTTATCCACGAGGGTAGCTTCTTCTTGTTCCATCAACCATGACCGGGTAGAAGTCTTAAGTGACGGAATGAGAGAGAGCTACCTCCGTGGATTAAATAAAGGGTTCTGTTTGAAATTCCGTCAGATTACTCGAGTTCGACAAGATGCATCTGAAGAAGATTAGTGGTTACATCGGCCGAAACGTTGTGAGAATAACATCCAAGATGAGAACGGTAGTCCGAACAATCAAAAACAAAATTTTACCTTTGGGGAACTCCAATTCAGTTTAGGGAAGACGTCTCCACCGAGATATTCAATGGAATCTCTTATCTTTTGTTCCAATTCTGGGAATAGAGGAGCCTGGGAAAAAAAAGTTGAAATTAAAGCTGCAAAATAGGATCATCTTACAAACATTTATTTTTGAAAAAATCAGACTTTTATAATTGAAGAGTTCAAAGGCAAAACGTGATGAATCCAATTTCTTTAAATTGAGATATTAAATAATAAAAGAATGAAGATATGAAATCTAAACTTGGACTAAAAGCTTATTTTAATTGAAAGCACAGACAAATTATGCTGATATCACATTATGTAAAACTGATTTTGGGGTGAGGTAGTGTCGAAATGCAACATCTTTTTATAAGGATGTTGTAGTCTTCAACTCATATTTGTGTGAGACATGGACCACTTACAGAGCTCATATGTATTTGAAACATTGACCACTACAGAGCTCATATGCATGTGAGACATGGACCACTTACAGAACTCATATGCGTTTGAGACATGGACCACTTACAGAGCTCATATGCATTTGAGACATGGACCACTTACAGAGCTCATATGCATTTGAGACATGGACCACTTACAGAGCTCATATGCATTTGAGACATCGACCACTTACAGAGCTCATATGCATTTTAGACATGGACCACTTACAGAGCTCATATGCATTTGAGACATGGACCACTTACAGAGCTCATATGCATTTGAGACATGGACCACTTACAGAGCTCATATGTATGTGAAACATGGACCACTTACAGAGCTCATGTGCATGTGAGACATGGACCACTTACAGAGCTCATATGCATTTTAGACATGGACCACTTACAGAGCTCATATGTATTTGAAACATTGACCACTTACGGAGCTCATATGCATTTGAGACATGGACCACTTACAGAGCTCATATGCATTTGAGACATGGACCACTTACAGAGCTCATATTCGCTTGCTGGAGGGTTTTTAACAGAATTGCCTTAGGCACTTGCTTAACACCCGTTGGGATAGCTTTACCTCTGACACCGAAGTATTGGAACGAGCTGCTATTCCAGGCATCAGTCTCGTATAAGTAAATACCGATTTCGTTGGGCTGGTCATCATATTCGTCTCACTGATGACAGACTGATCAAGCAAGTGATTTATGGGGAACTAACTGGGAATACTCAGCCACAGGACAAACCATGTAAGCGATTCAAAGATTGTCTCAAGGATGATTTGAAGTGCTTTGGAATTGATGTTAGAGGATGGGAGGGGGTGGCTGTAGATAGGTCAAGGTGGAGGAAAGCGCTTTTTGAAGGCAGCAAGCTTTTTGAATAGAATAGGATGAAAAACCAGCGTCAGAAGAGAGCAGTGAAGAAGAGATGGGACGTGACACCCCAGCGCATGGAAAAAACATGGAACACCTAAGATACCACGCGTGCAACTTGGTAACTATGCCACGTGCAGGTTTGTTGAATCACCAACGAGTGCATGTTTTGCAAAATCAAACACGGACAAGAGGTGGCTTCATTTATGGAATCCTCTCAGATCATCACAACACCTGCCCCGATCTATGGTATGGTCTGTAAAAGTCTGGCAGGCTTGAAGAGCCACATCCACGCCTCTCACTGGGAACCTTCACACTGATATCACATCGATACGCCAAAAGTGGTCATATTCGAAATCGAATAAACAGCCACCATAAATGCATTATGGGAAAGTTTGTTCAGAGATAAGTTATTAATTGAGCCATAATGTATTTATTTGTTTTATTATTACTTCTTTTCTATAATAATACTCTATCCCACTAGGAATTAATATGAAATAATTATTTTATAATACTAGTGAAAAAAAAAATATATATATACATATATATGCACATACATAAATAATATATATGCACATACATAAATAATATATATGCACATATATAAATTTTAAATATTTTAGATCATTTACATTTTATAGTTGACATTTAAAATAATTAGTTTATCATATTTTATCTAGGTTCACAAAAAGGTTTCTCAAGAAAGGTAAGAATTAGCTCCCTAAAAACACAATATAATATTGTCTGTAATGACACCCCAAAATGCTGTCTTCATGTTAAGATGACTTCAAGCCAAATATTAACAGAAACACAGACTCCTGAAGCATCGAACTTTGGAATAATAGTTTCTAAATTAGTACTTTTTAATTGCTGTTTGGATTCTTTGTCGTAATTCAGATATTGGCGATGGTTCTATTTTATTTTGGTTCTACCTGCCCTTGGGATGTATGTATTAGTCGCTGGTAAAATGGTAGTTATCTGCCCTTTTTTACTTTCGTCTTCAGCTGCTTATATATTTTTTTTAAATTAAGTTTTTAATTTTACTTAGATTTAGTTATATACTAGCTGACTTTGCCAGCTCACTATCACAAAGCTAACATTCTAAATAATAAACATTTCATTCATAAGTTTCTTGTAAATACAAGACAAAAAACATTCGCTTTTATTCACATAAATAGATAAATAAT
The DNA here is from genome assembly GCA_963556195.1 of Sepiola atlantica. Classification (NCBI taxonomy): domain Eukaryota; kingdom Metazoa; phylum Mollusca; class Cephalopoda; order Sepiida; family Sepiolidae; genus Sepiola; species Sepiola atlantica. Next base: position 78,302,522 of record OY744518.1, read on the forward strand.
AACATTTTGGTTATTTTAATACCTATTCATTTATCTTTTAAATAAAACCATAAAACAATAGAAAGAAAGAAAAAATACAATTCGCCTCGGCGATTGTGTGTGTATGAGTGAGTGAGAAAACAAGCAGTCACCCTCTCTCCTCTCTATGAAATCTTTCTTTCTAGCTAGCAAACAAATATTTTAAGAAAGGTTTTCGTAACTTATCATTTTTTTCTATTAAATCGCTTTAATCAATTACTGTTAATATCGACAAAACTATTCCATATATATAGGAAAAATAGCACAATAAAATTCCAAATGAATGACAGCAAATATTAATGTATTATAAAGTGTTTAAAAAATAGTTATGCAAATCATGTATTCTAATGACTCGCCTCATGATTTTCCTCTGCTCTATATATGCAGTATTTCGAAATGCTATGTTGTTTTAGTGTTAGGACGATTAATCGGAATCGGAAAAATGTGTGCCTATTTTTCGATGCCAAAAACTTTTTTTTTTTTTGATTTTGTTTAAAATTTAATTTTCTATTAATGATAAAATCATAAATATTTACTCATTTTAAACTACAAGTAAAACTAAAGCCTATAAATCTCCGCCCTAAGTGTATTTTTACGTTTGCGAAAATATATCCACATATTACATGGGATTTTACGGCAATCCAAAAATTAAAAAGACAAACAACTCTATAGCTAAATATTTAGAGATTTTAAAAGAATCGGAAATTGTATCGGAATCGGGGAAAAATATTAGAATCGTCCGATCACTAGTTGTATTAATGATTTAAATAACAGTAACCCGTTTTGATGGTAATACAGGAGTGATAAATAGAAACAACTATCGAATTTATTTATTTAGATTATGTATTTTAACTTCATTGATACAACTGTGTTTATGTTATTAGATCGCCATAGTATTATTAATTTGTATATCTTAATTCTTTTATATGAAACATCCAGTTTAATATATATGTTAACTATATGTAACTAACATGGCCACCGGGAGGCATAGACAACAAGATAGAAGAGTTAAAAAGTATGTGTAAAACTTCTTTCTCTATATATATCCCACTCTCCTCCTTCCTCCCCAATCAAGAAGGATACCCCCTCCTCCGCGACTGAGGACAGATCAGATACTACACTTTGATCCTAGACCGAAGGTCAAGAAAGTGTATTTTAGTTAGAGTTTCACATTAAAGGTCGATAAAAAAAAATCTCTCTAAATGTCGACGAATTCCCTTCGACTAATTTTGTTCCTGGTGACCAAAAGAAGTATTGATTTACTCCTCTCCAGGAGTTAGGCACAAGGCCAGTTTTTATCTTACTCCCACAAGTAAGATGTGACCCAAGGTCGGGTCGGGAAAGTGGGGTTTAAAAATTGCCTGGGCAGCCCCGTCGGCATTCCCCGGTAGGGGCGCCTCAGGCAGTAAGCAATAAACTTACTCCTCCCCAAAGAGGGGAGGCAAAGCCTGGGAAGGTGGACCTCCCAGAATTGCACAGGACAGACCCATTGACCGGCGTAAATCAAGCCCTGAAGTCCAAGACAATACCAGTATGGGGTGTAGTATCCATCGGAACAGATACTACACTTTGATCTTAGCCAAAAGGACCTCCAAAAGAAGTAATATTACAAAAAATATGTCTCCATATTCTGTCCGAGGCAATGCTGAAAAAGAATATATCAGCTTTGTGGGTGTGTTTTGTGTAGTTTCTGACTTTTAGGTGGACACGCACAAACAGACAACTGCCCTTTATTGAGCTAGGAGGGGTGTATAGTTTAAAAAATATGTTTTAACTTGGAGAATTCCATGTTGGGAAAATGGCGAATATGGATTTAGTTTAGAATATCATAAACAATAATTTTAACAACACACTTTTAATATTAGTGATTATATTGAAGCTAATTAGCTAATTTTAAAGAAATTATTTATTTAATTTTCATGGAAAAGGTGAACACAACTAAACAAATAAAATGCTCAAAATAAAAAGAAAAAAAAGCAATTTTTTAAAAGCAGCAATGAAGTGGCATATAGCTAATTAATAATTATAATAACAATAATAATAATAGCGACAAAATTATTGCAAATATATAAGAAAATAGGACAATAAAAATCATGATTACCTCCCTTTAAAATTAATGAAAATCTAACAAAGTTTTTGGAAGGTTATGCTTTTTGCTATTAAATCACTTTAATATTAATAATAATAAAAATAATATTAATACCGACAAAACTATTGCATATATATAAGAAATAGGACAATGAAAATTATAAAGTAATAATTTATCGGAAATTGTTTTACAAATAAGTATGCAAATTAAGCATATCTTTGTTTCGATGTTAGCGAATTACGATATATACAGTATTTCAAAGTATTATGTTATATCATGGAGTTAAATAAGCATGACCTGTTTTGATGTTAATATACTTCGGATAAGTGGACAAAACTTTGCATGTATTCATTTTTATTACATATTTTGATTTCATTTATATAACTGTGTTTATATTATAAGATCACCATAATATTATTCATTTTTATAGCTCTTACTTTTTTATATGAGCAATCCACTATTAATATTGTAAGGAGGAGATAATTTTCAGATTTCTCAAACACACATAATTTGTGACATCGAATAATATATTAGTCCGTATATAAAAGTAAAACGAGAAAATAAACAATATTGAATCAATCTTACGGTTATGACAGGCATGTCCGCTTCAGCAGTTGAACTCCACCTTCCCTGAAAGGAAATAAAAAGAAATTCTGTTTAACACAATTTGTATAAGGTATGTTTACGATTGGTATGACATAATTTTGGTCTGCTGAGTCTGTGAATCTATGTGTCGCATTCTGACTCACTTCTGCGCGGAGTTGGATAGAACGTTGATGATAATGGTCTGAAGACTTCTTTAAGCGATGAAGGCGTAAAGACTGCTACTGTTCTTGACGGGTTTGGTAGTGATTCTGTAGGGGACGTTTGTCTGGCTGGAACAGTGTTAATTACCAATAATTAATGTGAAGACATTTGTACCAAAACTGCAGGTTGTTTATTTCAATATCTTAGGGAAAGGGAGCAAGGGAGAGAGAGAAAGAGGGAGGAAGAAACAGAGAGAGAGAGAAAGAGAGGGAGGGAGGGAGGGAGGGAGAGAGGTAGAAAGAGAGAGAGAGAGAGATCTATGTAAAATACTCCAGCCAGGTATATAAATGGATACCTGCCTTACTGGGAAGTATAACAGGTGACAGACTAGAGTCCTGTCACTGGGTGTCTATACTGCACATTTGTTCTGTCCATAAGAGGTCAAAGGTTGTGACATGAAAACATTTATACTTACATCATCTTCAAAGTAATCTTCATCATCGATCTCAACACTTTCCTTCGGCTTCGGCTGAACCTCACCAGACCTGAAAACCAGAACAAATCATGTTTATTTATTTATGACTCAGCGGGCATCTCAGAAAATGGCCATTAGGGGAAATAAAAATAAAATAAAGGCACAATCTCATTTTAAAATTAATTAAAAAAAATTTTTTATTTAAATTAATGAGAGAGAACCCCAGAAGAGTGTTTGATTATTAAAAAAAAAAAAACAATAAGATGTAATATTTATTTATATATGTATTACAGAAGATCAGAACAACATCGGTACCGTCGGTTTCAAATTCAACAAGGAGTTACAGCACGTGACCACTCTTTATGGACTCTCCTCAGTTTCTGTTGCTTTGGAAAATGGTGACTCGTACCCGTGTGAGGTCGTAACGATATTTCAATCCTCTGTCCTATTTTTTTCTAGTCTGAGGTTATCATCAGTATATTTCATGGACATTTGCAGCAGATATATACATGAATGGTGTTTTTATCTACTATTTATAATTATTGGTTCCCATATTGTATTTAATTCTTAACTTAGGAGGCCATTATCGTCCAACATACTTGTTCATATTTAAATTAATTTATACTGCAGGGGAGATAAATCTGATTAAAATTTTTTTAAAAAATCAGAAATATTTCTTCATTTGTTCTTGATATTTTACTTTCTGCCATCCCCATTAAGAAGGAGATAATGAAGAAACAAAGGAATTCTTATGTATGACTTAAACTTTGAAAAGTACTAGATCCCCCACGTTAAAACGATCGTGTGCCACAGCCTATCTGTTTGGGGCAGTTGGAAATACCAATGTTTATTGAAGAAAGAAATTAAATTGCTTGTTCCCTTGAAAATATTAATATACTAGCAGGACCCATTGCCCAGCGCTGCCCGGGAGGAATATAAAAGAATGAATTAAACAGCCGACAGAACGCAAATAGGTCACATCTGATATTTTCATTTCTGTCTAAATCCAGTGACCCAATTTATCGAGCTGGATTTTCCCCACATTACTAACCGACCTTGTGTCTAACTCTGCCCCCGTGGGGAAGAAAGTAAATAAAAACTGCACAACACAAATCTCATTTGTTTTGTTTTACACTTTGTTGTCCTCCTCGTTCGTACAAATTGTTAAGGAAGGAGTATTATACATGCCTCAGGAAACCGCAATTGAAAAATCTATATTGTATCTTGCTTTGTGGCAGTTGAGAAATATTGGTGTGATTTTTTTTTTTTTTTTTTAATAATTCAGTTTTATCAGGTTATTTCTCGACAACATAATTACATAAATAAAAATAACATAAAAAAATAGAAAAACGTCTTTAAAAAAAATCAATATTTAATTTATTTACGATATGTGAAAAACATTAAAACAGCAATATTTTATATGCTACGATCGATCAGGGTTGTAAAAAGAAAAAAATACTTATCTGTTGAATGTCTAGTAAATCATTCGTTTATCGAAGTATTTTTTTGATGTAAATCATTTATGTACGGGTTCAGCGTCCTAAATGTAAAATGAAATTGTATGTTTTGCCGATGGATTTGATTCGAAAGCACGTAATATATACTGTGAAGTGCTTCTTGATTACATGTGTTTCATGCCTATGTAAGCTGATTGCTGATTGACTTTTTTACAAATTCTGAAGTGGTGAAAGTGGATTGTATTTCCTCATGAAAGTGGATTGTATTTCCTCATGAAATAATCGCTAAGTGGTGCTTGAGGTGTTAAAAATATGTGTAAGTTGCTAGAAACACAGTCAAGGTAAGGGTGTATAGGTAGTGCTGATTTTCGATGTGTTTAATGCATTAGTTTTCTCTAACTGATTTGGAAGGGGAAAAATCAAGTCCACTTTATATAGTAGATATACAGTTTTGCACCACTTTTATGTCCCTTTACGAAGATTAAAATCAAGATCTAATGATACAAAACCTTATGTATAGAATCCTTATTCTAATTTTGATCAAAATTCATTACATGATTTTGTTCTAGAAAATGTCTATAATTAAGACTTAAGCTTAACAGATTTTAAGAAAAGAAATAAAAATTCAGAAAATCTTGCTTAATCAGTGTCTGATAACGAAGGATCAAATTCCATGCAAATCTGAAATATTTGAATTTTCATATGGGAGGCTGTGCCCATATTATGCCACCTAAAAACCCTTTGAAATACTCAAAAGAAACTGAAATTTGTAGAATATTTATTAATTAACATCTAATACATGTTATTAAAATTTCACAAAAATCGGAAGTATCTGAATTTTCACAAACAGATACCACTCTCTTCTTGCCTCTCTATGCATCAAACTAAATCAAACTAAATATAGACCACATATGGACCCCTTATGCCCAGCAGCTGTGTTCCAAAATTCATAAAGATTAGTTAATTAGTTTTAGAAATGAATCCTGAACACACAAATAAATAAACGTACTTAACTTTGTATTATTTGAATTATTCAAACTACTGTACTCATCTTGAATGATATTCTCACAACGTTTTGGCCGCTGCAACCTTCTTCAGGTGTATCTTGTCAAACTGGGGAATCTTTCTGTCGAACTCGACCTGCACGGACCCGTCAGGGCTGGCGGGATTTATGAAAGTGGGGGGTCTTCTCCTAAAAAGTGGGGGGTCCCGGTTAAACACATGCATATCAACTTAATTATTGATGACCGTAAAGTGGGTGGGGGGGGGGGCAAGTCAAAAAGTGAGGGGGCTTCATCCCCCATCCCCCCCCCCGTCCATGCCCATGGCATAATGGATAGAGTGTTAAGTAATAATCAGTTCTAAGTGGGAGGTGACTGTGGCTAAGTGGTTAACAACACGAACTGACAACCTGGGTGCAAGGTTCGAATCCTGTTTGTTACACAGAAACACTTTCACTTAGGATGTTGGCAACAATGTTGTTCCAACCGTAAGTACTTGATGACTTTCTAGAAAGAATTTTAACTAGAAAGATATCAGGGAAATCAATGCCAACAAGTGAATCATCTGATTCATATGTAATGAATGAATGAATGAATCAGTTCTAAATGACAGTCTTCTGGAGGTTAAAGGTTCAATCCTCGGTACAAGCGTTATTGAGAATACAATTACAAATTGCTTAAGACTTCTACCCAGACAGGAAAGAGAACAAGATTAAATTAAGGGTTCCATTCCATACAGATTTGTGAGTTCAACAAGACGCACCTGAAAAAGGTCGGCGGTTACATCGACTGAAACGTTATGAGAATAACATCCGAGATGAGAATACTAGTCCGAATAATCCAAAGAATACAAATTATCAATCCTCATCTAAAAAATTCCAAAACATAATACTTAACTTTATAAAGATATATATATATATATATATATATATATAAAAAAAGAAGTAACTAAAGCATACTCTCTCCAAAGAGCTTCGCCACATAAATGCAAATGATCACCCATCTGATACTGGCCAAGTTCAACTTTGTCAACATGATTATGCCGTATATATATATATAATATATATATATATATATATATATATTTGGTTAAATAGTACAGACGACTTGTGTCTGCATATTTTCTCATTGATCCTTTTTAAATGTCTGACAAGCAAAGAGAGCTTATTGGAAAACCTTGGGGTGTGGATGTAATGTCATGTGATGAGGCCGAAAGCCTCCATAAGGCCATCTACAAAGTTTCTAGACAACTGAAGAAGGACACCTCCGACATATCTGTGCAGCTGTGTATCAAGTCCGACGATAGAAAACTTTAAACAAAGCCGACTGAAATTGCCCAAAGATGGGAGGAATATTTCAAAACATTACTTAATGGTGAGTTTGAACATGAATATTCAGGTCCAATGCTGAAAATATCGAAGGTTGAGGTTGAGATGTAAGTATAAAAATAAACAAAGCCCCAGGCAATGTGGAGGAGAGATTGTGATTAGATCATTTCTGTCAATTTTCAAAAAAATATACGATGACAATACTTTACCAGATCAATGGACTAATAGCATCACTGTTCCACTTTACAAAGGCAAAGGAGACGCATTGCAGTGTAGAAGTTATAGAGCACTGAGACTCCTTGAGTATGACTTGAAGATCTATGAAAGAGTACTCATGAATCGGATCCTCCCCCCTGATCGAAATAGATGGACAACAGTGCGGTTTTCAAGCACTGAATTCAACGACAGATTCTCTTTTTCTACTATCGCAACTCCGCGAGAAATTTCTTCAACATAAAAAACAGTTTTTTCACGCCTCTGTTGATCTGGAAAAGGGCTTTGACAAGGTGCCAAAAAAAGGTACTAACTTGTTTGCGAGAAATTAGTGAATGCAGTTTCCAGACTCTACTGCAAATGAACACGGCAGTGACCTTTGATGGTGTGCTCTCTGAACCCCTAGAATTAATGATAGGAGTGCACCAGGCATCAGTATTTAGCCCACTCTTGACAAGCTGACAAAAACCTGCAGAAATGGTGCTGCGTGGGTGAATTTGTATGCGGATTATATTGTTATCGGTGCACCCAATGTGACAGAAGTGAGTACAGCATTTGACAGGTGGAAATCAGCGCTTGAAAAGGGGCAGCTTCAGGGTTAATATGACAAAAACAAAGCATATGATATCTGATGTTAAAGAGACGATATGTGTTCCACAAAGCAAATACCCATGCAGCATCTGTAAGCTTGGAACTGGTTTGAACTCCATCAAATGCAGAACATGCAATAAGTGGTCCCACAAAAGGTGCACCAACCTGCCGGTGCTATGTGTAGCAGATGCAGCTAATTTCATATGCAGCACCTGTCGAAATCTGCCTCTCATGGTAAGAGATATGTTATTACAGGTGTCGAAAGAGTCAATAAATCTACCTACCTAGGTAACACAATTGATTCCAGTGGGTAAACTGACACAACTACAATACGACGTATATCTGCCATGTCAATAGGGGTGGGACGTAATGGGTGAAAATTTCAGATTCATGCGAGTAGTATTTTTTTGTGTTCATTAAATAACACTAAACAATCAAATATTTTGAAAATTTTGCAAAATTCAGAAGGTGCAGGCCAAAAATAGCTGTTAGGGCTCCACGGGACTCAAAATCCATTATTTTTCGGTGAAAAAGTGGTTTCATGCGACATTGCAGGTCCTAAAACATCCTCAAAAGCTATAAATGGATATAGATGGTTAAATCTGATATATTACTTTAATTTAGGACCATTTTCAGGCTGTGAAAGGGTTTTCATGAATGTAAAATAGCCAAAAACTATTGGCCTGCACCTTCTGAATTTTGCAAAATTTTCAAAATGTTTGATTGTTTAGTGTTATTTATGTATAAATGAACACAAAAAAATACTACTCGCATGAATCTGAAATTTTCACCCATTACATCCTACCCCTAATGTCAACAATTTCACAAACGCAGGTATCCCATCGTATGTGAGAATGTCAGCATACAGCATACATCTCCCTTACTTTGCCAGCCTGAAGTAAAAAGGGCCCAAATTTTGCAATATGGTAAATCATTTCAAATTAAAATCGATAATCTATATATATAAAACTCAATGTCTGCGTGTACGTGTGTGATGTTTGCGTGTTCACTATAGAAAGAAAGGTTAGAGAATCTATATAAAATTTAAAAGCATAGTCTTATGTAAAATGTACCGGGGAAGACAATAGAAGTGTTCCCAAATCTCTAAGTGCACCCCTAAGAGGGGCCTATTAGAACATAATCCTCTTACAACTTCAAATATATCCTATTTTGATGAAATTTAAATCATATGTATAAATTCTCTGGGCAAGACAATAGAAGTGGTCCCGAATCTCTATGTTACTCTCGATGTGCCGAATATCTACGTGCCCCACCTCTAAGTGACCCATGGAGACAGAACCCCCTTAAAGCTTCAAATATGTAAATCCGATTTTAATTAAATTTAAATCATATGTATAAGACACTAATTCAGAGAGTTTTCCAACATTTCAGCTTCTTCCGACTATATTAGGGGGCGAAACAGGAGAAAAGGGGCAGTAAAACAAAGAAAGTAATATCGTGTTATGAGAATAGTTAAAAAGTATATAGTAGTGATCCTCATTCAATCCCGAGCAACGTTGGGTCTTTCTGCTAGTATAAATATAAATGTGGCGTCTTTCTGTCTTTATTTCTGTCTGTGTCTGTCCGAGGCTTCAGCTCATAGTCCACTTCACCACTGTCGCCTCCTCACTCCAGTTGTAAATCAAAGAATAATATAATTTGGATAAATATATTTTTTTAATAAACTCATTTATTTATCTGGATCAAATGGATTTGACGCATCCTCGAATGGGATATGACCAAAAGGACACATTTTGCTGCAACAGATTTTTTTGTTTACTTCCGGTTGAGTTATGGACAAAACAATATGTCGTATTTAAAAAAAAAAGGGTCTTATTTACAAAAAGTTTTGCTAATAACCTAAAAAATAGATTTATTTTTAAGCACGTTTTCTTATGCGCACATTTTTAATTAAAAAAAACTTTTTATTGTAGATTTATACAATAAAGATATATAGTTTTATTTAAAAAACTATAAGCAAATTGTATGAATAAACAAAACAAAAAATATAAAACAAAAAAAAAACATTTAAATAAAAAGATGGTGTGTAGAGATGGTATCACATGATTTGAAAAAAGTGTTTAAAAAACTATTGGATTGTATTAAAAAACTTCCTGTTTTTAATATTGGATTTTTTGCTATAAAAATCTTTAATAAGTGATAAAACCGAAAATTAAAAGTTAAAAAAAAAAAAAAAAAAAAAAAAAAATCGGTGCTAAGACAAAATGTGTCCTTTTGGTTATTGCTGATTCTGGGGTGCCTCAACTCCATTTGATCCGAAAATTTTGTTGGCTCTAAAAAATTCAGCAGATTTAAGTCTTACTAATTAACCCTTTTCTAAGCCCCAAAATGACTAAATTAACTAGAATTCATTTTGTTTCTTTCTCCAATCATTGCAATTAATATATTTGATTCATAAAAACAAAAAACATAAAAAACACTCACCCTTTTGGAAGAACAATTCGATCTTCGAGCAGGTAATCTATGAAACATTTCGGTAGTGGTATCACACAACTGCAGAAAGAAAGAAAATAAAAATTATGGAACCTGCTGGAAATGTTAAGGTACTAGTGATCATCATCATAATCATCATATTCGGTTTAACATCCATTTTACATGCTGGCATGTGGTGGACAGCTTTTAAAAATTGACTTCCAAACTAATATAATCTCTGGCCAGGTCTTGATTTATGCCTCTTTCTCTCAAGTCCATCCTTACAACTTCTTCCCATGTTTTCCTTAGTCTTTCCCTGTGAATTGAACCTGCTACCTCAACTGTTCTACATCTACTAACCCAGAAACTCTCATCCATTGTTCAACGTGGTAATACCATCGAAGCCTCCTGTTCTGCATGCCTCTCCCTATACTGTCTAAATTAATCTTCCTCTGAGCTCATCAGATCTGAGCCTGTCTTTAAGACGTGCTTTACACATCCATCGTATCATTCTCATATCATTTCTCTCCATGCAACTAATGTCCTAAACTCTCAACCGTCACTGGCCAGGTTTCACTTTCATACATTATCACACTGCTTACAGATGCCTGATACTCTTCCCTTGGTCGACAGTAGTACTACTCTGCTGGTTAGTAATGGCAAAAGTTCCCTGAACTTACTCCATCCACTCCTAATTCTTGCTATCACACTGTGTTCCAATGGTATCACCAAGAAATCAAAATTTCTGAATAACCTCAATAACTTTGTACATCCACACATATTTTCTCCATATCTGAGATCGCATTTGTCCCTATTGTCTTACACAAAGACTGGTTGACCTCTCTCAACCTACCTGTAAATCCACTGCAATTCTTGTGTATCCAATGCTTACAAGTACCACAGAAAATAGAGTTGCACTCGACTCTCTTACCACAAACTGAGTATGGGAATTTTTCTATTTCCAGAGGATTTCCAACACTACAACAACTGATCAAAAATTTTGTACGGGTGATATTCACTCTTAAGTCTTTACTTTTCATAGCATCCTCCAAGTAATATATATATATATATATAATTATGTAATTTTTTTTATTGGTGATTGCATAAAAATACATTAAATATTTAGGTGATAAAAATCATACATATTTCTAGACAGAGCGTCATGATCCAGTGGTAGAACGCTGGACTATAGACATCAATATCGAAAGTTCGATCTCTGTCTAAGTTAGCCATGCTGATGACGGCTGTGAGCCAGAAACATGTGTCCATGGATTACTTTTAAAATAAATAAAAATATAGATATAGATATACATACATACATATAGCCATACTGATGAGTTGTAGAGACAGCGAAACACATGTTTGTGAATAACTATATATTATATATCCATATGCTCCCCTATGGGGACATCACCAGTTCTTGTTAGATCACCAAAGTTAAGCAACATTGAGCCGGGTCAATAGTAGATGGGTGACCATTTGGGAATACCAGGCGCTGTATGTAGGAGGACATCGACACATCCCTGCAAGAACCCAACGTCATCATCTCGCCTAACCGGGACATACATGCGACTGGGGACCGCTTGTGAATGCCATACCAGCTACAGGTGCGGGTATCCCCCTGATAAAGAGAATAATAATTTCTTGCATATAAACTGGTTCTCCTCTCTCAACCTACCAGTAATTCCACTGCACATTTTGTGTACCCATGGAAATTCCATGGTTATCTTCTTCATCTATCTCTATACAGAGTTTTGGACAATATTTGTTCGTAAGATTATTATTTATGAAAAAATAACACAGTCGTTTCATTTTTTGAGATTTATTCATCAAAACTTGGGTCGGTTTGCCTTCATTATTTTTTCTGTCAATTTAATTCGATGAACCTGACCTTTTACCTTTGATGACAATCCTGGGGCGGCCTTGGAACAAGCCTTTTTTACTTTAAGCTAACTTAGCCCCCTCCATCTGAAGGCTCTTGTTGTTTCTGTTAGGGGGTCTTGTTTCACCATGTCTTACACAAAGAAGTTGAAGGGATTGTATTTAAGCAAGCTGAGAGGCCAGATATCAGGTGAAGTGGGGCTAACAAAGTTCTCCGACTGCCAGGCCTGGGTTTTCAGGGTGCCGAGTCTTGCTACCACACACATACGGCCTACCTGCAGCTACCTGGTCAATCCATGGTTTCACTACCTTGCCCGGAATGCGGATGGAGCCATCAGTGGTCAGTCTGAGGCCCTCTGGAAAGAAGTGGAGTGGCATGACGTCACATTCAGTGACAGTGTGGTATTCTGATGGCATCATATCATCAATCATGCATTTTTCTCATAAAACTGGTTTTATGGGAGATAACTCTTTCAACCCTAAAATTATCTCCCTCGCCAAGAGACATTTTGAAGTATGTCAATAAGAATTGTTTTTATTACGTTATATTCGATTTTGCAACAATTAATTTTAAAATGTGAAAAATTTTAAGTTTTGGCCACATCAACACTAGATAATCAGTAATTACTGTTTTGTACTTCATCTTTGGCAATCAGATGATCTCAATTTTTATAAAACATTATTAAATAACATGGAGTGGTTTTGTTTGATGCAACTTTTTTTATTTTTTCAATTTTCCGAATTGTCCATCTAATGTTTCGGTCAAATTGATGTAAATATGATCCATATTATTATACAGATATTTAAAATGTGTGCATGAAAGCAGTATCTTCTCATTCAAACAAATTTGCATCAGAAAACAGTGAGAATATAGAACAGGGATGTGACTAGCCAGCGAATATAGGACAGAGGTTTGACTAGCCAGCGAATATAGGACAGAGGTTTGACTAGCCAGCGAATATAGGACAGAGGTTTGACTAGCCAACGAATATACACCAAGGATATAACTAGCCAACGAATATACACCAAGGATATAACTAGCCAACAAATATACACCAGGGCTGTAACTAGCCAACGAATATATACCAGGGCTGTAACTAGCCAACAAATATACACCAGGGATGTGACTAGCCAACGAATATACACCAGGGATGTGACTAGCCAACGAATATACACCAGGGATGTGACTAGCCAACGAATATACACCAGGGATGTGACTAGCCAACGAATATAGAACAGGGATGTGACTAACCAATGAATATAGAACAGGGATGTGACTAGCCAATGAATATAGAACAGGGATGTGACTAACCAATGAATATAGAACAGGGATGTGACTAACCAATGAATATAGAACAGGGATGTGACTAGCCAATGAATATAGAACAGGGATGTGACTAACCAATGAATATAGAACAGGGATGTGACTAACCAATGAATATAGAACAGGGATGTGACTACCCAACGAATATAGATCAGGGGCATGACTAGCTAATGGCACAAAAAAGCTGAAATTGAGATCAATTTCCAAATTAATTTATTCGCTAAGAAGCACCAAATAGTGCCATTTTAATTAAAGTTTAAAATGGAAAAAAGATAAGCATTGTCATTCTTTTTGGGCTTCTAAACCAAATTACTTTTCTCATGTATCAAAACATTGAAATGAATAAGCTTTGGTGCGCAAAACTGGTTTTTGTTTATTTAGAAAATTACCTCCCTTGTTTCGTATTTCGTTTTTGTTTATTTAGAAAATTACCTCCCTTGTTTCGTATTTTTTGTAGATTTCTTCATATTTTTAATTATACTATAAGGGGCCATCGGTTCTTTTTTTATTAACGATCAGGTTGAGGGGTATCATCCACACTGGTGGTTCTCCATCCAGGTAGTTGGTTAGCTGCATGCATGGCAGATCTCACTCGACACCTCCAAGAAACTCTATTATGAGGATCGAATGAGCCTGCCATCTCCAAGCAGGTTCACTTGAAGCAAAAGTTTTACAAAGGCTGCCCTTCCTTTACCAATACTTTTCCGTGATTGACACCAAGTGCGTCTTAACTAATGTTAACAACCCACACTCGACCAGTGCTAAAAAAAATTAAATCTATATTAAAAAAATTACCATACAATTGCACATATTTATGTATGTTTGTGCATTTCTCACGTTAACGTAACTTTAATAATTACGCATTGAATTATTTTTTTTTTCACTGTTATGAAGGGCATGTTTTCGTCGTCATCATTTCAACTGTTCTTACCTTTTGAAAACCCATTTGTACCATGTGGTGCAGCAGAATTTAAGGGTGTCTAATCAGTTCCAGGTATTCTCGACTGCCACTGTCATTTGTGCGTTGCATGGAGAGGAATGATATGAAAATGATACAGTGGATGTGTAATGCGAGTTTTAAAGACAGGCTTAGATCTGATGACCTCAGAGGAAGCTTAAAATTGTACATTACAGGGAGATCTGTGTAGAACTGGACAATTTAAAAAAATGGATGGGATTTCCTGGGTTAGTAGATGTAGAATAGTTGAGGTAGCAGGGTCAGTTGGCAGGGATAGGCCAAGGGAAACATGGGAGGCAGTGATAAAAATGAACCTGAGAGAAAGATGAATAAATAAAGACTTGGCCAGAGATAGGTCAGTTTGGAAGTCAATTTCTTAAAGATGTCCAATGCACGCCAGTATGTAAAGTGGATATTAAACCGAATATGATGATGATGATGATAATGATTACTACCTTGGAATTATGAGGTGAAGCTGAATTTAGAGTTTTAACTGTTGTCCCAATACTCTTAGACTTAGGGCAAATAGTTTTGGGCTTAATGAAGAAGAGTATGTTTTCGTCTTCATCATTGTCAGGTAAATTCTAGAATGGCAAAAAACTTATTAGCAAAGTTTTTTAAAATCCATCATGTTTTCTTTTTGAAGTCGTTGAGTAAGAATCCTATATAAGGCCACCATTCGCCTATGGATGGAGTATTGTCGCCGCATCAGGGCTAGTGCACCAATCGCTAGCGGTGCCGCTTGTACAGGGTGCAAAAAAGAATTTCTAACGCAATAGGTCCCGCACTGTTTGCCAAGCTGCAGCTTTTGTTGGATTGCTGCAGTTTTGCATGCCTGCGTTTGTTTTAAAAATACTTCTATGTGCTCTGATGAACTTACTGCACTATACCCTCTAAACGAAAATACCCCTGACCCATCTGACTAGCAGAAAAATCTCACCCTTCACTGTAGAGATTCCTAGATGCTGGAAGATCTACTCTCAGAGATTCTTTCCTCAGACCGCTTGGAATTCCCTTCCTGATCCATTTCCCCTCGATTGTACCAACATGCAGAAATTTAAATGTAATGTGAACAAACATCTTGCTGCCCAACTCCCCACCCAAGTTGTCCCCTATAAATCTGCCCCTATCACAGTAAATCCTTATGCTTCAGTTGTAATATGCCTTGTTTGAGGGCGAATCAAATAAAAACTAAAAACTTGTCTATGACTACGCAAGTCTGTACAATGTAGAATTATAATCTTACTAGTTGTATCAACCCCGCGTTGCTCGGGAGTGTTTTCATTTTTATTTCGATTTTCTTTTTATTTTGAACTACAAGTTTTTTTTTACAAAATTATTTTTTTAATAGAATTTTGGGTGCTTATGCTGTTCAGCGGCCGTATTAAAAAATATTTTTTTATAAAAACAATATTATATACTTATACAGCGTTATATTCTTACTCACTGTACAAAAAAGTAGAAAAAATTATCCACTAGAACTTTAATTACAAGTATTTTTCCATCCTGCGTATCATAACAGCGATTCGTTCACTAAGCCTCCATCTTCTTTCTTAAGAAGATTTCAAGGGCAGATAATTGAAATCTTCTTAAGAAAGAAGATGAAGGCTTAGTGAACGAATCGCTGTTATATGCATAATGGAAAAATAGTTGTAAGTTCTAGCGGATAATTTTTTCTACTTTTTGTACAGTGAGTAAGAATATAACGCTGAATAAGTATATAATATTGTTTTTATAAAAAAATAATTTTTTAATAAGGCCGCTGAACAGCACAATGTTTTCTTTAATTACTCTTTTGTTACCTTTTTGTGTTAAAAAATTAAATATTTAATTTAAATATTCAATTTTTTAACACAAAAAGGTCACAAAAGCGTAATTAAAGCAAAATAAATTGTGCTTGACTAATTTCCCGAATGGTATTTCCTTTAAAATTCATCATTGTACTTGAGGCTCTATCACTAGAATTTCGTACCGGCTGCCTATGGGAGCTCCTATATGCTGA
This sequence comes from Sepiola atlantica, assembly GCA_963556195.1. NCBI lineage: Eukaryota > Metazoa > Mollusca > Cephalopoda > Sepiida > Sepiolidae > Sepiola > Sepiola atlantica. The sequence goes on from OY744518.1 coordinate 78,319,039, forward strand.
CGATCATTGATACTTCACTTCAATCACCCAAGGAACGTCTGGATACATGGAAGAGTAGTATGGAGGAGAAACGTTTCAGAGTCATGATCGCTGGTTCCAACCTCAGCTTACTGATGAAAACACCCGTGTGCTGCATATCTAAGAGGAACATGCAGCAACTCAATCATCTGCACCCACTGTTCCGGATGGGTCCACAAAAAGTTTAGTGGCATAAAGGGCTCTCTTAAAACAGATCCTCACTGACAGATGTGGATACTGGTGACAACAAGCTTGAAGTAGTGACCAGTATCGACTTTCCTTCTTGGCCTTTTGGTTAGGGATCAAAGTGTAGCATCTGTTCCGATGGATACTACAACCCATGGATCGGTGTCGTCTTGCCCTTCAGGGCTTGATTCCGCCGGTCGGTGGATTTGTCCTGTGCAGTTCTAGGACGTCCACCCTTCCAGGCTTTGCCTTCTCACCCTTTGAGAAGGAGTTAGTTTATTGCTAATCGACTGAGGCGCCTCTACCAGGGAATGCCGACGGGGCTGCCCAGGCAATTTTTAAGGGTCATAAGTGCTCTTCCTCTAGGGTGCTGACTTATCAAATCCCACTTTCCGACCTTGTGTCACATTTTACTTGTGGGAGGTAGATAAATAAGTCCTTCTTGGCCTTTTGGCTAGGGATCAAAGTGTAGTGTCTGTTCCGATGGATACTACACCCCATAGACCGTCTTGGCCTTCGGGGCTTGATTCCGCCGATCTGTGGGTTTGTCCTGTGCAGTTCTAGGACGTCCACTCTCCCAAGCTTTGCATTCTCACCCTTTGAGAAGGGGTTAGTTTATTTCTAATCGCCTGCGGCGCCCCTACTGGGGAATGCCGATGGGGCTGCCCAGGCTTTTTTTGTAGGCCAGAGGGCTCATCTTCTCGGGCACTGGCTTTTCAAATCTCACTTTCCTGACCTTATGTCACATCTTACCGCTGTGGGAGGAAGATAAATACAAAGCTTGAAGTAGTGACGGAATTTTGTTACCTTAAAAATATCTTGTCATGAGGTGGAGGCTGTGAACTCACGGCAGCTACACGTTGCAAATCTGCTTGGAGACAGTTTAGAGAGCTTGTAGCAAAAGCTACAAAGGTGCCAAACGGACATAAAAAAGCAAATGCCGTTTATTTCAACTCCTTTTCTTTCTCGGTGTTGATTGATACACTTTCTTTATCTCTAACTGAAAAGAGGGGAAATTTTGTGGAAAACAAGCTGGTTGAAAACTTCGGCCAATCAGGAAACAACACATCAGTGACTAACGCAAGGTTTCGGACCCTATAAAAGGAGCAACAAGACTCGCCTCTCTCTCTCTTTTCCCTTTTTGTTTCAGCCGACAGCACACACAAGGAGGTCGTAATCCACTCCCCCTGACCCCGCGGATTGATCGAAGAGGGGGGAGACAAAAGTAAAAAAATATGTAACCATTTTCAATTTCCCCTCACGAACAAAGAACTATATTCAAACACACACACTGCCACAAATAGACATATGCAACTTTCCAACAATCGCACACACACGCATTTCGTACAAAAATCCATGGCTGACGAGCACTACAAAACAAAGGACACTATGGTAATGAACTATACAGATGAACAATTAATTCTTACTAACACCATTAAACACAGAATAAAAATATTGATGAATCGTAAAAATGTTTGTTAGTTAATTGATAATCTTTTTCTTTCTTTCCTTCGTTTGTTTCCAAAAGTTTAATCTTTGCTATTTTCGGTTCCCACGTGGTCGACTAATAACCCAATATCTAATATTCTCCTCATAACGCAAATAGGTCACAAATAACTAAGTAAACCAATAATATAAATTCTTCATGCATCCCCCTTAAAATAATTTTTGACCTAAATAGTAATATTTATCCTTTAATCAATCAAGAACCTTTCTATTATAAACGAATTAGACCATGTGGGACCCCCTCCCAACAACATCATTCCTCTTAGGCCCATAAGCTGCTACCAATCCTAACAAACAAACAAACACCTGCGAACAACTAAGAGAGATCGTGTATACTCCTCGTGTCAGAAGTGTGCTAATGTATGGCTCCGAAACTTCGGCCGTCTCTGCCGGCACAATAAGAAACTGTACCATAATGACAAGGCAATGGTCAAATGGATCTGTTTGTTGAGGCCTGAACAAAGCATACCTTTGGAATCTCTACTCGCATAAGTCAACTTGAAAAGCCTCACGGACATTATGCAGAAGAGCAGACTGTGTTGGTTGGGGCATGTTGAGTGCAGCAATGGCTAGATTGCTAAAGTCCGACAGGTGAATGTGCCAGCAGAGAAGACCACTACTGGCAGACCCAAGTTGTCTGTGGAGGGCATGGTCAAACGTGATAGGAAAGCCATGGGTATGAATTTCGTCAGTCTTCACCAAAGACAAGAATGAAGAGGAAAACTTAAATTAATTGTGGCCTGATTGAACAAATAAACCACTTGATGATGATGATGAATAGTGATGATTACCGTTTTTATTTGGAAAAAGTCAGAACTGCTTCGGCTTTCTACATTTGTAGTCGGAACTGCTTAAGTCACAACTGCAAATCTATGGGTGCCTATTCGGAATTAGCACGTTATTCTTTTATAGCAGGTGCTTTTATGTCGTATTTTTTTGTAGACAATTGGTTTGTTGGAGAATCCAGTTGTGGCTGCTTATATGGCTAACAAAAGTAACTCGGTGATTTCATAGTTCTTTACACAGCATTTCTACTTATTAAGTTGATTAAGGCAGCTTTGCTACCAGACACTTCTAGTGCTAGGCAACTTTTACATACCAAAGTAAGTAATTGGTGCATCACTTGTTGCGTATGCACCTTTTTCTGTGTTCAGTTGACTTGTGGCCCGTTGAGCCATAGCAATGTTGAAACTCAACTGCGTACCTTTACTGTTTTACAAGACCTCTGATGGAGTTTCACAAGTCACCAACTCCCATTCCATGTCCCCTATAGTTGGAGGGTTACATTTCTTACATGCTTGTGCCAAAAATACTCGGTGCTTGCGCAGAATAACCATCTAAGAATTTCAGTACTTATGGAGATTTCCGAACGCTCTGCGAACAGATTTTTTTTTCTTGCAAACAATTTTTGTATATTTTTTCCTTGACCGCCCAGAGGAAGGCAATGTTTTGATTTGTTTCTTATTTTTCCATTTGGGGGGTAGACTGCAAATGGAGAAGGGATGCCGATAAATTGGAATTAGGCATATTTACGAAATATTAGAAGAACAAAAATAGTAGGAAGCGATTTTGCGGAAATAGAAGAAGAAAAGCTGGGTGGGAGGGTGATGTTTGTTCTTTATCCGAAAACGGGTTCAAATCAGAAATCTGCGAAAGTAAACTGGCAAAAGGTCGGGCTTTGCAAATATTTGTCTACACAACTGATCGCCTGCATGCCTCGGCAAATTTCGTAATTTGTCGGCGAAACTCGGGAATCTCCATTAAATTCTTGGATTAATTTTTTTGCATTTGTACCTATTACTCTATTAGAAAAAAATCAATTTGTTAATATTAGATCTAGGTTTTGAAATCTGCATTAACAACAGAAAAAAAAATCCAAATCAAGAAGAAAACAGATTGAATTGAAGTTTAAAAGATAAACAGTCAAGTATTATGGTTCAGTTGTGCACCTAATCAAAGGAAAACATTATTTTTTTAACATATAAAAACCTTTTCTTTTTTACCGATTTTCAGAGTACGTTGCGTTTTAACATGATAAGTTAATAAGAATTATGTAATAACTATATATATATATAATATGTATATATGTGTGTGTGTGTATATATATATAAATGCCTAAAGGGTGATTGTTAGCCTAATACTTACCTTCGCAATGTGCACCGTTTGAAAGAAGGATACCAGCTTGAAAAACTGCAATTTAAGACATGCTGGACTTTCATGTTTACGAATAAATCGGGGTGAAAACAATTTCGCAACTTTTTACGACTTTACAGTGAAGAGTTGTTTAGACAAGGGAGGTCACTCTAAATTACTGGCGTTTTTTTTTTCATACCTGCTGATGTTGCCGTTACATCATTCGGGTAAATTAAAAAAGCATCAGATGGTTCTTTGTCGGATTGAGGTATCCTCCGGCTTCTTCCTACGAGGTGCACTCTCCCAGGCATTACCTCTCTTTCGGGAATATGGATTGTTTATCGTATAAGGCACATTTACGGGCGTTCTCTGCTATTTTTGTATCCGACTAGAGTGCTCACACCTTATGCCATATTTTGCTGCGGTAGCAAACAATTAAATCCATATTTTGCTGCGGTAGCAAACAATTAAATCCATATTTTGCTGCGGTAGCAAACAATTAAATCCATATTTTGCTGCTGTAGCAAACAATTAAATCCATATTTTGCTGCGGTAGCAAACAATTAAATCCATATTTTGCTGCTGTAGCAAACAATTAAATCCATACCAGTCGAGGTTCGCCATGATATTATTCTGGCAATCTAGGGTCTGCCTTGAGAGCATCAGACCACAACCTTCGCCAAAAGGGCCTGTTCGATCGAAAATGACGCCATACACTTTGGGGCAAGCGAGACATGGCGAAAATAGCTTTTTAAAAACAGTTTTAGAATAGTAATACTTTAAAAATTGCATTTAAAAAAAAGAAAAGAAAGGAACACGATCCGATTTAAATTGAAACTGAACTTTATTAAATATTAATTAAAAAGAAGAAGAAAAAAAACGAATTAATTAAAAAAATCTTTGTCTGTTGTTTCATGAATTTTAAACACTAAAATTTGTTTAATAAACACATTTTAATGTTTTATTGTTTTCAAATTGTTCACAATTAAAATAAACACTGTTTATTTTAATTGTGAACAATTTGAAAACAATTTTCTTTTCACAATTAATTAAAATAAAAACATGTAAAGTCAAGCAATGACGATTATATTTTTTTAAATTACAATATCAACCTATTTGTAGAAAATTTTGTTGGCTACGATGTATGTAATTATGGGTATTCTTATTTATTTTTGTCTCCCCACAAGGGCATAGTTAGACACAAGGTCAGTTTTTAATGCGGGAAAAATCAAGCTCCCCAGAAGGGGTACTATGGATTGGGATAAAAATAAAAATTGCCTATGTCTAGAAGAATTTATTTTTCCCTGACCGAGGACAGAAAAGATGAAGTGCAGTATCAGAACTGATACTACACTTTGAATGATTTATTTGGAAAAAATATAAAAATGCCATTTGAATTTTAAATAAATTAGGCACAAGGCTATCAAAAGTGTGGGGAGTAAGATGTCCTTGGCCATCCTCTGTCTAATTTACTCTTCGCTAGAATCATTAGTCACCACGATACCACATTTACTTTAGGGGTCATCCTACCTGAAATATCCCCAATGTGTTAAGAATTTAAATTTGTTTTCTGAATTTTTTAGAAAAGGATAATTTGCATTATTTAGATTATTCGGACTATTATTCTCATCTTGGATGTTATTCTGAAAACGTTTCGGTCAGTGTAACTTCTGATCTTTTTCAGGTGCGTCTTGTCAGAGCTGGGAATCTGTATGTCGAATTCGGGAATATGTGCTGAATTTCGAACAGAACCCTTTATTTAATCCAAGGGTGTAGCTTGCTCTCATTTTGTCAGCCATGACCCGGTAGAAGTCTCAAGTAATTCATGATTGTAGTTTTAGTATTGCTCCTACTGAGGATTGAACCTTCAACCTCCAGAAGACTGTCACTTAAAACTGATTATTACATAGCACTTATAAGTAAGTTAAAAGACCATACAGCAAATGCGCCCCTGTCATATCAAAGAACTACGTTTTAATTTATTGGCTTGAATTAAAGTAGTAACCGACCCTTATTTCCGGTCCGGTCTGGTACATTACTTCGTGAAAAAAAGATGGCTGCCACTGATTACATGGGTTCTTGGTGCCACAGATATAAGATGGCTGCCCTACTTTACTTACAACCAATATTTCCGGCAACTTAAAATTCTTATATTTTTTGTTAAATATTAAACTGTTTTTACATGCAAGTAGGTCACAAGTGAGTATTGATTTACTCCTCTCCAGGAGTTAGGCACAAGGCCAGTTTTTATCTTACTCCCACAAGTAAGATGTGACCCAAGGTCGGGTCGGGAAAGTGGGGGTTAAAAATTGCCTGGACAGCCCCGTCGGCATTCCCCGGTAGGGGCGCCTCAGGCAGTAAGCAATAAACTTACTCCTCCCCAAAGAGGGGAGGCAAAGCCTTGGAGGGTGGACCTCCTAGAACTGCACAGGACAGACCCATAGACCGGCGTAAATCAAGCCCCGAAGGCCAAGATAATACCAGTCTATGGGGTGCAGTATCCATCGGAACAGATACTACACTTTAGGTCACAAGTGAGTAGATAAACTCAAATAAATTGTTTTTGACTAATTTCCCAACTGTCTTTGGCTTTAAAATATTTTATGTCACCAATAGTAACGTTTACCAAAACCTGGAACGCCTTGTAGTGGAAAGATAAACGAAAGCAAAATGTGCTGCTTTATTTGCTGCTTCTTGTGATAACAATCCTCAGTAACTACGGTAAATTTGATTATTCTGAATTTATCTTATGCAAAATTTTTAATGTGTGAAAAGTAATAGTTTAAGTGTTAGTGAAAGCAACAAGTAGTTTGTTTTTATTTAATACTAGCATGGCTACTCGGCGTTACCCGGGAGCATGGACAACAAAATAGATGCCCTGTCGGCGGGGTCGTGAATTCGCCGACTGCAACTCATGCAGAGGGGTACCCCCACCCCCGAAAACGGGGCTACTTGTTGGCCGTGGGTGGTGACCTGTGATGTCTTAAGACAGGATCCTGGTGGCTGAGCGGTCCGTGGCCTGGTTGCCTAAATGGTCACATGGACTGCAACACTCCACTTCGGCCCTTACTTCGACTAGACGAGAGGTCGGAGAGGCCCGATCCGATCAATCGGCTGGTCACGTCATGCCTTAGTAACTATAAGTTAATCCCCGACCGTATTATTCATTTTGATTCTTCTCAAAATCAAAATCTTCTCTTATTGTTCCTCCCAAATAGATACTAGAAGGCGGTGGTCAATCGTGTTGAGAACAAAGAAGATTACCACTGCAGAGTTCTATACTTTCAGTTAATGGGTACTGAAAAAGAAATAGCAGGGGCTAATTTATTCCCACTCAATGCGAGTATAATGGTTAAAGTATCCCCGTCTCAACCAGGGCGTTCGGATTATCCCTCCTGGTAAATTCCCAACATTAGTTGGACTCCACGGTGGGTGGTAGAGCTCAGGACCACTGAAAAATCAAATCAAATCAAATTAAATGGCTAATAACAACAAAAACCCCAAACGGCACTTATCAGAATCAGATTCTTCTGATAATGAAGCTACTAAAGAATTCTCAAAATTTATAGTAATTGAATCTCTGGAAGATAAACCTCTCGCTAAACTGTCACCTTTCCTGATTGAAAGGGTGATAAGCAGCAGGATAACTCCCAAAAGTGTAAAGAAAACACAAAACGGTAACCTTCTGGTGGAGGTAAGCAGTCAACAAACCTATTAAAATTAACCAATTTTTATAACATGAAATGTAAGGCTTATGCCCACGAAAAAATGAATACATCAAGAGGAGTCAACCGAAGTCAAGACCTTGATCTGGCAACGGAGGAGGAGATTGAGATTGCACTGCGTAAACAGGGGGTCACTCATCACCGAAGAATTTCAGTAAAAAGAGGTGGAGAGATCATCTGGACAAATACCTATATACTGACTTTTAATTCCTCTACACTCCCAAAGGAAAGATTGGCTACACTGCCAAAAGAGTAGAACCCTACATACTGAACCCCTTACAGTGCTTCAAATGTCAGAAGTTTGGCCACGATAAGGATGTATGTAGGGGACAACAGACATGTGGTAAATGTGGCAAGTGAGATCCGTCCTATATTGAGGACGAGTGCCAAAGGGAAAAAAATGTGAAAACTGTCATGGGGATCACCCCGCTTTCTCAAGATCATGTGACCACTTTAAAAAGGAGAAAGATATCATGACAGTGAAACATATAAGAAATGTAGCATTCCCTGAGGCTAGGAAGATTGTGGAGGTTTATATGAAGCCTCAATCCGATGCCACTATAGTAGGAGCCACCGCTGAAAAAAACAAAACAATACAGAACCTCCTCAGTTGAGAAGGAGACTAAATATATAGAATTAGTTCAACAATTACTGAAACTTAAACTGCACGAGTAGCCTGGATTTCACGAAATGCTTGCAGGATGCTTGGTGTGGAGCTTAGGAGGAAGTGAAGGAGACACCAAAGCAACCAGAAACAAAAGTGACAAGAGAGCCGATGGTAGGAACTGCCAATACAAGTAGAAGAAAGCAACGGTCACCAGTGCACCCACCGAGTCTGGTCACAGATGCCTCGGGGGCCAAAACCAAAGAAACAAAAAAAGAAACAGTCAAGAAGAAGCAACCTATCACTGTTGAAATGACTAATAAAGTCAAGGATTCAGAGAAAATGAATGTAGAAGCTACAAATACACACGAACCAAATTGAATAAATAAAAAAACAAAAAAAAATGTTAAATAAAATCATCCAATGGAATATTAGAGGTATCAGAGCGGATTTTGAGGGATTGGTTCTCCTTATGAGAATGTGTCCAGCAGTCGTTTGCTTGCAGGAAACATTCCTCAGGCGAGATAGTAAGTTTCAGATGAAGAACAATTATATAAATGAAGAAGCTGATAGAGATTCTGGTGGACCAACTATAGTTGTGAAAAATGCAATTCTGCAAAGTCAGATATTGCAGGCAGTTGCTGTATCAGTGATGTTGCACAGGACCATCACAATCTGCTCCATTTATCTACGACCAGGTCAGAACATAATTGAATCCAAGCTGAATAATTTAATAAAACAGCTCCCCAAACCATTTATACTGCTGAGTTATTTTAATAGTCATGACGAAATGTGGGGTAGTAAAAACACAAATAAAAAAGGACAGATTGTTGGAAAAATTATAGATAAAAATAACCTTTGCCTCTAAAATAATAAAAACATACATATAACTGCACCCAGCAACAGGAACATATTCAGCACTGGATTTAGCTATGTGTGATCCAACAATATTCATGGATTACACATGGAAGGTACATGGTGAGACATGTGGTAGCGATCACTTTCCAATTATTCTGGAAAGCACAGGTCCTCAACTCGAAGAAAGAGTACCACGATGGAATCTGCAGAAAGCAGACTGGGAGAGATTCCAAGAATAATGTGACAAAAACTAACAGCTAATGTCAATGGAAAAGATCATGCCACCTACTTTACAGATAAACTGGTAGAAATAGCCGAGGAGTGTGTACCAAAGTCATCTGCAAACCAAACCAAACACAAACTCTGGTTTAATAAAGAATGTCTGAAGGCTGTCCGAGCACGCCGTTCTGCCCTGAGAAGGTTCAATTCTAATCCTACTAAGGAGAATTTAGACTTGTTTAAAATAAAAAGAGCCAGAGCTTGATGGACGATTAAGGATTCAAAAATATATTCATGGAAACAGTATATATCCAATATAAATTCCAACACAAAATCTAAAGCGATATGGACCATGATGAGAAAGATAGCTGGGAAAATTAGCAGTGTGCCAATAAAACATCTTACTACAAACACAAAAGAGATTTCTAACGCCTTGGCGAACAACTTTTCTGACATTTCTGGCTGCAAGGGTCAAACTGAAAAATTAAAATTGTTTTTAAAAATTGAAGAAAAGAAAAAAACTAAATTTCAATTCGAAATCGGGATCGGAGTTCAGTGAGTCACTTGAGAAAACCCATAATACAGCGATCGGTCCGGATGATGTATCCTATGAACTTCTCAAACAATTGCCACAGGTGTTCTCCAGATACATTCTAGACATTTATAACGAGGTGTGGATGAGCGTAAAAATCCCAAACATCTGGAGGCAAGCCACAGTAATACCCATACCAAAGACAGGAAAGGACTCTGATAGGCCTTCAGGCTATTGACCCATTGCCTAAACTAGTTGTCTGTGTAAAGTGGTGGAAAGGATGATAAATGACAGGTTAACATGGTACCTTGAGTCAAACAATCTGATGTCAGATCTACAATCTGGTTTCAGAAAAAAAAGAAGCACTATTGACCATTTGATCAGATTGGAGACTTTCATTAGAGAAACATTCATAAAAAAGAAACACCTTATTGCTATCTTTTTTATATAGAGAAGATGTATGACACCACCTGGAAGTACGGTATAATGAAAGACCTTTGAGATCTCGGATTAAGGGGCAGAATGGTCCTTTTCATACAAAATTTCTTGGAAAACCGCAAGTTTAGAGTGAGAGTCGGAACTACACTCTCCGACGTAAAAGAGCAGGAGAATGGGGTACCCCAGGGAAGTATCCTATCAGTGACACTCTTTAATGTCAAAATTAATAATATTGTTAAAAACCTTGACACTGCAGTCAAAGGCTCACTGTATGTGGATGACTTTTTTGATTTGCTGCCGAGCAAAACATATGCATATGGCAGAACGGAAGTTGCAACTAACTTTGAATAAGATCAGCAGATGGACTGAAGAAAACGGTTTCAGATTCTCTGAATCGAAGACAAGGTGTGTCCATCTTTGCAATTTGCACAAAATACATAGTGACTTATGCCTTAAACTGGATGGTATGGAGATAAAAATGGCAGACGAGTATAAGTTCCCGGGAAGTTATTTTTGATATAAAACTCTTTTATCCCTCATATAAGGTATCTCTGACAAAAATGCAACAAGGAAATTAATTTACTCAGAGTGATAGCTCACATTGACTGGGGAGCGGATAAGAAATCCTTACTCAAGCTGTACTGAACAATTGTAAGGTCGAAATTTGGAAGTTACATTTATGGTGAAGCAATTGGAAACTATCCATCACCAGGGACTAAAACTCGCATTGGGGGCATTTCACACGTCTCTAGTTGAAAGTTGGTATGTTGAAGCGAATGAAGGTCCTTTAAGGAGAGAGAAGTTGGCACTTCAATATGGGACAAAGTTATCATGTCCATTAAACCCTGCCTACAGCTGCATATTTAATCCTCAATATAAAACTCTGTTTGAGAGAAAAATCAGTGCCATCAGACCTTTTAGTTACCGCATCGAGGAACTAAGAAATAAACTCGAGTTGGACTCTAGACTCATCCACTAATCGATAATCTCCAAAATTCCACCATGGAAATTAGAACAACCATCTTAGATCCTTGATTTAGCAACAGTTTCAAAGAACAAAACTAATCCAATTGTATTTCAGGATGAATTTGAACTTATCAAACACCATCATTCAAACTATAAATACATCTACACAGATGGATCCAAAGAATCAGATAGAGTTTGATGCGCTGCTGTCGTAAATAAGACGAAAATGCAGTATAGGATAAGTGACAGGGCGTCAATTTTCAGTGCAGAAGCTGCAGCCATATACTTGGCTCTAAAGATAATAGAAGATAATAGCACTGATAGATTCATCATCTTCCCTCACTCTCTATCGGTGCTCACAGCAATAAGGAGCAAACATATGGATAGCCTTTAGTCGTGAAAATTTTAAACAAGATTACCTCTATCTATAACAAGAAAAAATGTAAAATTAAATTATGCTGGATACCGAGTCATATCGGCATTCGTGGAAATAAAAAAGCGGATAAAGACGCAAAAGAATGATACATACCAATACTAGGATCCCATACACTGATCTTCGACCTTCTATAAACAGGATAATCAAAGAAAAATGGCAAGAATGTTGGGATGAGTGCCAAAATAATAAATTATACAAGATTTGGCTAACTATTGATGAGTGGCCCATGGGCTATAGAAAAGCAAGAAAAGAAGTTGTAATAACCAGACTCTGTATAGGACACACATATATTACTCACAAGCATTTATTGGAAGGAGAGAAGTCTCCAATGTGCATATCATGTTAAGAATCTTATACAGTCAAACATATATTAATAGACTGTCAATATCTGCAACAAAGCCGAAAGAAATACAACTCGGAAAACCTAAAGGATCTATTTAAAGATGCAAATCCGACGAAAATCTTAGACTTCATCAAAGAAGTTGGACTGTTCAAAAATTTTAATTTCAAATGCTTTATTTCACTTTTCATTGTCTTTGAAGACAATATGAAATAATTACCCCAACTTGGGATTTCATTTGACAACTTTATTCGGCATTATATAACCCATAGATGGTTGCTATGCCGTAAACCAAACCAAACCAAACCAAACAACAAAATAGATGAGTTAAAAAGTGTGTGTAACATGTTTCTTTTAAAACTTCTCTGTAGCTCCTTTTGTCCCTTTCTCTCTCTCTCCCCTGCCTCCTCTCCTCTCCCTGTTCTATCTCCCTTCCTCCTCTCTTCCCTATCCCCCTCTTTCCTATCTTCACTCTCTCCCTTCCCTTTCCTCCTTTACCCACCTCTCTCTTTATCACCTCCCCTTTCTCGCTTTCTCTGGCAACTTGAAAAAAAGAATCCTTAACGAATTGCTACATAATAACCTTAAAAAGATCGCTCTAACTGTCTACACTCCTGACTAATTCTGTTCCTGTTGACTCCACAAAAATTAATATTAAAAAAACCTGCCTATATGTTGCTTGAGGCCATACTGATAAAGAATATATCAGCCTTGTAGGTGTGTAGTATTTTGTTTTTAGCTGGACACGCAGTGTCCCTAATGATGCTGGCTTAAACAGAGCTGAAAGGGAAAAGATTACAAAATACCAAGGTCTAATGTACGACATGAAAAGAAACTGGAATCTGAGGAAGATCTCCATCATTCCAGTAATTATAGGAGCAACCGGACTAATGAAAATAATTTCAAAAACTACCTGGCGAATATACTCGGTGAACAAAGTGCAAGAGAGATACAAACAACTGCACTTTAGAATAGTACGGTTTAGACGGTTAGAATAGTAAAAAAGAGTGTCTGAAATGTTGGGTGAATGTCTGGCATCTGGTAGGATGCCCCATCCCCAGCAAAACAAAAACATAAGAAAACTTTTTAAAAAGGAGAGGAGATATTTTAAGGACACCATCTTCGAGTGCTTTCGGTCTCTCTGTACAAGGGTTTGTCAGGACAACCTGACATTAGAATACTTCTCCCTACAAGTAGACCCTGATCAAATATGAAAAATAGCATAGTATTTGAGACTCAAACCAGATGAATCCATGGGTGTAGGGTTAGATGACTTTCGTTTTGTCAAAGAATGACTTCCTTTTTCCTTCAGGCGCAATGATTTATAACAATTATCTTTTCATCCTTATATAAAAAACATAGTTAAATCCTATTTTAATCATCTAAATTACTTACAGTTAAATGGCTTCACGCCTAAACTTCTTAAACCATGTTTTGGGTATTTAATGAGTAGATCACATATTAGAATGTAAACAACTCGGTAGATTAGAAAACAGTCAGTAAATCACATATTGGAAGAGCACCCGGATATCTATATATCTTATAAAGAAATCAAGTGTTAACCCCAGGAAGGGGTCCCTTGATCTCTGAGAGCTAACTGAAGTTAAATAAAAACAAAACAGACAGACAGCTTTCCTTTATATGATAGATTTTAAAATGTTATCAAATTTCTGGAAATACTTTGTAGATGATTACCATTGTGATTGTTTACATGGGACAAAGACCCATTTAAGTAGTAATTTGAAAGGAAAGATAACTCTTTCAGAATAAATCCTGATTTTTCCTCAAAATGGCCGCCAGGTAGAATATAAGATAAAGTTCCTATTCTAACATTTTATATGAACTTTATTGGCCATCTTAGTTAAGCATTTAATAATAGACAAGGTGTTAGTAATAGAGAAAAAGTCCATGAGTCTGAACAAGGAAAACAGTTTGAGAGTCCATAATATTAAGGATAAATGTCCTGTTTGTAGCGAACGGAGAAGGGTTCATATTGTTATTGTTTGGAAGTAAGCCTGTATGTAGAATGGTATTAAGAGTAGGTCCACCTGCGGCAGGTTAGTTCACATGCGGCAGGTGACCATCTTGGTTAGTATAGCCTTCTTGTCAATGCTGATAGCCGGAGACTGAGGGCAAATTTGGTTTGCCTCCCAAGAGAGGAGTTTGGTGGTTGTACTCAGTGATGTGGATTGGCTACACAGTAGGGGCCTCTTACAGGTAAAGAGAGAGAATAGTGCCGATGCACTCCCTGAAATAACCATCGGGGACCAGTGTTCTGCTCACATAAGAGACTATTTCTGATTGGCTCCATCATAATTGAAGTTAGGTGTTTGCTCCAATAAGCATCGGGCTTACAAGTCAAGCAGAGATTTCAAACATCGTTAGTGGCGGCTGGTGCTGCTGCTGCTTGTTGCTGTTGTTTTTGAAGTAGTGACTACTACTGCTACAGTCCGACTACTTCGATTCGAAAATTCGTAAAATTTTAAATAAAAAAGAATACTTGTCTGTTTTCACTAAAACTTGAAATATTACTTGGTGCTTCTATAGGAGGGGACATATATAAACCCGAATATTTTCGATTGCAATTTAAAGAACAAACCAGAAATGGCCGAAACAGTTTATGATTTGAAAACCGTAAAAAAAATGTAGAAAGACAAACAACACTAGATTAGGGTTAGGTTAAAGTTGGGATTAGAAATTTTTTAGCCTCTCAAAAAAAAAAAAAGTTGAAAGATCTAACTAAAAATACCGCAAAAAACAGAAGAAATAAAGTTGATTTACTTGAAGAAAATTTGAAGAAAATTATTAAACCTATTCGTAACATGGAGGAGGTGGGGATTAATTTACTCTAATCTTAAGTCAGGGAAAAAATGAAAAAACATTGTTTCATCTAATGTCGATAGTGATTGATTACTTAGTGACGGCTCGAACATTTCGGCCTGTTCCATAAAACTTAATTGGAAACATTCGGGCCGATATGGGTCCCTCTTATAAAAATACCTATTACTTTTCTACATAAAAAGTGTACATAAAATATATCTATCATTATACGAAAGCTGAGTTAGCCAACGTTTGTTTCCCTAAGGCTTTTATCCTATATATTTAGCAAAATATATGCTAAAATATTCCTCATTTTTGGGATTGATTTAATTTCTGAAAAAAAAATTTCCATTTTAATTGTTCGAATTAGCTGTAATTTGCAATTAACTCATCAAATGGCCCATCTCTTACTAAATTTGTGTCTATCACTTCACTCCGTCTCGTTTTATATTATTTCACCCATCACCTCTTATTCTATACATCGTCTAGAATTACCCCCCCCCCTCTCTTACTTTTTTTGTATAACAAGGCATTCTTTGTCAATAAAGCCTTTTGTGCCATGATTAAGGTTGGATTTAAAGACTGAAATATCGGAATGACATAAAAACACTCAGACTGAAGATCTCAAGTTACCGGTTTCGATTTCTTTGTATGTGCATCATCTTTAGTTTGTACCAAAATCATAGATATTTTTCTCGTGAGGTTTTGTCATACGATTTTTATTTACATTTCTTATATATTAAATATTAAAGTATTTTTAAGCCAATATGCAGTTAAAGCAACAACAAAAATTGTTTTGGACAATTAAAATAATTTCCAATGCCATTGATAATGTTTACCCATTCATTTATTTATTTTTTTTATCGCTTATGTTTTAATTCATGTTTTGAAACATGACGTAAATCATAAATCTATAACGTCACGCAATAGCTATAATTGTTTTCTTATGAAAATGTTTTAAGCTATAAAGTTTATAAGTCCAAATAGGTCAGTTGGTAGAATCTCCGACTGAAGATTTCAAGGTTTCGGTTTCGATTTCCGGTCATGGCATTCACTTTATTTGTTGGGAATTTATTATTTACTATTAATGCAATATTTTCCATTTCTAAATGTAGTTAAGATCTCTGATATTTCGAAATGAGACGAATTCCGCAATGTATTTATTACGTTTCAATGATGCTGGCTTAAACAGAGCTGAAAGGGAAAAGATTACAAAATACCAAGGTCTAATGTACGACATGAAAAGAAACTGGAATCTGAGGAAGATCTCCATCATTCCAGTAATTATAGGAGCAACCGGACTAATGAAAATAATTTCAAAAACTACCTGGCGAATATACTCGGTGAACAAAGTGCAAGAGAGATACAAACAACTGCACTTTAGAATAGTACGGTTTAGACGGTTAGAATAGTAAAAAAGAGTGTCTGAAATGTTGGGTGAATGTCTGGCATCTGGTAGGATGCCCCATCCCCAGCAAAACAAAAACATAAGAAAACTTTTTAAAAAGGAGAGGAGATATTTTAAGGACACCATCTTCGAGTGCTTTCGGTCTCTCTGTACAAGGGTTTGTCAGGACAACCTGACATTAGAATACTTCTCCCTACAAGTAGACCCTGATCAAATATGAAAAATAGCATAGTATTTGAGACTCAAACCAGATGAATCCATGGGTGTAGGGTTAGATGACTTTCGTTTTGTC
This sequence comes from Sepiola atlantica, assembly GCA_963556195.1. Taxonomy (NCBI): domain Eukaryota; kingdom Metazoa; phylum Mollusca; class Cephalopoda; order Sepiida; family Sepiolidae; genus Sepiola; species Sepiola atlantica. The sequence continues at coordinate 78,335,520 of OY744518.1, forward strand.
AAAGAATGACTTCCTTTTTCCTTCAGGCGCAATGATTTATAACAATTATCTTTTCATCCTTATATAAAAAACATAGTTAAATCCTATTTTAATCATCTAAATTACTTACAGTTAAATGGCTTCACGCCTAAACTTCTTAAACCATGTTTTGGGTATTTAATGAGTAGATCACATATTAGAATGTAAACAACTCGGTAGATTAGAAAACAGTCAGTAAATCACATATTGGAAGAGCACCCGGATATCTATATATCTTATAAAGAAATCAAGTGTTAACCCCAGGAAGGGGTCCCTTGATCTCTGAGAGCTAACTGAAGTTAAATAAAAACAAAACAGACAGACAGCTTTCCTTTATATGATAGATTTTAAAATGTTATCAAATTTCTGGAAATACTTTGTAGATGATTACCATTGTGATTGTTTACATGGGACAAAGACCCATTTAAGTAGTAATTTGAAAGGAAAGATAACTCTTTCAGAATAAATCCTGATTTTTCCTCAAAATGGCCGCCAGGTAGAATATAAGATAAAGTTCCTATTCTAACATTTTATATGAACTTTATTGGCCATCTTAGTTAAGCATTTAATAATAGACAAGGTGTTAGTAATAGAGAAAAAGTCCATGAGTCTGAACAAGGAAAACAGTTTGAGAGTCCATAATATTAAGGATAAATGTCCTGTTTGTAGCGAACGGAGAAGGGTTCATATTGTTATTGTTTGGAAGTAAGCCTGTATGTAGAATGGTATTAAGAGTAGGTCCACCTGCGGCAGGTTAGTTCACATGCGGCAGGTGACCATCTTGGTTAGTATAGCCTTCTTGTCAATGCTGATAGCCGGAGACTGAGGGCAAATTTGGTTTGCCTCCCAAGAGAGGAGTTTGGTGGTTGTACTCAGTGATGTGGATTGGCTACACAGTAGGGGCCTCTTACAGGTAAAGAGAGAGAATAGTGCCGATGCACTCCCTGAAATAACCATCGGGGACCAGTGTTCTGCTCACATAAGAGACTATTTCTGATTGGCTCCATCATAATTGAAGTTAGGTGTTTGCTCCAATAAGCATCAGGCTTACAAGTCAAGCAGAGATTTCAAACATCGTTAGTGGCGGCTGGTGCTGCTGCTGCTTGTTGCTGTTGTTTTTGAAGTAGTGACTACTACTGCTACAGTCCGACTACTTCGATTCGAAAATTCGTAAAATTTTAAATAAAAAAGAATACTTGTCTGTTTTCACTAAAACTTGAAATATTACTTGGTGCTTCTATAGGAGGGGACATATATAAACCCGAATATTTTCGATTGCAATTTAAAGAACAAACCAGAAATGGCCGAAACAGTTTATGATTTGAAAACCGTAAAAAAAATGTAGAAAGACAAACAACACTAGATTAGGGTTAGGTTAAAGTTGGGATTAGAAATTTTTTAGCCTCTCAAAAAAAAAAAAAGTTGAAAGATCTAACTAAAAATACCGCAAAAAACAGAAGAAATAAAGTTGATTTACTTGAAGAAAATTTGAAGAAAATTATTAAACCTATTCGTAACATGGAGGAGGTGGGGATTAATTTACTCTAATCTTAAGTCAGGGAAAAAATGAAAAAACATTGTTTCATCTAATGTCGATAGTGATTGATTACTTAGTGACGGCTCGAACATTTCGGCCTGTTCCATAAAACTTAATTGGAAACATTCGGGCCGATATGGGTCCCTCTTATAAAAATACCTATTACTTTTCTACATAAAAAGTGTACATAAAATATATCTATCATTATACGAAAGCTGAGTTAGCCAACGTTTGTTTCCCTAAGGCTTTTATCCTATATATTTAGCAAAATATATGCTAAAATATTCCTCATTTTTGGGATTGATTTAATTTCTGAAAAAAAAATTTCCATTTTAATTGTTCGAATTAGCTGTAATTTGCAATTAACTCATCAAATGGCCCATCTCTTACTAAATTTGTGTCTATCACTTCACTCTGTCTCGTTTTATATTATTTCACCCATCACCTCTTATTCTATACATCGTCTAGAATTACCCCCCCCCCCCTCTCTTACTTTTTTTGTATAACAAGGCATTCTTTGTCAATAAAGCCTTTTGTGCCATGATTAAGGTTGGATTTAAAGACTGAAATATCGGAATGACATAAAAACACTCAGACTGAAGATCTCAAGTTACCGGTTTCGATTTCTTTGTATGTGCATCATCTTTAGTTTGTACCAAAATCATAGATATTTTTCTCGTGAGGTTTTGTCATACGATTTTTATTTACATTTCTTATTATATATTAAATATTAAAGTATTTTTAAACCAATATGCAGTTAAAGCAACAACAAAAATTGTTTTGGACAATTAAAATAATTTCCAACGCTATTGATAATGTTTACCCATTCATTTATTTATTTTTTATTATCGCTTATGTTTGATTTCATGTTTTGAAACATGACGTAAATCATAAATATATAACGTCACGCAATAGCTATAATTGTTTTCTTATGAAAATGTTTTAGGCTATAAAGTTTATAAGTCCAAATAGGTCAGTTGGTAGAATCTCCGACTGAAGATCTCCAGGTTTAGGTTTCGATTTCCGGTCATGGCATTCACTTTATTTGTTGGGAATTTATTATTTACTATTAATGCAATATTCTCCATTTCAAAATGTAGTTAAGATCTCTGATATTTCGAAATGAGACGAATTCCGCAATGTATTTATTACGTTTCAAAAAGTTTCTGCAATATATTTATTATGTTTCAAAAAAATTGTGACTAACGAACAGACAGACAAACTCTCTATTTATATAAGTTGGTTTTATATTTGTTTATTTATTTGTTTATACATTTTGTGCAAAGCTATCCTGTAATTAATTTTGTTTTGAAATGAATATGGTTATTTGTATACTGGCATGTCGGTTGACTGTTGCTTTTGTAGCACATCTGTTGTGCCCACACGTGTTGTATGTACCCGGTTTTGTGGCTTATTTTGCTTGATCGGATGCACCCTATGGAATTGAGTACCTATCTATGTTGATATGTTAATTTTATATAAGTTAAGTATATTTGTTGCACTAGTATTGGCATAGACATACTTTGTGTTTTCAATCTGTGTGGGTGGTTCGGTTGCCTTCACACATATGTGCTTATATAAATTGCTTATATAAATTGCTTGTATAGATTGCTTGAAAGGTTTTAAATGTATTGAGTAATGTATATGTCTTATACAAATATGTATATATTCTACTCTTTTGTTTATATATTATGTGGGCATTGGTTACTTACTCATACTTATATGAATTAATATTAGTTGCCTACCATTCTCCACTTTTAGGTTAATACGCAACCATAACCCTTTTCATTTCTATTGATTAATTTGTGTGTTATTTACATATCAACTCAACTATTCAGTTATTTGCATCGTTAAAGCATATATTTTTACTATAATCAATTTCCTTTATTTATCACCACAATTAATATTATTATTGTTTTAGTTTTATTATTATTATTATTTGTACTCACTAGGAGTTCTCACACAGATCATCGTCAGTGATTGCTCACCGACAACAACCAGTGGTATTTCCTGGAGTCTGAGTGACAACAAGCCTCCCCAGATTGCCAGTATTCTTCACCTCTTTTCGATAACGATGCGGTATCGCACAGCCTCTTACCATTGATTTCTCGCTGGTAAGGACAATTGGTCTTCTCTAGGATTTGGGTGGCAATAAGCCTCCCCAAGGTCCCAGCATTCTCTGTACTTTTCCAGTGGAGGTCTGGTTTGTGCTGTCCCTCCTTGGTCTTCTCATCCTCCTCGACCCTCTACAAATATTTTGTCTGGTGTCAGTCAAGGCCGGCACCAGTTAAAAAAAAAAATGAATAAATAAAATAATATTTGTTTTTAATTCATTTAAAAAAAAAAAAATTTAATTAAAAAATTTTTTAAAATGTTTTCCTTTTTTTTCCTTTCAATTCCTTAATTTTTTCCTTTTCTCTTTCCTTATTTAAAAAAAAAATTTTTTTTTAATATTTATTAATTTCTTAAACATTTTTTTTTGGGGGGGGAGAGAGGGAGGAGCTTATAGTGTTTCTTGTAATTTCTGTTCCTTTGGTTCATTTTTGTGTAGTGATAGCTGAAGCCGGTGTAATTTATTGGGGGGGGGGGGGGAATTATGAAGTTCTGTTTCTTGCAGTTTCTGTTCCTTGGTTCTTGTTGTGGTGTTCTTCGTGTGGTTTTGTTTTCTCCCTGTTGTAAATTCCTTGTGACTGGTTAGCCTTTGTAGCTTATGTGTGTTAGGTTCCGCAGCAGCAGCAGCATCATCATCATCATCATCATCATCATCATCATCATCATCATCATCATCATCATCATCATCTGTACTCACTAGGAGTTCTCACACAAGTTATCATCAGTGATTGCTCACTGATAATCACCGGTTGTGTTCCCTGGATTCTGAGTGACAAGTCACCCCAGATTGCCAGTACTCACCACCTCTTTTGATAACCATTGCAAATGACTTTGCATTATCACAACAAATGCTTACCATCGACTTTTTGCTGGCAACGACCTTTGGTCTTCTCTGAGATTTGGATGGCAATAAGCCTCCTCAATGTCCCAGTGCTCTCCGCACTCTTCCAGCAGAGGTCTGCTTAGTGTTATCCATCCTCGGTCATTCCATCCTCCTTGACTCTTCACAACCGTTTTGTGTGGTATCAGCCGGGGCTGGTGCCATTACTTTTGGGTGGGGTGGGTAGTTTATAACATTTTTTGCAGTTTCTCTGAAAGTTCTTGTGGTGTTCTTTATGTAATTTTGTTTTCTTCCTATTGCACCTTGCATGTAATTGGTTAGTCTTCATAGCTTATGTGGAAAGGTTTCCGCATTCAAGGATTTTCCTAAAGATGTCAGCTGTTTTTATCATTGCCGTCCATTGTATGGTCTCAGTCTTCCCTTTGATTCCAATTTCGCCCAGTCTTTTTTCCAGGTTCCTATGATTATTGGTATTATATCTACTTTCTTCATACTCCATATCCCTTTCAATTCTCTGGCAAGTTCCACGTATTAGCTTCGTTTTTCTGTCTCCTTGATCTTCACTCTGTAGTCGACTGGGACGGCAAAATCTATGACTTGGCAGGATTTTTCTTATTGTTGACTATTATGACATCCGGTCTCCTTGCTTGTATGAGTTTATCTGTTTGTACCTCCATACCCCAGAGTATTTTGTGTTTTTCGTTTTCGAGTACTGTCTCTGGTTTATATTTTTACCATTTGTCCGTGTGTTCTAAATGCATTTGTTTGCATAGCTCCCAGTGTACTGCTTTCCCCACGCAGTGATGCCTATTTTTGTATTCATTTTGGGCATTCACTTATTATATAATTTACTGTTTCGTATCTTTGTCCACACAGTCTGCATTTACTGTTTTCCTGGGTTTTATCTATTTTTGCTTTAATGTAGTTTGTCCTAATTACATTGTTCTGTGCAGCCATCAGTAAAGATTCTGTTTCTCTATTACAGTGTCCTTTTCTTAGCCATGCCCAGCTATTTTCGTTGGTTTCTTCTCTAGTCAGTCTTCTGAAGCGACCATGTAGTTGTTTTTCTTCCCATTTTTCTTTTCTTGTCGTTTTGTTTCTGGTTTCGGTGCTTCCCGAGTTGCTCGTTGGAATGGTGTCTCATTCTGCGGTGATTAGTCTTTCCGTGTTTTGAGTTACATATTTCTCCAGCTCTTTTTTGTGTCTTCCACACAGTATTCTATACTTACCAGTCCTCTTCCCTCTTCGTTTCTTTTCATGTAGAGTCTGTCCCTATCGTCTTTTGGATGTAGTGCATTGTGCATGGTCATTAATTTTCTAGTCCTCTGGTCAAGGTGCCTGAGTTCTTCTTTGGTCCAGCCTATGAATGGTCCAGAGTATCTTATTAGTGCTACTGCACAGGTGTTTATTCTCGTTACTAGATTTCTGCTATATAATTTCGTTTCTAGGAGTTTTTTTGTTCTTCGTAAATATTCTTTTCCAATCTTCTCTTCCATTTCTGTAGATTTGATGGTGTCTACTTCCAGAACTCCAAGATATTTGTAGTTATCCTGTTCGCCTAGCACCCTCATTTCCTCTTGACTGAAGATTCTGGTCGTATTTATCGGCTTTTCCACTTCCTTTTTGCTTTTTGCAAATAGTTTCAGGCCGTCCATGTACATGAGATGGTTTATTCTTAGTTCTGTGTCTGTAAACTTGTATCTGGCATCCTATTTTCTGAGTATGTAGTTGAGTGGCATCATAGCTATTATAAACAGTAGTGGTAATAGGGAGTCTCCTTAGAAAATGCCTCTTTGTATTTTTATTTCAGTCAGGTGTTATCCCTCGACTGTCAGTTCCAGTCTCCATGTTCCTATTGTTTTCTTAATAAGATTGATTATCCTGTCGGGTATTTTGTATATTTTAAAACATTCAATTATCCATGCTGGCGTAACCTTATTTATAGTCAATCCATGCCAATGATATGTTCTTTTTTCTGTGTTTTTACCTCCTTCAGGATCTTTTGATCGATGTATAGCAGGTCATGCGCCCCTCTTTTCCCTTTACAGCATCCTTTTTGTTCTTCAGGGAGTAGTCCACGTTTGTTTAGGGATTGGTAAATTTGTTCTCTCAGTTGTGCCGTCAGGATTTTCCACATTGTTGATAAACAGGTCATTGGTCTGTAGTTGCTTGAGGTCCTCTTTTTGGCATCTTTTTGTATAAGCGTTGTCATTCCTTTGGTCATCCACTCTGGTATGTCTGTTTTGTGGATACATCTTCTCAGTTTCTGCGCTAGCCTTTCATGTAGGGTCGTGAATTTTTAAAACCAATATGATTGTATTCCATCATGGCCTGGTGCTTTCCAGTTTGCCATTTTCCTTAGGGTGTCCTTAATGGTTTCTTTAGTAATTTCCGTTTTTGTTTCTTCTTCTATTTTATGCAGTTCATTTTTCATGTTTTTCAACCACTTGACATTTTTGTTGTGCGTTTTAGTCTTTTCCCATATCTTGCTCCAGAAGTGTTTTGTCTTAGTCGGGTCCAGTTGTTCTGTTGTTATTCGTTCTCCGTTTACGTTTTTGTAAAACTAGCTTTCATTGTTTTAAAAAGGTCCTGTTCTGTTTTTGCAGTTCAAATTTGTATCTATATCGTCCCAGTCTTCCCTCTATTGCTGCTATCTTTTGTTTTACTTCTTCATGTTTCTTATTCAGTCTTTCCTTGTGAACCGGATTTCTGCTCTTCCGTCCTTTCCTATTCTCTTTCATCCTTTTTACAGTGTTAGCTTCTTTCCGGAGTTTGGTTATCTGGGTATCCAGTCTGATTTCCCATCCAGGCTTTATCGGTCCATTGTTTTGGTCAGGCTTTTTTTCTTTTTTTAGTTTCATACTTACTGATTTTGCCCCCACATATATCAAGTTGTTTAGGTCTGTAATAGTGTCTGTTGAGATGTACGCGAGTACTTATTATTATTATTATTATTATTATTATTATTATTATTATTATTATTATTATTATTATTATTATTTTATCATTATTATTATTATTTCTTTATTATTTTTATTTTACTTTTCTTCAACATTTGATATTATTTTTTATTATTGAAGTGATGGGTGGTGTATTTGTGAGATATGGGATTAATATAAAGAATGAATTGAACAAAAACGCTTCTTATTCAACAAATAATATTTATTGTATAATTACACTTGAAGAAGAATTACTTATTAATTAAGACGTATTAATTGAAGTCGCTGTGCGAAACACGTCAATAAAAGTATCGGCAGTCCTCACTCTACTCAAAATCTCTTTGAGGCAAGGGAGATTACTTTTGGTACAAAGTTATTATTCTTTTTTTATTATATTTTCTAGATGAAATCTGTTTCATCTAGCACCCATCCCCCCCCCCCCCATTTGAGCTTTGTGCTATGGTACTTTTATTGTGTCCTGACCTGCATTGGATTTGTACAATTTTGGATGCGAATTGGCTTCATTGGTAATATCTTCAGTTTAGTACTTGTTTGTTCCTTTTTCATAACTGGAGTTTTTTGCTGAGGCAAATCAAATGTATCTAATATTATCTCCAGTGTGAAAGTATCATTTTTCGTATTTTGCATGTTAGTTTCTGTGATATTTGAGGATCGTAACTGATTTGCATGTCGAACCTAAACAGAAGACTGCCCACTGACATCATAAATGATATTTCTACTTTTGCGCAAGATGTAACCTGTTGCCCATTTCTCTTTGCCCTTCTAATAGTCTTTTGCTAAGATTCTTTATCCTGGTTTGAATGTGAAACTTACTGCACCATGATGACAGTTGAACTGCTGTTCAATTTGTATGTTTCTCTTGTAAGATGTTTGTATGCTGGACGAATGGCAACCATTGGTAAACAGACTTTCCGGTGAACTACCATTAGGGGCATTTAGGTTTGGTGTAACTCTATAACTTCCGAGAAATATCTCTCGGATTTCTGGCTTTGAGTGCTCTCTTAAATGCATCCACAAAACGCTCGAGCTGTCCGTTGGATTGAGGGTGAAATGATTGCACGTGCTATTCTGCTGCTATTCTGCTTGCAGAAATCTGAAAATTACACTGAAGTTTCAGTGTCAGTGACTATGGTCTTTCGGACTTCAAATCGGATGCAAATATATTGTCATTTTGATATCGTTTCCTCCAAGGTAATGCAGCTCATCTAAAAAATCTCAGCCCATTTACTGTAGGAAACCATTTTCCACCAATGTGTCTTGCTTCTACAATATAGGACCCGGAGGCTTCTGCAGTATAGAGACCGGGGGTGCTTCTGTAGTATAGGCACCGGGTTCTTCTACAGTATAGGACCCAGCACCGGGGGTGCTTCTACAATATAGGATCAGGAGGCTTCTGCAGTATAGGGTCCGGGGGTGCTTCTGCAGTATAGGCACCGGGGCAGTTCTACAGTATAGGACCCAGCACCAGGGGTGCTTCTACAATATAGGACCCGGAGGCTTCTGCAGTATAGGGACCGAGGGTGCTTCTGCAGTAAGGCACCGGGGGTGCTTCTACAATATAGAACCCAGAGGCTTTTGCATAATAGGGACCACGGGTGCTTCTGCAGAATACAAACCATGGGTGCTTCTGCAGTATACGGACCGGGGGTGCTTCTGGTGCTTCTGGTGCTTCTGGTGAAGAAAATAGTTTAGCTTTTATCGGAGCTTTTGCTGCTAACTGACATTTTGTACAGTTGATTATGGCTCAGATCTTCTATTTGCTTGTCTATTTTTCGCCAATAGACATAGCTACTTGCTAAAGATTTCATCCTGCTGATACCTTGATGTTCAAAATGAAATGCTTTAATACACAATTTTGCAATTTTAATGGAAAAATCACAAGTTCTCCAGAAAGAATACACTCATCAACCTCAGACAATGATGATTGATGCTGAAAAAATGTTGAAGGTTTTTGTCTTTACATCCTTTAAGTCATTTTGTACGGTGAAGTGTAACTCTGCAATGAGTAAGGGATTGGAAACTGTAGCTTCGATGATCATTTATATTGTGGACCTGTAAAAGGTCCGGAAAGAAAACATGAACTCAGAGTTTTGAGAAACAAGTGTATTGAAAAAAGTATAATACAACAGAGGACATTGACTGCCCATATAGACTGGTGTGGTTCCAACACTGAGAAGCAGGTGCTTCCAGTATTTATGGTGAGTAGAAAAGTTCAAGTAGTCCATATAGGTACTATAACAATTTGTGAAGTAATTGTCAGTGCTCTGACAGTTGATGCAAGCACTAAAATAATTTCCGGTTCCGCAGATAATGCTGAAATGACGGAATCTTCTTTGAAGTGTGTTTGCTTATCCATAAGTCTGGATCAAGCATCTCCATTTCCGATTGTATCAGTTGAATACTATCTGATGGAGAAATCATTATCCAACAGGATAATGGCACATCTTGACGAACTGTATAGACTGGGCAACGTTTTGTGGATCCGAAAATGCTAACAAGAGGTTTATGATCTGTGATCAAGGTAAAGTGACGTCCATATAAGATTTTATGAAATTTTGTTGTGGCACCAATTATTGCAAATGTTTTGTTCTCTATCTGACTCTAATTTCGATCGACAAGTGTCAGTCACCTGGGTGCATGAGGTATTCCTTTTTGGCTGCTATCGGGAAAGTTATGTTAGAAGACAGCTCCAACACGATAATCAGATTCATCAGAAACAACAATAATATCTATGGATGGGTTGTAGTGTGTGAGCAACATATCTAAAGAAAGTAATGATTTAATCTTATTTATTAAAGAAAAATTGACACTCAGTGGACCATTTCCATGTTGCATCCTTTTTTAAAAGATTGTTGGGAGGTGCACAAACTCGATGAGCTCATAATGTAATATGATATACCACCGTTTGGAAATTAATTAAAGGGATACAATTGCACCTTGATTTTGATTTTTTCGACCTGATTGTGGCGAATGTACACTGATAAACCCTTTTCGACAGTGCTGATGATATTTTTTATGTCATGAAAATATATTTTCGAAATGGGTAGAAACAATTGTCTGCTAATAAAATGTTTTCGGATAAAAATCTGGAATATTTTCTGAAAAGAATATATATATATATATATATATATATATATATATATATATATATATATATATATATATATATGTTAAAAGAAAGAAATATATGCAAAATATACATAGATATTTTATTAGTAAAAAGATAGGAAAAATAGGAGGGGAAAAGAGAGTAGCCAAAGAACATTATTTTAAACAGGGGATCATACATTGTCAAAGTGTATATTGTTTTCTTTGACGGCTGTGAGGCTGGAGAGAAGAGACCGATATTTTCAAAAATAGGCGTTCTCCTGGGTTTTCTGCAGAGATTGAAGCAGTGGTCTGTGATTGGCTGATTTTCATCCAATCACAGGGCACTTAGAATTCACTGCACTTAATAATAATTCCAATAGATCATCCATTGTCAAAGTGTATATTGTTTTCTTGGATAATAATCTTGAATAGGAGAGAGGAGACATAATAGACACAATAGAAGCCCATTCTTTGTTTAATTATAGTTTTGGAGTGGGCTATGGGAGATGATTCGATTAATCTGTGTGTGGACTTCTTTTGTATGGGTTTAATTTGTGTAGCATTAGTAAAGTCATAAGAGTGATCATTTTCCAGTATATAAGAGCATAAAGCGTTTAGTATATTGCTAGCTTTGATGGCTCTTTTGTGCTCATAAATTCTGTCCGAAGCAGTTTACGATTTGAAAGCCGCGACAAATGTAAAAAGGCATACGACACTAGGTATTTTCTTTGTTTACATATCTTTTACCGCGCTTATCATTTTGTAACGATGTTATCATTTCGTTTGTAACCCGTTCCAGTTTTGTGTACACTCGCGCATGCGCGGCCTTCAAATAAAGGGGTTTCTATCTATAGTTGTAAACACCAACAGGCGTCTTTTTCATCCTTTCATTTAACACACATAACACAAACAACATGACCTGGCAATTTGTTGTTTAAATTCGGCCATTTTATTGGGTGGAGGTATGCTTTTAATTAATTTTCAGATTTTTGCTGGTAGTTATTTCCTATACTTAAAAAACGAGGATGACGCCATAAAGGATAATTTGATGTCATCTAGTGTGCACGATAACAAGATGCAAACATACATGCAAGTTAGATCCACGTATACAAAGCGCATTTTTATTATTTCTTTGCTATGCCTCTTTGAGGATCTCCCTTTTTAACTATCTTCTCCATTCAACTTAAAATAAACGTTGCACAAAACATTCTCACTATATACCGATCAAATTTTGTTCAATGCGAGAGTTCACAAAACCCTAACCCTCTTAATTTCTTTTTTTTACCATTATTTGTAACTTCATAATACCACCTTAAAATGTGGTACACTATTGCTGTTCTTACTTTGGTTTTTCAACTGGCAACTGATACTCGACAGTCTTGGGTTTAAGTCCTGCTGTTGGGATTCAAGCGACTGACTTGACCTATTCCAAAGACAGTTCTGATCAATGTGCCGTCCAGGCCTCGTCTCACTAAGCCTTCTTTCGGCCTTGATTGATTTTGAAGCCGTTTTCTATTTTTGGACCAAACACATTTTATTTGTAACTGCTTTCTGACTATTTTCCATTTCCTATTTTCATTATCCAAGTGTTTTTCAACCCTGATAGTGCGTCTCTCTCTCTCCCTCTCCCCTCTCTCTCTCTCTCTCTCTCTCTCTCTCTCTATATATATATATATATATATATATATATATATATATATATATGTTGAGAGAGTAGAAATAAGTACACAAGTACACCATTAAAGCTAAGATGTATGTACCACATAGAAAAATGTCCCTGATGTAAGCAGTTACTGTGACCATTCGTGGATATGGTCGAACGATTCGACTGAAATATCTTGGTTAAGTTTTAATGATGTGTTTGTGTACTTATTTCTACTAGTATGTTGCCTTGCTTATATATATATATATATATATATATATATATATATATATATATATATATATATATATATATATATATATATGTGTGTGTGTGTGTTAAAATTATCATTGTTTATAAGCTACTCAGAATTGTAACTGGTAGTACTAACACAGCATGACGTCACTTGCTTTATATGCATCATTCCTTCCCTCTCGCCGCTTTAAATGTGTTAAAATTATCATTGTTTATAAGCTATTCAGAATTGGCCGATCGGTTAGCGACGTTGGATTTGGGTTGAAAAATACTTGTAATCCAGGGTTTCGAACCGGTGTGACCGGTAGTGAATAGTAATACTTCTATGCTGATGAGTCTCGATTGAAAAGAGACGAAACGTATACGTCCATAGATAATAAACAATAACAAATATTTATATATATATTGATAATTGTTCTTCAAAAAACAACAGTGCTTTCATATATATATATATATATATATATATATATATATATATATATATATATATATATATATATATATATATATATATATATATATATAGTCTTGGAGGTTTCTCAACCATTAAAACTATATTTAAAAAAACAAAACAAAAAAAAACTGAAGTCCCAAGTCGTTCAGTGGAAAATCACTCATGTAAGTCAATTTAACTTTTTCAGTTGTTATATTAGTTTGCTTCTAACATTATTTAAGGGATCATCAGTTGTTTACCATGAAAAACTGTTTCGGGATATATATATATATATATATATATATATATATATATATATATATATATATATATATATATATATATATATATATATATTTTCATTGCTTACTACCTAGCTCTACTTACGTATCGAGCACTTGTGAAGCAAATACTGAAAACTAATACATAAAAAATTATATCTCCTTATAATATTTTATGTAGATACATGAAGTACTAATATATATATATATATATATATATATATATATATATATATATATATATATATATATATTTCATGTATCCACATAAACTTTTATAAATAGATATAATTTTTTATGTATTAATTTTCAGTATTTACTTCAACAGTGCTCGATACGTAAGTAGAGCTAAGCCTGAAGATTCCCCCGCGATGAAACGCGGGAGCCTCAGTGTAGCTTAATTGCCATAAATACATTTTCATAGCTTACTATATATATATATATATATATATATATATATATATATATATATATATATATATATATATATATATATATATTAGAAATAAGAACATAAAACATATATATATATATATATATACATATATATATATATAAAAAAGAATTGTATGATAAATGTATGACAATTGTATCAGTTGTATGACAATTGTATCATAAAAACATATATATATATATATATATATATTGATAATTGTTCTTAAACAACAACAGTGCTTTCATATATATATATAAATATATACATATATATATATATATATATATATATATATATATATATATATATATATATTCTAAAAATTTTAGCGTTATACGTGAAGGAATTGCTATTTATGTAGAATGCCATCAAACCAGAGACAGCGCGTATCATTATATATTAGTGTACATTTTGGTTCCGCTTTAATGATGTGCTGTTCTTATTTCTACTAGTATGTTGCCCTTCTCATCCACTATTCCATAAACTAATTTTCCATTTTATCGACAATTTCAATTTCCTATTTACTCCTTCATATATATATATATATATATATATACATATATATATATATATATATATATATATATATATATATATATATAGAGAGAGAGAGAGAGAGAGATAGATAGATAGATAGATAGATAGATAAATATATGTATATATGTATATATGTATAACATAGATCTTGTGTAAAATTTATTACATGATCAGTTATTTGCGCTCTAAGTATTCAACGTAACAAATGTTTGTGTACGATCGTCTCTGAGACAATATATCTTTATCAATATCGGTTCTCTTCATCAGCACAGCGTTTAGACACCAATTTGAAAGCTAAAAGACAGCATCAAGCCTATAGAGTTTAACACTCCCAATTATACAACAAGTTAGAAATAATGAGGCGAGTAAGAGTTTGGATACATCAAATCAGTACAGACCGGGCAAAAAAAACAACAATATTTATGGAATGTACAGTGGGGCTCAGAGTGGAAAAGATGGATGTAACATTACATGCAAGGAGAAACACGCTACAAAGAAAAAGAAAAACATTTATCTTTTTTATATAACATAAAAAAACCCAATTAGATGGAAGATGTACTCTCCTTGGAGAATACTGCATATATATAATCACACAATGTGGAAAAACCGGAAGTCGTTGTAATAAAGTTAAATACTGCATATATATAATCACACAATGTGAAAAAACCGGAAGTTGTTTTAATAAAGTTAAATACTCCAGTAAAACTTGAAGAAAATGGCGGCTGAATAATTTTTGTGGTGATCGGATGAATGAATGGAATAATGAGAATAAATGAACATCGAAAAACACGGAGTAAGGGAAAAAGATGAAAAGAGACGTGGGTTAAAAACCTTTTATCTTTATTTATTTGTATTTTTCTTGTCTATTTTCTTAGTGAAAAAACTTATGTAGGATATCATGAAATACTTTTTTTCGAGTGGCGTTTGATATTATTTTTAGAGATAAGGAAGCGGCTGGGAATTGTTTCGTTTGTTTGCTTGGCCTTTTGGCTAAGATGAAAGTGTAGTATCTGTTATGATGGATACTACACCCTATAGACCGGTTTTGTCTTGGTCTTCGGGGCTTGATTCCGCCGGTCTGTGGGTTTGTCCTGTGCAGTTCTAGGAGGTCCACCCTCCCAGGCTTTGCCTTTTCACTCTTTATGAAGGGGTTAGTTCATTGATAATCGCCTGAGACGCCCCTACCTGGGAATGCCGACGGGACTGTCCAGGCATTTTTTGAGGGTCACAAGTGCTGTTCCTCTAGGGTGCTGACTTTCTCACTTTCCGACCTTGGATCACATTTTACTTTGTGGGAGGTAGATAAATACCTGTTTGCTTTGAAAAAAGCAGCGAAAGGGAGGATGAGAAAAATTTTAAGTTAACGGTTTTGATTTATAAATCCGATGATCTTAAACTATTTCAACCATTTATTGATTCTTACAATTGTTTCTTCTTTAAATGATTCTGAATTTTATAAGAGGGTCTATAAGACATTAAAACAGCTTTTAAAGTCACGACGATGAAAGAAAACAAAAAAAAATACGTTCGACTCGACAAGACGCACGTAAGAAATCTTTCTCCTTACTTTCATTCTTTTCTTCCTCTCTCTTTCCTCTCTTACTTTCTTTCCTTCTTCCATTTTCTTTCTCTCCTTCTTTCTTTCTTTCTTTTTTCTTTCTTTCTTTCTTTCGTTCTTCCTCTTAATTCTGTTTTTTTCTTTGTTTTCTTTCATTCGTCTTTTTTTTCTGTGTTTCTTTCTTTCCTTACACCTTTATTCTTTTCTTTTGCTTTCTCATTTTCTTTTTTTCTTTCTGTTGTTTTTTCATTCTTTTATTCTCTTATTCTAAGCCTCTTTGCGCTTGACCGACTATCTTTGTTTTGTTAATTCGTCAATTTCTCTTCTTCATCCTATTTTGTTTTGACTGTCATTCTGTCACCCCTCTTTCTCTCGCCCCCTCTCTCCCTCCCCGTCCCCTTCCTTCTCACACTCCGTCCTCAAGCAAATTTGCTTAATCCCTCTTCATCATTGTAAGAAAATCAAAAGGACAATAATGTGCCCGATCTTGTTTCATGCTCAAAATAAACAATTACATCAAAGGTTGGACATAATAGCTTGTCGAAAATAATATATATATATATATATATATATATATATATATATATATATATATATATATATATATATATATATATATATATATATATAATCCAGGCAAGGTAAACATCCACATGATAGGAATCCAAATAATTTCAACCTGGTTTATAAAAAGTGCTCAATATACAATAGAGCTTTTATATATGATTATATTTTATTTACATAGACATATACAAAATCTGCGACACTGGCATGTCGATGTTATCGATCAACAGCTGTTATAAATTAATATCTCATCAGGCAGAGTTAAAATCTGATCTTAACTTGAGATCATATTTATAAAGAATGAAAAGAATAAATATTTTCATTCTTTCCAAATATGATCTAAGCTTAAGATCGGATTTTAACTCTGCCTCAGAAACTTCAAAGTTTAAAAACTCGGATGAAAATCAAAAGGCCCACTGAATAAACTCCCCAAAAATCAAATGATTAAGAAAATATCAAAAATAAATTGTTACATCCGTCACGCACGACCGATCTTTTCTTCCATTCGGAAGATTTTTTTCGTTGGAAATTGATTCTCAAATAAATGGATCTGAACTATATAAAAGAATTGTTTTTTTTATATTATCACACGCACATATATAAATATATACCCATTTTAATTTCTTTATTTTACTATTAACTATTATGTTTGATAAACCTTTTTTTATATAAAGCATGGTGGAAGAAATGGTTGCCCTCTTTCTCACTATAGACGCATTTTAGCTAATAATACAAAAAACAATACACCACGATATCAACATCAAAAGATTAAAAATTCTTAAAGCCATTTACATTAAAACTAGACACCCCACAATTAATAATATTAATTACGAAACTAATCACAAAATTTTAAAGTGTCTAGTGTAATATTGAACATTAACACATTCTTAGTTGTTAAACATATCCTTTAGAATTTTGCACGCACTTATGACGATTTGATGAAAGTACCCGCAAAAAAAAACAACGAAAAATGGAGCAAGAAACCAACTACACTTACATGCACCAATTTGACGGAAATACTTTTTAAAATATTTTTTAAACTTTGATTCACCGCGAACAAGACACATTGCCACTGAGACGTAAGGGGCTTCTATAAATTAGGGGCCATACATACAGGGGCATCCTTAGTGGAGAGTTGCGCAGCGAGGTGTTTGTTCACATTACACTTAAATTTCTGAATGTTGGGAAACAGCGAACAGGGACGGGATTACAAAGGCGAGCAGTACGAGGAAGAAATTTATTAGAGTAGAAAGTCTTCCAGCATCCGGGGACCTTTACAGTGAAGGGGTGTGATTTTGCTTGAGAACATTCCATGAAAGTACTTATGAAACAAGCACACGGATGCAACATTGCGATGATGTGACACGGGGTAGAGCTTGGTAGATAGTGTGGGACCTATTACATTAGTATTTACGTCGAGGGGGCACAAGTGCCGCAAGTTTGTCGAAGCACATTCCATTAAAGTACTTGTAAAACAAGCATAAGAATGCAACATTGCGGCGATGGGACAGGAGTTGGAGCTTGGTAGATAGTGTGGGACCTATTAGATTAGAGACTCTTTTTTGGACCCTGTTTAAGAGGAAGAGGTTGGTAGTTAGTGCACCTTCCCAGATGTGACAACAATACTCAATACATGGGCGGATGGTGGCTTTGTAGAGATATCGGATACTGGCAGGTGTAAGAAGTTTTTTTAGTGCGGTAGAGGGAGCCCACCTTATTTGCAGCAGTCTTTACAATGTCTTCTCTCTATTTGTTTGAGTTCATGTTACCTGTGAATGTTAGGCTGAGGAGTTTAAATAATCGACTCTCAGATAGGGTGTTATTTGCCATGACAATCAGTTGTTGAAAAGGTTTCTAATAGTTGTAAAAGGAAATGAGCTTTGTCTTAGTAGCATTAAATGTTACAATTCATATATGTCCCCATTTCACTACCAACGGGAGGTCATTTTCTAACGATTCGGCTATTGCCTTGGACATGTGTGTGTTCGCTTTGCTCGCATGTCGAGAATAGAGTGTAGTGCCCTCAACAAATATACCAAGACACAATTGCATCAGGGAGGTCGTTTATGAAAATCAGGAGCAGTAATGGTCTATGGGTCGACTCCTAGGTCAAACCCGCATTAATGTCACGTTGTTTAGAAGCGAGGACAACTTGGATTTTTCTTTAGGCTAAGAAGGATCTGATTATATCTAATATTCGTCCAGTAATACCGTACGAATCGATTTTCATAAGATGACCATCATGCCAGACTAGCTTCACCTGTTTTGTCCAGTGTATGGTAAATGCGTTCAGAGATAACCGTTAAGATCGCAGTAGAACGAGTTTGCCTAAATCCATACTGTTTGTAAGAAATATTTTTAGCGAAGAGTGGAAAGAGACTGATGAGGCGATAACATTGCGGGTCAGTTCTTTCTTGAACACTGGTACCACAGAGGCAATTTTCCAGCTATCAGATAAGCAAAAATCTGCAAGGCATTTGTTGTAGATTTTAGAGTTGGCAGCAGAGCAATACTAAATGGGCTATTCGAAAAATTGAATAAAAAGTCTCACCAAACAAAAAATTCCGTGTTTTTTAATATATATATATATATATATATATATATATATATATATATATATATATATATATATAGTAGAGAATGGTAGTTTGCTTGAAGCATTGCAGGGTATAGTAGTAGTAAGTTTTTGAAAGGCTGTGGGCAATGCAATTCCGGGTAAGATGCAAGTTGAAAGGAAAGGAACAAAAACAATAAAAATAAATCGAATACGATATAAGACTTACTATTTATTTTTCCTTTTTTTTCTTCCTTTTTTTTCTTTCTTACATAACAGCTAAAACACTCTTGCTGTTATGTAAGAAAAAAAAAAAGGAAAAAAAAAGGAAAAATAAATAGTAAGTCTTATATCGTATTCGATTTATTTTTATTGTTTTTGTTCCTTTCCTTTCAACTTGCATCTTACCCGGAATTGCATTGCCCACAGCCTTTCAAAAACTTACTACTAATATATATATATATATATATATATATATATATATATATATATATATATATATATATATATATATATATATATATATATATATATATATAGTAAGCTATGAAAATATATTTATGGCAATTAAGCTATACAGAGGCTCCCGCGTTTCATTCCCGGGGGGAATATTCAGGCTAAAATTTTAGCCTGAAGATTCCCCCCGGGGATGAAACGCGGGAGCCTCTGTGTAGCTTAATTGCCATAAATATATTTTCATAGCTTACTACCTAGCTCTACTTACGTATCGAGCACTGTTGAAGTAAATACTGAAAACTGATACATGAAAAATTATATCTTCTTATAAAATTTTATGTGGATACAGAAAATACTAATATATATATATACTAGCGGAACCCGTCGCCCGGCATTGCACGGGAGAAAGTACTACCTATTGCATGACGTCGAATAAAAAAATATACGGCCTATTGTTTTTTTCTTCCCCGTCTACCGTGTTGGCGCATGTTTTAAATTTTAAATAAAAGAAAAAATTGGTAGATCGAACACTAAAACTTGCGATCATGAGACCTGCTTTATTACCGACTGCACAACGCTTCCGGGTTAAAAATACATGTGAAAATAGGCCAATTAACGTAAGCTTGATTATTGCCATGCGTGTTAAATTAATACTAGGCAAATAATAAATAAGAACCGGTGTTTTGTGAAAAATAAACCGTGTGTATTAGTTCCCGATGTCGATGAGTAGAGTGACAGTACAGAATTGTTAGGGAGAATTGTTAGGGAGAAAAGTTTTTACTACCACCTATATGGAGTTGGTTTTTCGGAGAGACGTTGATGGTGGGCCAAATGTAATGTTTAGTGTTAGGTAGAAAAAAATAATAACAAATTTACTAAAACACGCTCGAGTGAATAAGTGTAGTATAGTGGTGAGTTTAGTAGCCTGTGATGCATGTGGTTATTTTCCTATACTCTGAGAAGGGGAAAAATCGTCTCTACTTTATATATATATATATATATATATATATATATATATATATATATATATATATATATATATATAGAGAGAGAGAGAGAGAGAGAGAGAGAGAGAGAGATAGAGAGAGATGTATATACTTGCTTTCCCATGCCCCGGCGTTGCTCGGGAAAGCAGATTAACTCAATAAATCCCATGCCCTAACCATGAATTATTGAATTATTTGTTGTTTGTTGTACATAATGCAAAATAGCAACCAGAAAAGTTAAAAACAACATTTTTGTCTGTGTGTTTCGGATGTAGGCTTTGTGTTTAATATTCAATGTAATTACGTACTTCTGTAATGGAAACTAATTTATTACGTCAAAAACTGTATAAAATGTAATTGTCAGGAAATGATTTAATCGCTGGCGGCCACGTCAAGAGAGAGGAATGGTGAGAGAGAAACTGAGATGGGAGGAAGGGGCGATATGGAAAACGTAAGAGTAGGTCTATCTAATTTGCGTGTTTAACGGTCTAAATTTTCTTCCAAACAGGGACGTGACAGACGAAAGGAAATCTCTTGACCACGTAATATTTAAAATATTAAGATATTTAGGAAAACGCTTGCGTGACCGATTGAACGATGGATAAAAAAGTATTCCTATTATTGTAGATGAGACCCCTCAGCTAAATAACTCCGCTCCCCTCCCCATAAACGAGATGCTTCTTTTTTTTGAGTGGTTTAGTAGTAAAAGTGATTCAAAAGTTTTGCGGGTCGGGAAATTAATTTTACCCATCCTGAGTTTGATATTCCTCTAGATATAAGATATAGGTTATTCACAGACAGCGTGGCATAGGCACTGCCAGCACATTAACACCGAGAATCAAAACTGTAACCACGAGCTTTATCTTGTCTGACCTACGGGGTCGATTTATCATTAAACTTGATGCAGAAAACGCAAAATGAGTTTGATGCCTGACCCCCCCCCACCCCCCATCCCACATGTTCTAGGGGTTCAAACTCTTTTGTTCCTGTTTTGACATTTTTGAGATGAGGATTGTAAATTTGTATTATTTGTATTATTCGGACTTCTGTTCTAATCTTGGATGTTATTATCACAGCGTTTCGGCTGATGTAATCTCCGACCTTACGGGAATCTATAAGGAATTTCGGACTGAATCCATTATTTAATGCGCGGGCATTTGAAATTACATATAGATTCGTGTTTTCTGGTTTATTCTTTTTTTATCCGAAGGTAAATCGAATCTGACATGTAATCGATCCAAACTGGATCTTGATTGCTTTTCAATAACCCATTTTGGCGGGAGTCAGCGGCTTCCGAATTGTCATCTCGTTGATGGCCGTCCTTGGTTTACAGACCAGGGATTTTGGCTCAGCTTGTTATCGTTTGCAAATAAGTAGATTATGACTGGTCGCCATTTCGGGTATTCGTCGGGGGGGGGGGGGGCGTAAAGGGGAAGGGAAGGGGAAGTCAATTAAAAATACGTCCTGTTATTAGAGGGGAATTAAGTTGATGCAAATATATCAACAACTTTGTACAGGTAAGTCAAACAGTGATTGATGAAAGACAGGAAATATCGATGTATTCGTGCTGGACACATTGGCTTTAATTACGAAATATTATTTATCACTCTCATAATCTCTCTCTCTCATATATATATATATATATATATATATATATATATATATATATATATATATATATATATATATTTATTTTGGTACAGAAAAATTAGTACAACATTCGTACCGATGGTTTCAAGCACAGAAGGACTTAGCCATCCGGCTCTCTTCAGCTTCTGTTGTCATCTGTTTCGGAAATGTCATTTTATATTTTAAAATCTTTTCCATTTTTAAATCTCAACTACTACATTTCACCCCCCCCCTTTTTAAAACCTTATTAAACCTCCCTTACACTAAATTTAAACAAATATACATAACACTCTCAGCAAATAACGCGTCCAAACGAGAGTGACACGTGACATCACATTTCCGAAACAGATGACAACAGAAGCTGAATATAGCCAGATGGCTAAGTCCTTCTGTGCTTGAAACCGACGGTACGAATGTTGTACTAATTTTTCTGTACCAAAATAAATAAATATTACGCTCTTAATTTTTAATTTTTAACTTTAATTCTCAACTAATCGAGCACTCTGCTGGGATTTTTCCTGCTATATTACAAAGAAGTTATATATATATATATATATATATATATATATATATATATATATATATATATATATTAATCCAGGTAGGGTAAAAATCCACAGGGTAGAAATCCAAAGGGAATCAAACCGGGCTTATAAAAGAGTGCTCAATAAAATATAGAGCTGTGTTGTGAATGCTTTTATTCAAACATGTACAAGGTCTGCTACACTGGCATGTCGATGTTATCGATCTACAGCTCTCAAGAGCTGAGGTCTCATCAGGCAGAGAATTATTTTTTGATCCAACCTGGTGTAGCAGACCTTGTACATGTTTGAATAAAAGCATTCACTATATATATATATATATATATATATATATATATATATATATATATATATATATATATATATATATAAGATGGCTTCACAAGCTCGTTGTCGCATTGAATCCAAACTTTTAAATAATAAATATTTCATTGTTGTAAATACGAAACAAACACGTTTGCGTTTATTCATATACATAGATAACAATTAACATTTTTGTAATTTTTATACAAATTTATCTATCTTTTAACTATGACCGTAAAAAATAAGAACTCTATTTGTCTGGGCGATGGTGTGTGTTGGGGGGGAGGGGCTGAATTAGAACTTGTTGAAAATCAAGTAATTCTATGATTTAATATGAATATTTAATAATATACCTAGATAAATAGCGAGTACGAACACTGACGAAGCATAATTTTTCTGTCATTTTTATGGAGATTATACACTAGTATATATATATATATATATATATATATATATATATATATATATATATATATATATATATATATATATTTATATATATATATATATATATATATCTCATTGGAGACTATCGGACCAATCACTAGAATATAAAAATACTGGTTCGACGAAAATGATAAGGAAGTCGAAATTTTACTGGAAGAGAAACGCAACCTGCTACGGGCTCATCAAAAAGATCCGGCAAACATGGAAAAGAAAACTGCGTTCAACAAAATCCCCTCCTTGATTCAAGTCAAACTCCGCCAGATGCAGGACAAGTGGCTGAGCGCCAAAGCAGACAAGATTCAAAGCTACGCAGATAGACACGACACGAAGAGGTTCTATGACGTGCTGAAAGCAGTCTACGGACCTCAGCACCGCGGCGCATCCTCTATATACAGTTCGGACGGCATTACACTTCTAACCGACAAAAAACTGATACTGTTGAGATGGGTAGAACACTTCAAAAGCGTTTTAAACAGACCAGCTGCGATCAACGAAGAAGACATTGCCTACCTACCCGATGCACTGATAAACAATGTTCTTGACGCCCTCCCATCAGCTGGAGAAGTTTGGAACGCAATTAAACAAATGTTGAACTGCAAAGCTCCAAGGACAGACGCCATGCCGCCTGAAGTATACAAGGCAGGCGGTCCGGCAATGACCAATCAACTCACAACATTGTATCAGTCAATGTGGAAAGAAGACATATTGCCCCAGGAGTTCCGTGATGCAAAGATTGTAAACATATTCAAGCGAAAAGGAAACCGCTATCACTGTGACAACTATAGAGGCATCTCTCTCCTCTCAATAGCAATATCTTTGCCCGAGTCCTGCTGAACCGACTGCTCACACACTTGGAACGCGAACCCTCCCAGAGAGTCAATATGGTTTTCACCCCGGACGAGGCACGACGGACATGATCTTCGCTGCACGCCAACTCCAAGAGAAATGTGTCGAACAAAACCGTGAGATCTACATAACGTTTGTAGATCTCATTAAAGTATTCGACTCAATCAGTCGAGAAGGTCTCTGGAAAATCATGGGAAAATTCGGCTGACCCTCCAAGTTCATCGGAATCATTCGCCAGTTCCATGAAAGAATGACGGTCAGGATTCTCGACGACGGCGATGCATCTGAGACCTTCCGGGTTACAAACGGAGTCAAACAATGTTGTGTCCTAGCTCCCACGCTATTCAGCATGATGTTCTCAACCATGCTATACGACGCGTTCGGAGGGAACAACAACAGCGTCGACATTCGATACAGAACGGACGGAAACTTGTTCAACGCCAGGCGACTGCTTTCGGCGACCAAGGTAAAAGAAACAACTATCCAGGAACTTCTCTTCGTGGACGACTGTGCTGTTGCCACGCACGAGGAAGAGGAGATGCAACGCCAAATAGACCGTCTCGCGACAGCCTGCAACAACTTTGGTCTGACAATCAGTACAAAGAAGACAGAGGTACTGTTTCAACCGGCCCCAGGAGAAGAGCGGTTCCATCCACGAATTTAAGTGGGAGGAGAAACTCTCAAATCAGTAGATAGTTTCACCTACCTTGGCTGTACAATCTCCAAGAGCGCGAACATTGACGAAGAGCTAAACAACAGAATCCCATCAGCCAGCAGCACTTTTGGCCGACTGCGAGATCGAGTGTGGAATCGAAGAGGCATCATAACCCTAACCAAGCTGAAGGTTTATAGAGCGGCTGTCGTCCCCGTCCTGACCTATTGCTGTGAGGCGTGAACGCGTTACCGCAGACATGAGCGACGGATTGACCGATTCCACACAAAATGTCTTCAGAAAATCCTACATATCCGATGGCAGGACAAGATCCCTGAAACTGAGGTTCTGTCTAGAGCCGGAATGTTCAGCGCACAAACCCTCCTGCGCCAAATCCAACTGCGCTGGTCAGGCCACGTTTCCCGCATGATCGAGGAGAGAATTCCGAAACAAGTCATGTTCGGTGAGCTCAATCGCAGCAAACGAAACGTTGGCCGACCTAAAAAGAGGTACAAGGATAGCCTGAAGGAAAGGCTAACTAGCTTCGAAGTAGACCACCGAACGTGGGAAGAGACTGGCTCAAGTCGAACTGGTTGGAGGACAGTGGTCAAAAGAAGCGCTACGCTCGCCGAAGCCTCTCAAGCAACAAGGGCTCGTGGTGGTCGTCGTTGAAACCATTTGGTCATCTTCGCGCTGTCAATTAGACCAACAACAACAACCTAAGTAAGTTTAACATATCGCAGATTACTGCTGGAAAATTAACAAACACAAAATAGGATTCAGCTATATAAGAATGAAACATAAACAAGGGACCTTAACTTAAATTGTGAAATAGAAAACAGAGATTATCAGCTGTTTACCATGTAACTGCTTCGGAAATTTAAAAACAGAACAGATATTAAATTTATGACTCTTCAGTGGTACTGATATAATTATCACTTCCCTAATAACCAAATGTAGACACAATTCAATTATTACTTCACAATATATATATATATATATATATATATATATATATATATATAATAAAATAAAATAATATACATAGATAAGTAAATAAATAAATAATAATAAGTATAATAATACTATTAAAACATTACCCTTAAGAACTATTATGTGATATTTTAGTTAGCATATGAAATTATATTGGAATAAAGATACATAAAAAATAAGTACCTTTGGTATCAGATAAGCAAATAGATGAGAGAAAGAAAACCTAGCAATACAAATCTAAAACCCAAATATATAGTCTAAAAAAGCTTTGAGTAATTTATAAACGAAGAAAATAAAATAAAATTCAGTTTAGATTTCTAGGGATACTAACTAAGTTTAACATATCACAGACTTAGAATCCGAATAAGCCGACTTACTGCTCGAAAATTAACAAATACAAATAGGGGATTTAACTGTATAAGAGTGAAACATAATATATATATATATATATATATATATATATATATATATATATATATATATATATATATATATATATATGGTAAGGTGTGTGAAAATATATGTTTTAGCATATACTTTGAATTAGGGCCCAATATATGTTACTACCAAGTCAAATCCCCCCATTCTATTATTAAACATATCCCAATATCAATTGGTCATAAAATTATCAATAACAAAAATGTTCAATAACACTAGTAACACATACAACAACGCACTTAACACTAACATCAGGAATATTAGGAGCATTAGAAAGAAAAATAGGCACCAGAAAATGATTAATCTGCGAGTTTAATCCAAAATTGGACACCTGTTTCTTAATCTTTTAAGTTAACATTTCGGGTAAATAACACTCCGCATAAAATATTTAATAAAAATACTGTTAAACTTAGCTACAGCTGTACAAATAACTTAGGAAAAGAATTATATGTCATAATAGACAGATACATCGTAATATCAATGACAGAACTAATAATACGCAATATAATAATGATAGTAATGAGTTGTAGAGAAAAAAATGAATTAAAATGGTTAACTAAAAGTATAGTTTATTTGTTAACCGTTTCTCCAGAAAATAATAGTAGTACAGATTTTAAGGCGCGATATAGAAAGCATACAAAATCGTTCAATATCTCACTGTCCAAACACATATTTTCTCTTAAAGAAAATAATATAGTACATGCACTGAGATATAGCGCCTTGAAGAAAGCTTCAACTCTGACGCTACATAACCCAACCTGTTTTCTTTGTCTTAATGAAAAATTGGCTATTATTACGTTTCCGGATTAAACTACTGAATCAAAGGGATGAAATAGGTATTAACTGCAGGCACTTCAAACGGTTCACCCTGGATAAATATGGTAATAACCTAGTGAATTCAGCATAACAATCCACAA
Organism: Sepiola atlantica; assembly: GCA_963556195.1. NCBI lineage: Eukaryota > Metazoa > Mollusca > Cephalopoda > Sepiida > Sepiolidae > Sepiola > Sepiola atlantica. The sequence continues at coordinate 78,362,547 of OY744518.1, forward strand.
GGAAACTAATGTGCCCTCCGGTAAATTCAAATATCCCAACCAACTATATATCTAATGTTACTTAGATACCTAACTAGTGGTAGTTGATTTAAGCTAATTGATAAATGAATAATTTGATTTCATAAACCACAAAAAAGTGAAAATAAGGGGTGGGGTATGACATTTAGTAATTTAATAGAACTAGATTATAATTAGTAATTAAACTATTAATGAACAAAAAAGTTAATAATAGCTGTTTGTTTTTTTACTAATTTAGTAGGTGAATGAATTAAAAATAATTTTTATATTTCAAATTCAAACAGTGTCTTGAATACCTGTGGAATCATAATATAAGTAAGTGAATTTTTTTTTGTTTGGTAAGATTAGATTTTATTATTTTTTTAAATAGGAGGTTCTGAAATTTTTCAATTTTTCAATTCTTTTCTTATTATAATATTGATAGGTTTAGTAAATACAGATTACATCTTTTAATTGATAGGTTTAAGCATGGAGTTATCTATTAATTAAGCCCAGGCTAATTTCGTTGAAAATTAAATCGGAGATGGATTTTTATTTAGTACTGTATTAATTTGTATTAATTATATTCTTGCTAATTTGCATAAGTGGGCAATTACAGTGGGGTTATATAGCGACACTATTTTAATTTACGTACTATATTGGTTTACTGAGTTTTTATTTAATAGATTTATAATTATAGAGTTTTATAATTTATAGTTTAAAAGAGCTAATTTGCTAATTTTCCGTGCAAAAAAATAGTAAATTAAATTCAGAATATTTTTTTAACTCAGCAATATAAATGCGGGGAAATGTTGGAATGAATGTGTGTATGATACATGTATGTGAATATTTAATGTACGGTGGATAGTGTGTGAGAGGTGATTTTACTTGTGTCTGGAACATGAATGTGCATAAATCTTGACTTGCTTGCGATAGAACTAAATATGCGTATTGGCTGTGCGATTGAAGGGTGGGGGAGGGAATATAGCGGGGATAGGAAGGTCTCCCGTGAAAATTAAATTGTACATGAGCCCGGCAAATGTGTTAGAGTCTAATCGCAGGAAGAATAAGTTACATGTTTAATAAGGTTAACTGTCTGTTCGCACCTCTCTTTTTTCCTGTTTTGTTTCTTTTTGACAATTTCAATTTTAACTTTTTAAATTAATTCAGAATCCTGAACAAAACGTGTAAACGTCAAAACGTTGGTTGATCTGCGTAGACTATTTCTAATGTTTACTTCATTTTACTTTATATATATATATATATATATATATATATATATATATATATATATATATATATATATATATATATATATATATATATATATATATATATATATATATAGCTACAGCCTCTGTAAATAAGTTTCCTCTCTACTACTATGTACCTAAAACTAAACGAAACTTCCATGAGCAAAGTTTTCTTCGCAATAACTACCCGTCTGTGGAGCACCATACCACGAGGCTGCTTTCCAGCTGACTACAACATGGTTGTTTTTTATGTTCAATGTTAATACATTTTTTTGAGCCGTCCTCTTAAATAATAAAATTCTGCCCAGTTTCAACCATCGTTACTAATCCTTTACGATCTTGTCCACAATCTCAGTAACCCTTAAACTCGAGTGGCTTTTAGGCTTTGATAAGCGGTGACTCGTTAGTACACACACACACACACACACACACACACACACACACACATATATATATATATATATATATATATATATATATATATATATATATATATATGTGCGTGTGTGTATGTATGTGTTTATATATCTATGTGCTTGTGTATGTATATGTGTCTGTATACACACGCCTGTGCGCTTGCTTGCTTGCTGCACGTTGTAACCTCATCCTATATCGTATTCCGAACGAGTTTGTTCCGAGTCGGTAAGTTGTAACATGTTCTTGCTTGTCATTTCGACGACGATCGATGATGACTTCGGCGTCTCGTCATCAGGGCCGTTACACCTTTCCCTTCCACTTCCACTGTTCTCATTACCTCTCCGGAGAGAGAGAGAGAGAGAGAGAGAGAGAGAGAGAGAGAGAGAGAGAGAGAGAGAGAGAGAGAAAGCGGTCCATCTGCACCGAACTTCGCCACCGTAACAACAGCTTGTTTCCACCGTCGCCTAGTCGTTAACAAAGGGCGAACGCAACCAAAAACATACGCGTCAGTGACGGAGAAATCTTTCTAGACTGAGGCACTCTTAATTTTTGTCTCAATTCAAAGTGCTTCTTTTCGGGCAGCTCGATTTCCCCACATTACAAAACATTGTTGGAAGCCAATCAAGTCGGGACGTGCGCCTTTTTCAAGCCGAATTTTCCCAATAATTTAAAGAAATTTTATCGTAGCAATGTTGGTTTCGTTTACACATCTCCACCACCATCACCACCACGGCAAGCTTAGGCACCATGGCAGTTTATAGAGGAAACCCACCTCCCCAAATTAGGGACACTTGTCTAGCTGCAAAAATATCCTGGTTGGTCTCGACAGCGGATGAAAGAATCTCAGGCGACAGACAATAAAACTATCTGACCTAAAGGCTAAAAACAGAGTGGGTAAAAAATGCCCTCCTCCCGAAGGATTACCTCCTCTTCAAGAGCGCGAATTGATTTATTGCATGTCGCCTGAGGTGCTACTACTAGGGAATGTCAACAGATTTTTTCTAGACTCTTTTTATAACCTTCCAAAGTGCCACTAGATTACTAACTCTAAAGTAACTGACCTTGTGTCGCATCCAGTCTTTTGTTGTAAGAAATTTTAATTCTGTCTTCGAGCTAAGATAAAACTGTACTAATTGTCTATTACATATAGGGAAGTTTTCTGTGTGTATGTGTGAGTGTGTGTATGTCCGGCTAAACCTCAGAACTACAGCACAAACATCCACACAGTTGGTATATTCTTTATCAGCGTTGCCCGGAAATAATAATATCTAAAATTTAGAAAAAAATGTATTCGTTGAGCCTTAACCGATACAGATGTGTCAGGGGGTGTCGGTTTTCCAGCAATTTTATGTACTAAAGGGAAATAACTCTGATTTTTAAGCAAGGATTTACTATCTTTATTATTCAAGAAATTGAAATAAAGGAAATTTGTTTGTGTATACGTGTGTGTGTGTGTGTGTGTGTGTGTGTACGTCGAGGAAGAGGAATGAGCTGGGCAAAGGAGAAAGAAGTGTGGTTGGTGGTCAAGAAAAAGATAAAGAGACGGAGAGAGAGGGGTAAAGAGATAGAAGTTTTAATAGAAATATGTTACTCCTTTTCCTCGGGCAACGTCGGGTAACCTTGCTAGAGTGGAATAAAAGACAAAATGTCATTCTAACATTTATATCAACTTTATTTGCCATCTTCGTTAAACATGTAATAATAGACGAGGTGTTAATAATAGAGGATAAGTCCATGCATCTGGACGAAGAAAAGCGTTTGAGTGTTTATAATATGTAGGATAAATGCCCTGTTTGTAGGGAACAGAGAAGAGTACATAACAGGAGAATGTTCTTAGGAGAAAGTCTGTACGTACGTAGGTATTAGCTTAAAGGCAAGCCCAGTTCATATGTTTGTGTTGAAATGATATTGGGAATCGGTCCACTTGCGGCAGGTCGCCATCTTGGATATTGAAGCCTTCTTGTCGATGCCGAGAGCCTGTAGCTCGGCGGGTTTTGGTTTGCGTTCCAAGAGTTGAGTTTGGTGGTTGAAGTCAATGACATGGGTTGATTACGCAGTAGGGATCTATTTGTGGCTAAAAGAGAAAGAAGAGTGGCGAGCCCCCCCCCCCCCCTTAAATAAACTTTGGGGACCAGTGCTCTGCTCGCATGAGAGATTGTTTCTGCTTGGTTAAATCAGAATCGAAGTTAAATGTTTGTTCCAATCAGCGCCCAGTTAGTTTAGTCAAGCAGATATTTCAAACATCGTTAATGGTGGCTGCTCTTGTTTCCGTTGTACTACTACTACTACTACTACTACTACTACTACTACTACTACTACTACTACTACTACTACTACTACTTCTACAAATGTTCTGTTCTCAGTCTGAAGGACAGAAACCGTTTTAGACTGAAGCAATTTTTATTTTTGTCGCATTTCAGATTCGTCCCTTTTTGAGGAGCTGTGTTTTCCCCTACATTTAAAAAATCGACTTTATGTCTAGATTTATCATTGTGAGGAGGCAAAAATATAGGAGCGATAAACCCATTACCTCCCCAAAAAGGGGAGACGACAGACAATCAACCTTTTGCAACCACAGAAAGGAGAAAGTTATACCTGGGTGAATTATCTCTTGAGACATAACTGATATTATACTTTGAGATATTTATTAGCAAATAAAATGAACTTGAATTTAGAAATTAGGTACAAGGCCATCAAAAGTGTGTGTGTGTGGAGGGTCGTCGGTGGTCATTCCCTGTCTATCCTATTCTTAAGTAGACTTATTCTGACTCATTAGTATAAGCATTGCTTCTTTCATTTTTTCGACTTTTGTCCATCACGTTCACTTGAGCGATGACCACTATACCACATTTACTCAATGTACTACATTACTTAAAATATTCCCAATAGTTTTAATTGAATTTAATTTACAAATACATATATATACATATATATATATATATATATATATATATATATATATACATTGTAATGATATCCATACAGCACCAGGAAAGAACTACTCACCGGCCTCCTAGCAACATAGCTTGACCGAAGAGCCTGTATAGGTTTGAAGATTCTTCCTCTTTTGTCTGACTTTCATTGAATCAAGAAACACCTTTACAAGCTCCAGACTGTTACGACAGACTTTCACTGTGTGTGGTAAAGCCAGACAAATGCAACAACAGAAATGCGGCTAACTCCAGAGACATTTTCTGTACACTAATACAACTTTACAGAATTATATGGAAGAACTTTAAAACTACTATTTGGACGAAAATATCATCTTTACAGATGTCAACACATCTCTCTCGCTCGCTTCCTCTTTCTCACTCTTCTTTTCTTTCTCTTGTTCGATTGCTCTTTCTCATCCTTATTTTCTCTCTCTCTTGCTTGCTCTCTCTTCTCTTCCTTTTTCTACCCCGGCATATATCTTATATATGAAAGTGCTTTAATTAAAAAGCTGTTTGTATGCGTTTATCTCTCATCCCATATCGCTATCTTACTTTTATGTATAGGATTCACTCCTACACTAATAAACGAATCATTACGAATTTTGTAACACAGCTGCCAGCATAAGGGGTCCCTATGTGGGCTATATTAAGTTTAATTTAGTTTTATGCAAAGGAGGTAAGAAGAGTGTGGAAGCTCTTTTGGAAATTTCAGATATCTCCGATTTTTGTGAAATTTTAACAATAAATATTAAACATCAATTAATAACTATTCCTCAAATTTCAGTTTCTTGGGAGATTTTAAAACGTTTTTAGAGAGCGTAATATGGGCACAAACACCGTTTTGAAATTTTAAATATATCGGATTGACATTGAATTTAATCCATAGTCATTAGACACCAATTAAAATTTGCCTTAAGAACCCTTAAGCTTAAGCCTTAAATTTGAGACATGTTCTAGAAGTAAAATCATGTAATGGATTTTGATCAACATTAGAATAGAGATTCTAGACACAAGTTTTAATATCATTGTATTTATATTTTAATCTTCGTAAGGGGACATAAAAGTGGTGCAAAACTGTTCTGTCGGGGAATAAATTTTAGCCATTCTTGGACCTGTATTCGTCTAGTATTTTTATAACTATTTTCTATAATTATTTGAACGAAATCCCAAGTATTTGCAAACAGGGACTTAGAAAGTTTTGCAACAATTTGAGAAACAAAACAAAAAAAGCGACTAGTGCTTTAAAATAGACATAAGGGATTAATTACTGAGGGTCTCATGTTAAAACTCCTTGGTATAACATTCTCAGACAAGATGAAGTGTAATAAGTACATAGAAGATGCTGCCAAAGAAGGAAGGCCCCGCTCCCTCTACCGGGCTAAAAACTTCTCACACCTTCCAGTATCCTATAACTCTATAAAGTCGCCACTATCTATCAACGTTTGTTTGACCCACCAAGAAGTTAAGAAAGTCCTAAATCTCTTTTAAACCAAGGGAGTAAAATTCATTGGGGGATGGAAACGAATAAGGATAATAGTATCAAAGTTGGAGTGGGAACAGCTTAACTATAAAAACTATCCTAGCCTGATAATTTCAACCGGAAACACAAACGTTTATATGTAGCTTATTTGCCATAAGTATATTTTTATACTACTATTAACTATTTCTTTCTCATTTTTGTTTAATTAGTTCTCAGAGATCAAGCCCCCTCCGGTGCTACTAGGAGTAACACTTGATTTATTTATGAGTTACATAGATATTCGAGTGTGTGTTTAATGACTTTTCCTACTTCTAAAACCTTGAGTTACTAAAGCAGTGTATAAAAATAATTTTTCTGCTACTTAATTGACCACTAAACTATGTTATAGTTTTTTTCTCTTGTGGTAATTGCTTGATCTGGCCGGATCTCAGGACAAGAATTCATCTGGTCTGGTGGAATATTTAGCTTAATGTTGTTACTTGTATTAGTGTCACCAAGAGAAGGTGCATCGTTACTGTCCTTGTATGAGCCAGTGTGTAGCCATGCCAACGTGATTTTATTTAAGGGTTGAATATTATGCTATTTTTATTTGAATATTTGGTCAGGGTTTACTTCTGAAGAGAATTATCCATATGTCAGGATGTCATGTCAAACCCTTGTACAAAGAGACTGAAGACACTAGAGGGTGGTGCCTGGTAGGCAGTCAAACTCTCTCTACATGTCTCTATTTTCAATTTTAATTCAGTTTGTTCTCAAAGATCAAGCCCCCCTCCTAGTGCTAACACTTGATTTCTTTATAACTTCCATTTATACCCAAGGGATCGTTTAAGGATTTTAGAGCTCTTTCAGCTATTAAACTCGACTTTTTGGCACAATCCTCTCGGGGGAAGGGGTAAATAAAAAGTGACAAGGGGGAAACAAAGATATTTTTCACATCTGTAGGAGACTACCGGAATTTCAGTTGACTGAAGACAATAAAGCTAATAATTCACTTGGCAGGGTGATATTTTTTTTTTTTTTGACGACTGTTCATTTAATAAGTTTATTCATCTGCATTTTCTATCTTTCTGGGTGACTAGCCACCCTCCTCACCAGTAAACCATCGACATTTCCCTTATATGGATGGTATTTGTACTTCGCTGCTGTTTGATCTTCAAGAGATGGCGTCAAGGTATCTTTTAGATTTTGTTTGATTAGACGAGTTGCCTCTACCACAACACGTATACCATTTAGTTCTTTCAGGAACCGCGTTGTTTTCAAGTCATTCTTGAGGTTCTTGTATCTTGTGAGGTTTTAGCGCTCAGCTCTATTGAGACTATAGTAATTTGTTTACATCAGTCATTTCAGGTTTGTTCCATATGACAATGTTTGGTTTGATGACCTTGTCTTTTATGTATCTGCCCACGTTTATGTCTTTGTCATAGAAACACTGTCACTTTTCAATTTGATGTCATGAGTAAAGGTTCATGTTCACAGATATTCGGTGATATGTCAAGCTGCATCTCTCTGCAGATCTTCCAGTGGGAGTATCTACATACTTTTTTGTGGCGAGCAGTGTAGTAGCCATCGGACAAAAAAGATATTGCATCCAGAGGTTAGGTGGCTTGTACTTTCTATGGCCGAATAAAAGTACCTGTAGTGGTCAATTTTTGTAAATCAGCCATTTTCTTAAATCCATTTGTGAGTAGGCCCTGACCTTTTCCAACAATAATGAAACCGACTCTGAAACTTCTTGGTCTTTCTTTCTCATCAAATCTTTCTTGGAGTTCATACATTAGATTCACTGCTCTTTCTGTTTCTTGTAAACTCGGTTCTCTCTATCACTCCAAACACTTTCTCACACCTAAGGCAATTCTCTATCTCTACAAATCTAATATCAGACCTTGTATGGAGTACTGTTGTCATATTTGGGCTGGTGAATCTATGTCCCACTTGATGGTTCTTGATAAGGTTCCGAAGCGTATCTATAATTTGGTTGGCCCCATCCATTTTTCTCTGCCCTCTCTCTCTCTCTCTCACAGACGTTATGTTGCTAGTCTAAGTCTTTTCTATAAATACTATTATGGCTTGTGTTCTTCAGATTTGTCTGATTAATTCCAGGCTTCCTTTATTCCAGCTCGTTTCACTCATTGGTCTAGTGGTCTTCAACAATCTGCTTTTTGATACCTCTTTATAATACAGCTTCCTATTCTAGTAGCTTCTTTCCAATCACTGCAGGTTTATAGAACTCTCTTCATGCTGACTGTTTTCCTCCTACCTATAGCCTTGGTCTTTTCAAGACTAAGTTCAATAGATATTGCGGTAATTAACTTTCGTTTTTTTAGCTCCTTACATCAAGTGGCTTCATGCCTTGTCTGGAGCGATTTCCATAAAAAAAATGATTCATTCCTCATCAAATGGAAATTTGCCACTATTGAGCTTCCTTGTATGTAGCTTTGATTAAGTTCTTCTATGAACTTCCCTGCTCTCTTATTCTGTCGCCATCTTGTCTTCAGCTCTCTTTTCGTGTACTTCTCTCTCTTCTTTCACACGATCAGTGTTGCTGGTATCTCATACTCCTATGCCGTGTTTTTCAATCTGTTCCCAATTAAAGGTCTCTGCTAGTTTTGTGGTTGAGGTCTTCTAAGGTAGGCATTTGGTAGATTATGTCTGAATGAAAAATTTGAAATCCTAAACTTTAAAGACCCCCGAAATCTATTAAACTGTGGAAGTGAGATAGCAAACAGCTGCCTACACAGAAATAAATTTACCTTAGGCTAACGATACATAAATAAATAAATAAACAAATAAGTAAAAAAACTAAACTAAACAAAAACCTAACAATTAAAAAAATTAAAACCTAAAATAGCAATACAAGGAACCACGTGTTAAAATAAATTCACCCATTATAAAATATAATAAAATTATAATAATTAGTATATTAATAAGCAAATGTTTATAATATTTTAACTTTAGTTGATTTTGACATTCTCTGCGTTCCTACTTCCAATTGTCTGCTGCCGTATTTCGATGTTTTGACGCCGGTTTTTCCCGTTTTTTCGACCCACTCGGTCTTTTATTGTTGTCTTCTGAAAATGAAAGTTTTTCTTTCGAAAATTTAATTTTGCCGAACTGTTACTTACCAGACAGTACTTACTATTTTGGTATTTAATCAGTTTTTCGTGAAATTATTAATAAATCGTTTTGAGTTTCACTTTCTCTCTTCGTTTATTTCTTTTCACTTTTCCATCTTACGGCAACTACATCGCATTGCTATAGCCTCGGACGACTAATCTGCACTTATTTTTACCAGCAATGCTTCAAGCAAACTACAATCTCCTTTTATATATATATATATAGAGAGAGAGAGAGAGAGAGAGAGAGAAAGAGAGAGAGAGACAGAGAGACAGAGAAAAGAAAATGATGATAAAACAAATGTAAAGTTATGAAGAAGCAGAAAGTTTTTGTAACATATTATGAGGTTTAATTCATTACAAGGACTTTCTGCATTTTTTGTCTCTTTCAGAACTAATAAACGATTGAAAATCTTTTAAAAATTTATAGTGTTAACCAATGCTTTATAATTTATTGTTTTTTCCTACAGATGAAAAGACTTATTTCTTTGAAAAATCATGGTTTAAATGATTTTTTATAAACTTTTCTTTGTTGTATTGTTTGAATATAAGAAACTTGTGGTATATATGTTTTAATTCCAGGGTGTCAAACCATCTTCTCTTCGTGGTAGGTATATTCTGTCTTTATTTTTTCAATTTTCTTTTCTTTTCACTTTTGCTGGGGATGAAGCATCCTACTGGGTGCCAGACACTCACTGGCTAGTGCAACGACTCAAACCGAGAGATCTTTTCAAGATTCTAACCGTCTATTTAAGTACAATTGTCTGGATCTCTCTTGTCCTTGGTTCACCGAGTATATTCGTCAGGTAGTTTTTGAAATTCTTTTTTCATGAACCAAGTGGCTCCAATGATTATTAGTTTTTATAATGTTGTACAGAAGACCTTGATATTTAGTTATCTTTTCTCGCCCACCTTAGTTTAAGCCAGCATCATTAGGGACACTGACTTCAACTAGGGTCACTATATAAAGTTTAACAGCTCCATATGTAGCTGTAGGAATTGCATAGTCATAAGGGATGGTGCATGACGCATTTTGAACAGTTTTTTCTGGTATATGTACCCAGGACTTGCTGCTACACTGAATATTCAACGTTTTACAGATGGTTCAGTTGAGATATTTACACACTCCATTGTGTCGCATTGTATAGTAGCTGTCTCCTGGCAGAACCTTACACCTTAATGTCAGGTGGCTCACACTCTCTACTTCTGTGTGGCAGAACCTGTACTTGTTGTCGTTGCTCAGACCACTCATCTTCAGAAAAGCATTGGTCATCAAATCTTGATCTTAGGCAGCCATTATTATCCTCTCCTGATCATAATCGAACGATCCTCTTTCAAGACAGTTTACAGAGCCTTCCTTCAGTTTACAGAACATTTTTGGCATGTTGTTGTTGGCTATTTTTCATTTTCTACTATGAAAGGTCTTGGTGTATTTCTGATGGCTCGTTTGGGCTATTTCCGTGGCATGCTTGTTTGGTGTTTCTGTATCATCTGTGAGACAGTCTTATCCAAAATGTCTAGCCAGTTTTGTGATGGAGGTTGTTCTACTGACTCTTGTTTCTTGATGTTGATGTACCATCATACGGTTTGGGTTCCGGGAGCTCATCAGATATTGGGCAGTGCTCACAATAGTGGCTCGATGTTGATTGTTAATTTCTGAGAGACCCATACCTCTTGCTCCTTAGGAAGATACAGGCTTGGTAGACACTGGTTTCTGTACATTACTCTGTACATTGTCAACATTTACCTTGTTTTTATGTCTAGTTTGTTAATATCCTTTTGAAGCTACTCTATGATGCCAAAGCTGTATGTTATCACTGGCATGTAAAGTTGGTTAATGGCAGTTATTTTGTTTTGTTTGTAAGCTGTGTTTTGCAGATTTTTCTTACACTGCATACATATTATATGCCAATGTTTTCTCTTATCTTGGCGTGTTTAATTGCATCATTCACTTCGATGCCAAGGTATTTATATTGTTCCTGCTCTTCTAGGTCTTTCATGCCAGTCTCTTCATCAAGCTGTATCTTTTCCGTGTGGATCTTCTTCCCAGTTATGAGGGAGGATTTTGTCCGGGCTAAACTTCATTCCAATATCTTTAGAGAAAGTATGTACAAGAGTCAACTTAAGTCAGTGTCTGAGCTGGTATACAGCTTAAAGTCATACTTGAGGAGAAAGTGGTTGACTCTTTTGTTTGGGTTTTGTTGGAGGGTTTGGCTTTAGTTGTAGGCACTCTGGCACATTTTTTTCTTCTAATTTTACTCCAGCATAAGTTCTCAGAAATCAAGGGGCCCCTTCCAGAGGTTAACACTTGATCTATTTATGAGATACATAGATATCCGAGTGTTCCATTAAAGTTCTCCTTTATTTCTCAAATGTTGAGTAAGTAAAGAAGCGAAGAACATTAATTTTCCTCTCCCCAGTTGATCAGTTAACTATATTATAGCATATCTTTCTTGTTTTATCTTGATCTTACCGGATTTCAAGGCAAAAATTCATCTGGTCTGGTGGAGTATCCAGCTAAGTGCTGTTATCAGAAGCAACATCACTTGGAGGTGCACCATTCCTCGTATGAGTTAGTGCATAGCCGTGTCGAGGGAGATCGTATTTGGGCTTCGAGTACTATGTTATTTTGAATATTTGGTCAAGGTTTACTTGTAGGGGAAAGTATCCTCATCCCAGGTTGTCCTGACAAACCCCTTTACAGAGAGACCGTAGACACTGAGAGTAGGCCTTCGTTTGTGTCGACGTTGATAAATCATTGTGGGAACAAAAAGAGCAAAATGTTAATGATACTACAAAAACAATTCTGTTATGGGACAAACCATTAAATGAACTATTTTCTCCCATGGCTTTCTCTCATTTAACCTACTTTGCTTTCCTCAACATGTAATATAATTAAAACTAACAAAACAGAAAAATATATTGAATAGATATAGGTCTATTCGTACACATGTGCAGTTATGGATTATTCCATGTTAACTGTTTGAAGTTATTGTTTTTCCTCCTGATAGATGCTGAACACGTTTCGACGTGACAGAACCGGATGGCGATTAGTGCTACCGGAAACGACTAGGGAACGGAAATAAGTCAGCTTATTATGACAGACGTGTTTGATTGTTTGTTCGCTATTTTATTGGCAAATCTAGTTCCAGTTTGCGGTTATTATTTTGTGAAAATGCTTTTTTTTCGCCACGGTAACTGGAAAGGGAATATTTCAGCACGTACCTACACAGAGGTAACAGTGAAATGGCTTCTTTTCTGATTTTCTGGTTCAAAATTGATATTCTAATATTTTTTGTTTTCAATTAAATCATTATTTTATATTCCCCCGGGCAACGCCGGGACACGGGTCTTGCTAGTAATCTATTATTATACTAAGGCTGAGTTAATCAACGTTTGTTTCCCTAATGGCTTTTACTTTATATTTTAATCACACAAAATACATGTTAAAATATTCCTTGGCTTTAGGATCGAGTTACAAAAATCCATTTTAATTGTTCTAATTAGCCGTGATTTGCAATTTACTCACCAAATCACCTTATCTCTTATTATGTTTTTGTTTATTACTCTCAGCCTCTCTTACTATATGTTGCTTAATCCCCATTTAAATGTTATACAGTTTCTATCACTCTCGCTTCCACCGCTCTTTCTTTATCTCTCTCTCTCTTTTTCTGTCTCTCTCTGTTTATTAACAGTCAAACTTAATAATACTAACTATAAAACAAAATATTGTAATAGTCGAGTAAAAACAATAGGAAATGTAGCCACAAGTATTAATACCCATAGATGGAGAGAAAAATAAAGAGCGATATAGAGAGACAGAGACAGATACACAGAAACAGAGAAACAGAGAGAGAGAGAGAGAGAGAGAGAGAGAGAGAGAGAAAGAGAGAGAGAGAGAGAGAGAGAGAGAAAGAAATATAGAAACAGAAATAATAATTTTTAATTTTGTCTTTTTATTTAAACAAAATTAACTGGCTTTGCAAACTCACTTTTTCCTGGTCTAAACAATCTTATCTGAGCTAAATTGGTGACCTAATGGGTCAAATGTTTTCTAGTAGCTGTATAATCTTGCTCTCTGCCAACAGTAACTGCTCATATGGTTGTACAGTCCTGTTTCTGCTACTAACAAGTCCTAATATTAATGTTCAGTCCTGTATCCAATACAAATGAGGCCTCCTATAACTGTATAGTCCTACTTCCGCTAATAAGGGGTGCTAATATTGCTGCACAATCCTGCCTCTGCTACAAAAGAGTACTCATATGAATGTATAGTTCTGTGAACAATGAATTCATAAGACTATACAGTCCTTCCTCCTGATACAAAGAAGTCTTTATATGTCTGTAAAGTGCTTCCTCCTCTATAAAGGAACACGAATATAGCTGTAAAGTTTTTCCTTCTCTAAAAAGGAGTCTTCATATAGCTTTACAATTCTTCTTTCCCCATACAAAGAAGTCCACATGTGGCTTTAAAGTTCTTTCTCCACTACAAAAGAGTACTTATATAGCTGTACAGTTCTTCCTCCCCATTAAAAGGAGTCCTCATATGGCTATAAAGTTCTTTAGTACCTACAAAGTAGTTGTACTATGGCTTTACAGTCCTAACCTGGCTAGCAAGGAGTCCACATATGACTTTATAGTTCTGACTCAGCTACCAATGTGTCCTAATATGACTGTACAGTCCTGCTCCTGTTTTTAAGAAATAAAAATATTAGTTCTTTTATCTTTTCACAACCAATGCTCGGATCCTCACTTCTCCCAGTCGAAATGAATAGTTCTCTCATTTAGGAAGCTCCTTCACCTCAGACCTGAAATGGAAGACCTACATCAAATCTGTTGCTGGAAAAACGGTTAGATGGTGATCGCACTCCAGAAGGTACCTCACCTCTGATGCACTCCTCTACTTGTATAAGAGCCAGATAGTACTAAGATACAGTACTGCTGTCATATCTGGAGAGGTGCCGCTCGGAGCACCCTCTCCTGTCATAGTACAAAATCGGCTTCACAATCTCGTGGGAGATGATCTCTTCGCGTTCCTACAGCCTCTTTCACACAAAAGAAATGTTGCTAGTCTCTCTCTACTGCATCGCTATCTTCATAGTAGGTGCTCGACTGAACTATAATCCCTGGTGCCCCTCCTCCATAAGGCGTCCACAGCGTGAACTCGTCTAGCTACAACAACAGCAAAGATTTGTTGGATAATCAATTCCTCTTACGTAATCTTGTGCCTGCCCCAGCCATTTGTTTCCGATCCCCTCGAGCAGATGAGTAGCGGCGATTATAGTCCAACTGACAATCTCTTTAACCCTCATCCTCGAGTGGCCCCCGTGATAAGTGGTGATACATAAGTAAGAAAAGCTATGTTTCATTTCTTATCTCATCATTCGTGAGAGGTAAATAAATAGGGACGCATGTTTATTTAAGGATTTTTCTTATTTCTCAGATCTTGAGTAAGTAAAGCGTGTAAGAATAATAATTTGATCCTCCCCAATGAATCACTTCACTACGTTATAGTTTCTTTGCTTTATGGTCTTTGCTTGGTTATGTTTGAATCAAAAACCAGAATTCATTTGGTCTGGTGGAGTATCCGGCTTAGTGTTGTTACTTGTGACAGTGTCATTAGAAGAAGGTGTACTATTATTTTCATAGTATGAGCTATAGTGTATCCATGCTGAGGGAGTTCTATATTTAGTTTAATTTAGTGGTACTTTCACAGATTAGAACCCACACTAACTTTTTCCCTAATCCTAACCCTAACCTTAAACCCTAACCCTAACCCTAACCGTAACTCTAACGCTAATCCTAACCCCCATCCTGACCCTAACCCTAACGACGAGGTCAAAGTTAACGTGGATCCTAATCTGTGAAAACACCAATTTAGTTTAATGCAAAGAGGCTAAAAAGGTGGTGGAAGCCCTTTTTCAAAATTCAGGCACCTCCGATTTTTGTGAAATTTTAACAAGAAATATTGTACATCAATTAATAAATGTTCCCCAAATTTCAGTCTTTTTGGAGTATGTTAAAGGGGTTTTAGAGCACATCATATGGCCACAACCATTGATTGGAAATTAAAAATATATCAGATTGACATTGAATTTAATCAATAGTCATTAGACACACATTAAGCAAAAGATGCCGCAAATTAAAATTTTGCGAATTCAAATTTTGCGAATTCAAATTTTACGAATTCAAATTTAGCGAATTAAAATTTTGCTTTAAGTGTTAATTTAAGAATCTTCCCTACTTCTAAAACATTGAGTTACTAAAGCAGTGAAGAATAATAATTTTCTTCTACCCAATTGACCACTTAACTATGTTAAAGTTTATATTTCTTGTGGTCGTTGTTTGGTCTTGCCGGATCTCAGGACAAGAATTCATCTGGTTTGGTGGAATATCTAGCTTAGTGTTGTGGTAGCATCACCAAGAGAAGGTGCATCATTACTGTCCTCGTATGAGCCAGTGTGTAGCCATGTCAAGGGGATCTTATTTGGAGTTTGAATATTATGCTATTTTTATTTGAATATTTGGTCATGGTTCACTTCTAAGGAGACTTATTCATATGTCAGGGTGTCATGTCAAATCCTTGTACAAAGAGACTGAAGATACTAGAGGGTAGTGTCTGGTAGGCATTCAAACTTTCTCTACATGTCTCTTTTTTAATTTTAATTCAGTTTGTTCTCAGAGATCAAGGACTCCCCTCCTAGAGCTAACACTTGATTTCTTTATAACTTACACGTATACCCAAGGGATCTTTTAAGGATTGACATTGTCCCTTTTAAAGCTCATTCAGTTATTAAACTCGACTTTTTGGCACAATCATCTCGCGAGGGGGAGGTTGGCGTAAATAAAAAGCGGAAAACAAAGATATTTTTTACATCTGTACACCGGAACTTAAGTCGATTGAAAAAAAGCTAATAATTCACCTTGGCAGGTGAGGGTATTTTCTTGACGGCATTTTATCTAATAAGTTTATTCATCTTCATTTTCTATATTTCTGAGTAACTAGCCACCCTCCTCGCCAGTCAACCATGCTGAATGAACCCATATGGAAGGTATTACAGGATTCTATAGAACCAATAGTGCTCACGGAGTAACCTGACACACACATAACTGAATACACACTGGCCAAACATTTGGGACAAGACTGTCTCACAAATGAGACAGAAACACCAAACAATCCTGCAACAGAAATAGCCCGAAAGAACCGCCAGAAATACATCAAGATCTTTCATAGTAGAAAACTGGAAGGATGGATCAACTAACAACGTGCTAAATATTTTCTGGAAGAACTATCTCAGGAACAGATAGATAAGTAAGGCTCTGTAGACTGTCTCAAAAGAAATTTACTCCCCTATAAACAAGAGAGGATGATAATGGCTGCCCAGGATCAAGGCTTTATGACCAATGTTTTTAGAAGATTAGTGGTCTCAGCAACGACAACAAGTTCATGTTCTGTCATACAGAAATAGAGGGTGTGAGCCACTTGATATCCAGTTGTAAGGTCCTGCTGGGGGACAGTGACTATACTATGCGACACAATTATTTTGATTGTTTAAACATAAGAAATACTTAGACAAAAACGTTGGAAGACCAAACTGAAGCAAAATACAGATAGCAGCCATAAAATGGACAACAATATAACTTTGATCTAAATTTAAATTATAACAAAATCAAGTGTTAGCTCCAGGAGGGAGCCTTTTGATCTCTTTGAATTAACTGAAGCAAAATATTAAAAAACAGAGTTTGAATTACCTACTAGACACTATCTTCAAGTGTCTTCAGTCTCTCTCCAGGGGTTTTTCAGGACAACCTGACATGAGGATACATCGCCTTACAAGTAAACCCTGACCAAATATTCAAAATAATAGTATTTGATGCCCAAATAAGATCCCTTCGGAATGGGTACATTCTTACTTATATGAGGAATGGTACACTTTCTCCTAGTGATGCTACCTCAAGTAATAACACTAAGCTAGATATTCCACCAGACTAGATTAATTCTTTCTATTATTCGCATTATTCGGACTACTGCTCTCATCTTGAATATTATCCTCACAACGTTTCGACTGATATAACCTCCGACCTTCTTGACGTTCATCTTATTGAACTTTGAAATCCTTTAGTCAAACTCGGGAATGTTGATCTCAGAAATTTGTACAGAATTTTTAAGGAACCCTTTATTTAATCCGCAGGGGTAGTTTACTCTTGTTCTGTCAGCACTTTTATCCGTCGCATTGTGAGAATAACTTCGAAGATGAGAACAGTAGTTTTAATAATACAAATAATACAAATTATCAATCGTTATCTAAAAAATTCCGAAATATAAGATGAATTGATGCCCTGTAATCTAGCAGACCAAGCAAAAACCACATAACATGTGGATACATTTTTTTTACTATTATTTTTTAAAACTTTGTTCGCCCCAAACAAGACACATTTCTATTGAGACGTAAGGGGCTACTGTGAATAAGGGACCACACCTACAGGGAAATCCTAAGTAGGGAGTTGAGCAGCGAGATGTCTGTTCATATTATATTTAAATCTCTACATATTAGTACAGTCGGGGAAACAGGGAACAGAGAGGAAATTCCAAAGGCTAACAGTTTGAGGAAAGAAACTATTAGAGTAGAAAGCTTTTCCGGTGAAGTGGTGAGATGTAGCTGCTTGTTGTGTTGGTCGAGGTATTCATGTCGAAGGGACACCAGTGCCGTGAGTTCATCTGAGCACATTCCATTGAAATACTTGTAAAACAGAGATGCAACATTGAGGCGATAAGACAGAGATTGGAGTCAAGTCGACAGTGCAGGACCTATTAGATCGGAGACTAGTTTTTTGACCCTGTCTAATATGGAGAGACAAGTGGTTGATGCTCCAGCCCAGATGTGGCAACAATACTCCATGCATTGGCGAATGGTCGCCTTGTAGAGATATAGGAAGCTGACAGGTGTGAGAAAATTTCTAGCATGGTAAAGGGAGCCCACCTTCTTCGCAGCAGCCTTGGCAATGTCTTCTATGTATTTGTTTTCAATTCATGTTTCCCGTGTATATTAGGCCGAGGAGTTTAAATGATAGACTCTCATGTAGGGTGCTATTAGCCATGGCAATCTGTGGTTGAAAATATGTCTTATAATTGTGATAGGAAAGGAACTTTGTCCTATTGAAAATAGACTGCCTGCCTGTAAAAAGATACCTCCAACTCCCCTTCAAATCCATCCTAAGTTTTAATCTTAAATAGATGGTATCTTGCACTCCCAGAGTTCAGATGGCACTCAAACAGAAAAGTTCGCCAGTCCCAGCTAAATTGCATGTTTAAATAGCACTTTGTGTCTTTGATTTATACCTAAGTTAATCAGCTTTCTCTCCCATGCGTCTCTACTTCATCCTACTGCCCAGAGAAATGACTGTTCACAATATTTTACCTATTATGAGAGGATAACCTATCTTTAATTTTCTGTCGTCTCTGGAAGGTGACATGAAAACTTATTCTAAGTTGAAACTTAAATTTATATATATATATATATAATTTTTAACCTGCGTGGCTCTGAAATACTTGGAATGGTAGACGGGCGCAGAATTACCCCTCTCGGTGTCATGGACCCATACATCTTATCACCCATCTAGGAGAAGGAAAACTCTGATATAAAAACTTTGCTACTTACGTCTTGGCACCGAACCACTGAGGCAGGAGGTCTCCTTAGTCCTGGTTGACAACCTTCCTAGAGCTGGAGACTCGAACAAACTATCCGATTTGCAAACGCAAAATTGTTTAAGCAGTAGATGGGCTCTGCCTTTACACTCTTTTTTGGTCTATTAGCCAGGCGCAGATGTACCATAACAGGGACGCCTCAAAGACATCCAGTGCTTGGCATTGTTTCGTGATAGTACAGGAGTCCTAACTCTTAGATAGAGGTTGTATAATATCGGCATAACTATAGTGCAATGTCGCGCATGAGAAAGGACCCTGCACGAGACGTGCAGGGTCCTTTCTCATTAGAACACAATAATTGAAATCCAGACGCCCACCAAAAACACAACACATTCGCCTTATCCCTTAAGGCATGCATTCAAAATATCCGACGGCTTAGAACCAACGTCGATGACATAGAATCCTTTCTGTTTGTAAACTTCATGGATATACTACCACTCTTAAATCTCCTCAAATCGTTTTGACATGACTGGATACCTTTCACTCTATCGTAAAGACCCTGACAAACATATGCACAGACTTATATTCAGAACACCCTTCACTTGACTAGAGAACATAGTCTTGATTCAGATGATCAAGCCTACATGTGCTTTAGATTAATCTTACAACACAGCATTACTTACTTATATTTCATCTACAGTTCTCTATCAACCTAGGACTGTACACTGCTCAACTTTGTCTCTGATAGCATAGATGCAGTATTCTCACTAGTTCATGTATTTGGGGGTTTTAATATCCACCACCGTTATTGGCTTGGATTCTTGATTTATAGAGACGTAGCTGGTAACTGTACGTATAATTTCTCCATTGCACACTCGCTCTGACAGACTGTCCTGACCTGCCTCCCAGATCGTGAGGACCAGCAATCCTCAGTTCTCGACCTATTCTTGACCTCACTGTCCGAGGTAGCCCACTCAGGACGCTGATCACTTTGTGGTAATGATTAATATCACCTTAAAGTCTCGTCCTACAGCTGATCAGCCGTTACTCAAATTAACGAGATACTTCAAACAGGCTGACTGTGAATGATTGAGATTACATCAGAGATACCTATGGAGTAAAACTTTTTCTCTCCCTGTTGATCAGTGTGCAAATGAGGTAATCAAATGGGTCAAAGTAGGAATTGAAGCACATGTCACCATGCGGAAATTCTATAACAAGCCCCACTCTCACCAATACAGCTGCTATGGCTCAGAAGCAGCAAGCAGTCCGCCAATTCTACCGCCATAAGTCAACTAAAAATAGACAGAAATAATTGTAAAATTGTAATAGCCGCACGTAAGAGAAACTATACAGAGATGACCAGAAAGCGCATTGAGTCAGAGAAACTAGAAACTCACGATTTCTAGAAAATCTATAATAGTGTGGTGAATAATTGGAAATCAACAATTCCCATGATATCCAATCACAATGATGTCGTTTGCACGGCAACTGATAAGGCTGGACTACTTGCCTAGCGGTTCGCCTTTAACTCTACTTTGAACACCAGAAACTACTCCCTCCCAAATTTCCCATTGCAACTGAAGCCACACTTGATGACCTGATCATCACCTCTTCCCATGCCCATAAGATCATAAAAAAACTTGATACCTTCAAAGCTGGGTCTGATCTTAGCCCAGTAATAGTAATACATAAATGATCTGCTGAGCTGGCCCATCTTCTCCAAACTCTTAAATAAATGCCTTGCTGAATCTTGCTTCCTTGATGGCTGGAAAATTGCTTCTGTGGTACCAGTTTTCAAGAATTCTGGAGACAGAACTGATCCTCAGAATTATCGCCTTATCAGTCTACTCCCATTCTTTGCTTAAATCTTTGAATCGTTAATCAATCTAGCGATAGTCTGCCACCTCGTTAATGCTACACTTCTTTCTGACCATCAGCATGAATTTAGGCAAGCACGTTCTACTGCGGATATCCTAACGGTCATCTCCGAATGCATATACCATACACTGGACAAGGCAGATGAAGCTAGGGCAGTAGCGCTTGATATATCAAAAGCCTTTGACAAGGTCTGGCATTTAGGTTTTCTAATAAAAATGAATTCATATGGTATTACTGGGCGAATGTTTAATATAATTAGATTCTTCCTATCCAAAAGAAAGATCCAGGTTCTCCTGATGGTCGCACATCCAAACAACATGACATTAAGGTGGGTGTACCTCAGTGATTGATCTTTGAATCTTTATTGTTCCTGATTTTCATAAACGACCTCCCTAATGAAATTGTGTCCGAGATGGGTATATTTGCTGATTGCATCACGGCCTACTCTCGACATGTGGGTAAAACGAAGGTGCACATATTCAAGGCAATGGCTGAATCCTTAGAAAATAACCCTCAGTCTGTAATTAAATGGGGACATAAATGGATGGTAATATTTAATGCTACTAAGACAATGCTCCTTTTCTTTAACAATTATGAGAAACTTTTACAACCACCGATTGCCATGGCTCATAGAATCATACCCGAGAGTCCAACATTCAAACTCATCGGCCTAACATTCACAGGTAACATAAATTGGAACAAATACATAGAAGATACTGCCAAGCTTGCTGCAAAGAAAGTGGGCTCCCTCTACCGGGCTAGTAAACTTCTCACACCTGCCAGTATCCTATATCCCTACAAAGTCACCATCCGCCCATCCACGGGTATTGTTGTCACATTTGGGCTGGTGCACCATCCACCAGTCTCTCCCTCTTAGACAAGGTCCAAAAAAGAGTCGTTAATCTAATAGGTCACTTACTATGCACCAACATTCAGCCTCTGTTCCATCGCCGCAATGTTGCATCCCTGTGCTTGTTTGACAAGTACTTCAGTGGAATGTGCTCCGATCAACTTGCTGCATTGGTTCCTCCTTTGACGTAAATACACCCGACCAACACGATAATCAGCTAAATCCCATCCATCCACTCTGGTGGTCCACAGATGCCAGAGGGTTTTCTACTCTAATAGCTTTTATCCTCGAACTGCTAGCCGTTGGAACTCTCTCCTGCTCCATGTTTTCTCTGACAGCACCAACAAGCAGAAAATTAAATGTAATGTGAACAAACATCTTGCTGCACAACTTCCTCACTAAGGATGCCCCTATAAATCTGGCCCCTAATCTACAGTAGTTATTTATCTACCTCTCACAGCGGTAAGATGCGACACAAGGTTAGGAAAGTGGGATTAGAAAAACCAGCGCCTGAGAAGTTGAGCACTCTGGCCATTAAAAATTGCCTGGGCAGCCCCGTCGGCATTCCCCGGTAGGGGCGCCTCAGGCTATTAGCAATAAACTAACCCCTTCTCAAAGAGTGAGAAGGCAAAGCCTGGGAGGGTGGACCACCTAGAACTGCACAGGACAGACCCATAGAACGGCGTAAATCAAGCCCCGAAGGCCAAGACAATACCAGTTTATGGGGTGCAGTACCCATCGGAACAGATACTACACTTTGATCTTGGGCAAAAGGGCCCCTAATCTACAGCAGCCCATATGTCTCAGCGGAAATATGCCTTGTTTGGGGTGAATAAAATAAAAAACTTGAAAAATTTCTTACTTCCTTCTTTCTTTCCTGTTTTCCACGTTTTCCTTGTCTTTCATATTCCGTTGTTTTCCTTTGCTTACTCTATTTTGTCTTCTTCTTTTTCTTTTTTTTCTTCTTTTTCTTATATTTCTTATCTTTCTTCTTCTGCCCCTTCTTTTTCTTCTTATTCACATTCTTCTTTTTCATATACCCATTCTTCTTCTTCTTCTTCTTCTTCTTCTTCTTCTTCTTCTTCTTCTTCTTCTTCTTCTTCTTCTTCTTCTCATTATTATTATTATTATTATTATTATTATTATTATTATTATTATTATTATTATTATTACCCTAACTAGGAGTGTTCACACAAGTCAGTATCAGTGGCGTTCCCTGGAGTCAATAAGTGACAATAAGTCTCCCCAGATTTCCAGCACTATCCACCTTTTTTCGGTATGCAATGCAAATCACTTTACATTATAGCAACAGCCGTTTACCATTGATTTAACGCTAGCAATGACCGTTGGTCTTCTAATATCCTTATTCTTAGTTAGAAGTATTATTTCTTTCTTCGTATTTTCTCACGGTTTTCTTTTCTTTCATCTTCATCCTTTCCTTTTTCGTTCATCCCCCCTTTCCTTTTTCTAGAGTCTTTCTTTCCTCCTTTTTTTCTTTCCTTCCCCCATTCCTTCATTTCTATTTTCACGTTTGTATTCTTTTTAAAATTCTATGTTTTTCCTTCCATTCGTCTCTTCTTCCCTTCCTATTCATTCACGTTATTCCCATGCCCCTGCCCTGTTTTTTTATTCATATTCTCCTATATCTTTCTTATTCTTTTTTTTATCGTAAATCATTCTTCGCTATTTTCTTCTTTACTTTTTTCCTATTTTTCATTTCTATTATTTTCACTTTCATATAACTTATTTCAACTTTCCTTCACTTTTATATTCCACCATTTCATTCTTTCCTTTCATGTTTTCACATCTTTCCCTTCTTCCCTTCGTTTGCCCCTTTCTTTCCTACTCGCGTATTTTCCCCGCTTTTTTTTCTTCATTCATTTCCCTTGTTCATATTTTTCACGTTTTTATTCACTTTCGAATTCCACCTTTCTTTCTTTCTTTTTCCATTTTCTTTCTTTCTTTCTTTTTTCTTTCTTTCTTTCTTTTTTTCTTTCTTTTGCTTTCTTTTTTCTTTCTTTCTTTCTTTCTTTCTTTCCTTCTTTTTTCTTTCATTCCCTCCTATTTTCTGTCTTTTTTCTCATGTATTAAACTTCTCTTCTTTTGTATATCTTTCTTTTTATTCTCCATTTCTAATTTTTTGTTTTCTTTTTCTTCTTACTTTTCATCCTTCCTTCATTATTTCCTCTTTCTTTCTTTCATGACTCATTCTCTTTCATCTTTCTCTCTTATTTCTCCCTTAGTTCTCCCTCCTACTTCCTTCATTTCTCTCTCTTCTGTCCTTTCTCTTCTCTTCCCTTCTTTCTTCTTCCTTCTTTTTTCTTCCATTCTGTCTCTTTCTCTCTTCTTTACTCCTTCTTTTTTATTCTTTCCCCTTTCTTCCTTTCTTTATTTTTTCCTTGTTTTTCCTTTCTATTTATCATTTTCTCTCATCTTCCCTTTCTTTTTTATTTTTTATTTATGTCTTATTCTTTTCCCTTCTTCCATTCTCTTTCCCCCTTCCTTTCTCTTTCGTCTTTTTCTTTCTCTCTCTTCTTTCTTTCTCATGTTTTCTTTTTTCCTGTCTCTTTCTATCTTCTTTTCTCTATATTTCTTCAAAACTCTTCTAAAAGATGAAATTCACAATTTGAATAATACAAAAATAACCCATCAACACAATAAAAACAAAACTCCTAGAAATGAAAAATATAAAAATGTTATAAAAACCACTCTAACTACCCTAATATCTATATATCAATCCCAATGGAAAATAATGACCTAAAAGGTTGCATTGCTGTAAAACCAAACAAACAAACATAAATCTATATTTCTTCCTTCCCTTTTCTTTTTTCTTTCTCTGTATTCCTTTATATTTCTCTTTCTCTTTCTCTTTTCTTCTTTATTTCTGTCTCTTTCTTTTCTCCTTTCTTTCTCTTTTTCCTTCTTTACTCGTTCTTCTGTCCTTTCTACTTTCTTCTTTTTCATTCTCTTCTCTTTCATCCTTCTATTATGTTTTCTTTGTTTCTCTTCCCTCCTCTCTTTCTTCGTTTTTTTCTGTTTTCTTCTCCCTTTCTTTTTTCATTCTCTTTCTTTTCTTTTCGTCTTTTCTATCTTCTCTACTTTTTCTTTCCTGCTCAATTCTTATTCCTCTACCCTTTAATGTGTCTTGCTTTCCACTTTCTTCATCTCTTTCTTCATCTATTTCTTCTTTAATTTTTCTTTATTCCTTCATGTCTTTTTTTCGTGTCTTTTTCTCTTTCTTTCTTCAATTCTTCTTTCTTCATTACATTTTTGCTCTTCTTTCATTTCTTCGTTTCTCTCTTTCTTCTTTTGTTATTTCTTCTTTCCTTTCCTCACTCTTCTTCCTTCATTTTCTCATTCTCTGTCTTCTTTCTTCCCCTCTCTTTCTCTTTTCTTCTTACCTACTTAATTTTTACTTCCCTCCCTTTATTCTATCTCGCTCTCAATCCCCATTTCTCTTCTGACGTTTGACCCAAGTCAGAACTTATAATCACCTAAGTGGACTTAGCTAATTTAATCTAAATAATACAAATATTGATATTGATAAAGTCAAGATTAATAAGCCAAGAGCTAATGAAAGAGTCATCGCTAATTTCGATATTGTTCCTATGTCATAATGGCGTCATCAATAATGGTGGCTCTGTTAGTTGGCTGTTGTGTTTTACGGCATGTCAACCATCGTTGGGTCATTTTATGCCGAAACCATACAAATGTTTTGTATACGATTTCTTTTTAGATTAATTTGTTGTATATTTAGTAAAGAAATATTCTGTAAATGATAATTTCTATTTAACCCATAGATAAGGTCATGGCAAGTACTACCACTTCTCCAGGTCAGAATGGACTTGAGAATAATGGTAATTAAGTTGTAACTCCACACTCCCCAAAGTTCCCAAATTAGGGCATCATCACTGGATTCACTTTAAGGTAATACGCTGGCCGGATCATCAGTAATGTATTGAGACAATGAAAAGATATCCACAAAAGATTTCCTTACAATCTTTCAGGTGAACCTGCAGTTTTATTTATCTAAAACACATTTTATTGCAAACTACGGACGGTAATTATCGTTGTGGCGGCACGACTAAGTGGATACATGACCAGCGTAGTGTCAATTCTTTTTCATCCCGTTCGGGTGATCCAGTTAAAGCAGCACCTCATCAGTTTCTGCTTGATCTTCCCCGGGGAAGATCAATCGACTTGAAGAATCCTCCAAGCCACGCGGATCAAGCGATACCAGAAACAAAGCATGCAAAGTAGGCGCCGCTTTAGCAGACGGCTCAAAACAGGCAAGGCATGAATTTTGACCGCTCTTCTAGGCGAATCAGTCGTCAAATTGAACCACGGACGTCGGATTCCAATCCTGATCACGCTTCCAGACGTAGGATTTATCCAGTTGAAGGAAGAGTGAAAGCCCTGAATAATGGGTACTCGACCAGGCGTAATAATGAGCAATCTAAGAGGATATCACAGGAAGTAAATAATGGCGAGAATTCTTCCCGATGCAATACTTACCAGAAAGAGAGGAACCAATCAGAATTTAGTTACGAACGATCTGTTAGAGGTAATAGCAATTTGGTCGATCCGAATATTGAGGAGTGGAACATAGATCGCGGATCAAAACATGGCATCAACCAATGCAATCTATATAACTTGAAATCTCAGCCTGATCGTCCTACACGTCGGAACAGTAAACAAACAGATCTGATACTTCCGGTGTGTCCACTCGATCGGCAAGGTATTCGAAATGCTAACATTAACATAAATGACGACGCGTTCCATCTGTACGGCTCTGAATATACAGCTCAACGAGAAAGTGTTTTAGTGGACAAAGCTGTCCGCAATTTGAACAAATCCCGGTGGGAGTTAATGTCCGGTGGCAAACCGGCCAAGCCGCCCGGGATGTCGCAACGGCCCAAAAAGAAAGATGTGACAAGGACGGACAAAAACACAAAATTAAACGTCCCAAAACGCTCTTCCAGATGGGAAACAATGAATATAGATAAACTTCACGACACACCCAATAATCCGGTTAAACGTGAACCGAAGATGCTCGGACCAATCCCGAAAAAGTCGATACCGAAGCGGACAGCGCAGTGGGAAGAGGTGGATAGGTCCATACAGATCTTTTCGTGTGACCAAGACCCTAACAAAAATACGACGAACCAAAGTCGGGCGTATCCGCAGTATACTGCAGCGGCTAAGAAAATGGATACATTAAATTATTCACGCCTGGAAAAAACGCCATTGCTTTTCTCCGGACAGAGACAAAGACCGTTGAAGCCAATGCATGTTTCAAAAATCGCCGGGGGCGACAACAGATGGGATTCTGATAGATTGTTTGATTGTGCAGCAAACATGGCCCAGCCGAACATGTTAATAGGGGATAATTCTCAAACATGCCAGCAATCTGCGTCATCAATTACAAAATCCACCGCGCACCGGGAAACAATGTTGATAGACCACTCCACCAATGCATTAACCTCGACTTCTATACCACAAGGCAGACATATCCAGCCAAAGCCGTCATATTACCAGAATCAACTTCGAAAAGTGACACCGCACCCAGTTTCACGGGACCGCTTACCTTCGTCGGCAAACTCTGCTTCGATTAGCCCCATGTTGCCAGAAAGCCGAGCTGTCAGAGTTCAAACACAAAAAGAGGTCATTCACGCAGACTCCCCGCTTAAAAGCACCGGGATCTTTTCGGAAGAGCAGTCGGGTCGCGGGTTGGTCGACACGGATTTTTCAGCGATGAACGAAGATAGCCGTCAATTAGGTGGTCAGGGGTTATGTTCCCGGAGTCAGCTGGAGGCAGAGTGTGAGGTCGTTGCCATGGATACCGGAATGCGGAGGTCATATGCAGGAGAAGCGTATCTGATGGACGGTTTCAATTCTGATGAACCGCTGATGGATTCTTATCGACTCGGACACATTCTTTGACATACGGTATTTCTTGATTATACCTGAAAACTTTGACAATTGAATAACACGCATGCACCTGTACGTGTAAACACAATTACGCACACGCACATTTTACAGACGCATGACACACACAAGCCAGTTGAATAACACACATATACATCCATGCAAACACAAATACACATATACACACAAACACGCATTTTACAGTTGAATAACAGACACATACAGATATACACATAAGTAAACATACTTTTATTTTATAGATATCTGACATAGACACATGGATGTTTAATAAAACGAACATACACACACGTTGATATACACGTACACAAACATTCTAGCATACATAATTTTTGTAAACGTATTCTACACACACACGCATGGCTGTTGACTAACACACACGCACACACAGAAGCATAACCAAATGCACACAGGCCCATCCAAACACACACACACACACACACACACACACGTAAACATACATATATGCATTTCTATTGCATACAGATACACAAATCTACACGCATTTAAACACACGTAATACTTGGTATACAATTTATTTTCGAAGTTTTATGCGTACAGGATTGTTTAAATATTTATATAATGCATCCTTCATGCAGTGATTCGCAAATGTTTCTGCTTCTGGTGGAGTTATTTTTTCAAAATTAATATAAGTAGATATTTTTTATGGAAATCGCTACAGATAAGACATTAAGCCACTTGATGTGAGGAGCTAAAAACTACCACTTCAAGGTAAAACGCTAGCAAACAATAAGCATTATATGGATAGATACCGATCCGGGAAATAGCAATTATCCCCCCTTTGTCAGAAACATCGCTCATGGAATGCGAGGATTAAAGCACAAAATAAGAGAAGCGTGAGTAACGACGCTGTCGAAAAAAACCCAAAGTACATTTTCTACTCATATAAGTAAATATATGTGTTTATATATATATATATGTATATGTATTATTATTTTTATTTTATGTATATACACATGATATATATATATATATATATATATATATATATATATATATATATATGTATATATATATATAAAGTTATGAAACTAAAAGTAAAATGTATACTTTTAAAATGTGAACTTATCGTGAAGTGTTTAAAGCCTAATATATGGGATAGAGCAATTATATAAATAAATGACAGAAGAGAAATAAAAAAATGTAAGAATGACAAATTTTTCAGATAAAGAATCTTTTTTTTTTCTTTCCTTAAGCCATGCTTTTAAAAGAATGGTTTTTTATCATCAGAGAAATTTAACTAGATATCTAAGTTGGCAGAGAATAAACCAAAAGTCATAATTTGAAAAAGTTATAAAAATGTAAATGTAAATGTGTGTGAAGAGTGTCGAAAATGCAAAAAATGTCCGGTTAAAAAATGTGCAGTGGCTTAAGGAAAATAAATAAATAAGCATTTTTTCTTGAATAACTGAAGATGTAATTTGTCATTCTTACATTTTTGATTTCTCATCTATCTATCTATCTATCTATCTATCTATCTATCTATCTATCTATCTATCTATCTATCTATCTATCTATCTCTCTCTCTCTCTCTCTCTCTCTCTATATATATATATATATATATATATTCAGTATTTACTTAAACAGTACTAGTATGAAAATATATTTATGTCAAGTAATCTACACAGAAACGCTCATGTTTAATTCCCGAATGCAATCATCAGGTATTTAGACGCATGACGTATGGTTTGCACTTGTTTTTTTTTTAATCTAAGTTATGTTTACTCTAGCTAACTAACAAATCGGAATCGTTGGTTTTATTACCCTCTGTCAGGCTATATTTCCATTGGCCAACCGCAAAACTCCTCCCAAACAAAAGGCTGTCAATCCCTTTTCAATGCGTATATGTATGTATGTATGTATGCACATGTTATATATATGCGTGTGTATTTAGTGTGTATTTTTGTAATTCGTGAAGAGTGCATAATTTCCGCATATTGTAGTATATTGATTACTAATTTATTGTTAGGTTACTGTTGTCTTTTGTATTTTAAAAAGTTTG
The DNA here is from genome assembly GCA_963556195.1 of Sepiola atlantica. Lineage (NCBI taxonomy): Eukaryota > Metazoa > Mollusca > Cephalopoda > Sepiida > Sepiolidae > Sepiola > Sepiola atlantica. The sequence continues at coordinate 78,392,086 of OY744518.1, forward strand.
TATTTTGAAAATGTCTTCACTTTTTATTGTTATTGGGCGGAAGAGGACCTTATAAGTGAGTCTTTTCTCCTGTAAACATTTGTATTTTTTTGTATTTGGAAAATATTAAATTATTATTATTATTATTATTATTATTATTATTATTATTATTATTATTATTATTATTATTATTATTTGTACTCACTAGGTCATCAGTGATTACTCACCGACCACCGGTGGTATTCCATGGAGTGTGAGTGACAACAAGTCTCCCCAGATTTCCAGTATTCTCCACCTTTTTTCGATAGCCACCGCAAATAACCTTTCAGTATCGCAACAGCCGTTTACCATTGATTTATCGCTGGTAAGGACCATTGGTCTTCTCTGGGATTTGGGTGGCAATAAGGCTCCCCAAGGTCCCAGCAAGCTACGCACTTCCAGTGGAGGTTTGGTTCGTGCTGTCCCTCCTCGGTCTTCTCATTCTCCTTGACCCTATGCAAATATTTTGTGTGGTATCAGCCTAGGCTGGTACCATTTTTTATTTTTTATTTATCTATTTCATTATTATTATTATTATTATAATAATAAATGCATACTTATTTGGTATACATTTTATCGTGTATTTTATGTATAAACTTTTATAAACTCGCATATATTTGGCATACGCTTTTATATTGGTATAAACTTTTATGCAAACATGTCATACACTTTTATCTTGGTATCTTAGGTATACCATTAGAATATTAGGTATAACATTGTGTGTTTTTGGTAGGCCATAAAGCTTGGGAACTTAAGGGTGATGTTCCAGGAGTTTAAGCCAGGAAGGGTAGTCCGCCAAAAATCTTTCTGAGTTCGCGTTTGAAGTATTGTGTGTTCGGTAGTATTTGCTGTGGGGTGGTTTTTGTGTAGATGGTGTCATCATTTAGTAGTGTTGCATTACCCGTCCTTTCAGGGTACTCGATAAGATCCAACAAGAATGACAAAGAACAGAACGTATATGAAAAAACCTTAGTTTTCTTTATTTGCCATTACCGGATGGTTTACGCCGGCTACGCACACATATTAAACCATCTTTTGACATACTTTTGTCTCATGAAAGTCTTTTTCTTGCTGAGGTCACAGACTTGGTTCCCGCTAGAAACTCGTTCGTATATACATCCGATTGGAAAACAATTTGCTCTGCATTGTCTATCCGAGCGTGAACTGAAGCAATTGTTCTACAAGCACTTTGGTGAAGTACAAGTCAGGGGATTCCTTCATAGTACCAACTTGTTTATCAGCCGCATTTTTAGTCAGCGGACACAAAAGTCTAACAGCAAAGCGGGCTTGGGTACCATCGCCAATAAAGCTTCATCGGTACCATAAATATCGGTAAACTCGCATTCTTCTGGTACATCGATATTCCGATCACCAAGCGTTTCGGCTCTTGGCGTTTTTGAAACCGCCGTTTTTCAAGTCCCCTTTTGCACCGCGGAACCTTCTCCTTTTTAACAGTTATCAAGTCGCCTTTTCTTTCTTTTCTCGACGTCCCACCCACAATGGACTCGTCCACGATTCATTTTTGCCACTCTTCATTATCTTACAGTAGCAGCTAACATTTTTGTTGGTATATATCCGTGTCTGTTATAACAACACTGCTTCATTGATGATCATGGGTGATGTGGATGTGATGTGCCCCTAACAAGAACATCCACATCCCCCATGCTCATAAAAGAGGTGGTGTTGTCATCATAGACGCGAATGTATACCAGCAAAAAATTAAGCCCTACTAAATGCAAATACCACCCCACAGCAAATACCTAAAGACACACAATACTTCAAACGCGAACTCAGAAAGATTTTTGTGCGGACTACCCTTCCTGGCTTCAACTCCTGGAACATCACCTAAAAACTCCCAGGTTTGATGGCCTACCGAAAACACACAAAACGTACATCCAGATGGACCCATTATACCATTGTATATTGGTATACACAGTATAAACACGGTATAAACACACCTTTTTCATATATATTTTATATTTCTATGTTATGTATACACAATTACATATTTTGTACACACATTTATCGTGTATACAAACACACATATTTGGCATACATTTTTGTCTTTGCCTATTTCGTATACAAATGTATAAACACACAATTATTTGGTATACATGTTTATTTTCATATATTTGGTATGCACTTGGATATGTTGTCTGCTATTTTGTTGATGCTATTATTTTCGCGGGTACTATTATTAAACAAACGATTTATTTAGTCTGTGGGGCTTGATATAAATAAAGAATACCACAAAGTGAAAAATGAAAGTCCGCCTAACATAGGCGTCACAGGTTCGAATCATTTACGAGTCCCGCGAACTAAATGGATCATTAAAAAAAATAATATTAAACGCGCAAACAATAGCCTTAACAATACAACATATCAATGCATAATTTACCGTCGGCAATTTAGAAAAATAAAACACTTGTATATGTAAATATTGTGTATACAATGGAAAAATATACACGTATTTTGTGTAAGTTTGCATCGTAGAATATTTGGAATAGATTAAAAAACAGATAGACAGACAGACATATATTGTATCAACTTGTTTAAATACACATACGTTTAATATACACTTTGTATATTTCTAGAAACTCACGTATATTTTGCATTAAGTTTTATCGTCGGATATTTTTTTATACGGTTGTATAAACATAGACACATTTGCGTACTTGTAAAGAATGGGCACTCAGAGGATATCAGTACTTATGGAGTCAGTTCCAAGTGTTGACGGAGAATCCAGAGTCAGTCTCGGAAAAGGCCGAAGCAGTTTACTATTTGAAAGCCGCGAAAACATGTAAAAAGGCAAACTACGATCAGCATAAGAACTGACATTCACTTGGCGCCCATTCCTTACATATACCCACATTTGGTATACACTTGAATAAAAAGAAATATTTTCTTAAACATTTGTTATACACTGGCATAACCGCACACATATTTGGCATACACTATATTTGGAATACCATATATTTGGCATACACTATATTTGGAATACATTATATTTGGCATACACTATATTTGGAATACACTATATTTGGCATACACTATATTTGGAATACCATATATTTGGCAGACACTATATTTGGAATACACTATATTTGGCATACACTATATTTGGAATACCATATATTTGGCATACACTATATTTGGAATACATTATATTTAGCATATATTTATTTGGTATGCACTATATTGGCATACGCTAAATTTGGCATGCACTATATATATATGGTATATATTATATTTCGCATACACTATATTTGGTATATATTATATTTGGCATACACTATATTTGGCATACACTATATTTGGTATATACTTATTGTGCATACACCATATTTGGCATACCCTATATTGGCATACACTATATTTGGTATATACTATATTTCGCATACACTATTTTTTGCATATATTTATTTTACATATAGCCATAATTGGCATACACTATAGTTGGCATACATTAAGTTTAACATATACTTGTTTGGCATACGCCATACCTGTGGAACCCATGGAGATGCTATTAGTTTGCGTGTACATGTTTTCTTTATGGTCATAGAAGATGATTTCGGTTGTGCAGATTAATGATAACTTATCTAGGATTGATTTTAAGTGGATGGAATGATGGGTTCTTGTATTTGCTATCAATAATAATGTCGATTGTTTCATGTACTGGAACATTAGTGAAGCAGAACAATGGAACAAAAACACCTATGGAGCCTACACACAACAGTTCGACAGAAATACGGGATGGATCATCCGAAAAATCGAAAAAATAAAAAAAAGACAAATTAAGCAGGAACATTCCGTATTGTACAAGAACGTTTGTCTTCATATATATTTATTTAATTTGAAACCACGTCAAATGTTAGGAAGGACAGATGCACATCATTTCACAAAATACTGTTTTTATTTTCACCATGCAATTGTTTCGGCTTACCACCAAGATATTTGTAAAATGTTCCTATATCCTATGTTTTTAGTGACCGTCTTTTGTTGTTTATATATTTTAATTCATGGGTTTTGAGGTGAATATGATGAACAATTAAAAAACGATGATGATGAACAATTAAAAAACTCATAGTCAAACGCACATGACGTGTGTATGTCGCGACTAGGACACATAGGAGATACTAGCTACATTAGGAAGAAAAACAAGTAAATGATGATGATGATGGTTTATTGCCTCAAACCGCTTGCTTTACCCCCCCCCTGCAACATGCAAAATATTAAATGTAATGTGAACAAACATCTTGCTGCCCAATTGCCAACCCAGGTTACCCCTATAAATCTGGCCCTTATCACAGTAACCCCTTATACTTCAGTGGTAATATGCCTTGTTTTGAGCAAACAAAATACAAAAAAAAATGTCGACAGTACGAAAGCAAGCAACAACGAAAACAACAACAAAAAACACTGAAAACTTTGCACGTATGCGCGAACACAAAGATGCAAAGTCTATTAAAATAATTTATTTTTACATTAATTCACCCCAAGCAAGTCAGATTGCAACTGGGACGTAAGCCCTACTTTAAATTTAGAGCCATATTCATAGAGGCATCACAAGTTGGGAGTTGGGCAGCGAGATGTTTGTTCACATTACATTTAAACTTCTGCAAGTTGGTACAGTCAGGGAAACACGGAGCAGGGAGGGAATTTCCAAGGTTTGAAGAAAGAAGTTATCAGAGTAGAAATCCCTCCGACATCTGGGGACCTCAATAGTGAAAGTGTGAGATTTAGCTGATTGTCGGGTTGATCGCGAATATTTAAGTCGAGGATTACAACATTTTGAAGCGTGTCTAAATTTTTGTCAAAATCAAAATAACGATTTTTATAAATATCATCTTGTCACCGTCTATTCTTTTTGTCTTCTTTTGTTTCCATCTTTTATTTTTTTACATACGTTTCTTTTTATAAATATCATCTTGTCACCGTCTATTCTTTTTGTCTTCTTTTGTTTCCATCTTTTATTTTTTTACATACGTTTCTTTTTATAAATATCATTTTGTCACCGTCTATTCTTTTTGTCTTCTTTTGTTTCCATCTTTTATTTTTTTACATACGTTTCTTTTTATAAATATCATTTTGTCACCGTCTATTCTTTTTGTCTTCTTTTGTTTCCATCTTTTATTTTTTTACATACGTTTCTTTTTATAAATATCATCTTGTCACCGTCTATTCTTTTTGTCTTCTTTTGTTTCCATCTTTTATTTTTTTACATACGTTTCTTTTTATAAATATCATTTTGTCACCGTCTATTCTTTTTGTCTTCTTTTGTTTCCATCTTTTATTTTTTTACATACGTTTCTTTTTATAAATATCATTTTGTCACCGTCTATTCTTTTTGTCTTCTTTTGTTTCCATCTTTTATTTTTTTACATACGTTTCTTTTTATAAATATCATCTTGTCACCGTCTATTCTTTTTGTCTTCTTTTGTTTCCATCTTTTATTTTTTTACATACGTTTCTTTTTATAAATATCATTTTGTCACCGTCTATTCTTTTTGTCTTCTTTTGTTTCCATCTTTTATTTTTTTACATACGTTTCTTTTTATAAATATCATTTTGTCACCGTCTATTCTTTTTGTCTTCTTTTGTTTCCATCTTTTATTTTTTTACATACGTTTCTTTTTATAAATATCATTTTGTCACCGTCTATTCTTTTTGTCTTCTTTTGTTTCCATCTTTTATTTTTTTACATACGTTTCTTTTTATAAATATCATCTTGTCACCGTCTATTCTTTTTGTCTTCTTTTGTTTCCATCTTTTATTTTTTTACATACGTTTCTTTTTATAAATATCATTTTGTCACCGTCTATTCTTTTTGTCTTCTTTTGTTTCCATCTTTTATTTTTTTACATACGTTTCTTTTTATAAATATCATTTTGTCACCGTCTATTCTTTTTGTCTTCTTTTGTTTCCATCTTTTATTTTTTTACATACGTTTCTTTTTATAAATATCATCTTGTCACCGTCTATTCTTTTTGTCTTCTTTTGTTTCCATCTTTTATTTTTTTACATACGTTTCTTTTTATAAATATCATTTTGTCACCGTCTATTCTTTTTGTCTTCTTTTGTTTCCATCTTTTATTTTTTTACATACGTTTCTTTTTATAAATATCATTTTGTCACCGTCTATTCTTTTTGTCTTCTTTTGTTTCCATCTTTTATTTTTTTACATACGTTTCTTTTTATAAATATCATTTTGTCACCGTCTATTCTTTTTGTCTTCTTTTGTTTCCATCTTTTATTTTTTTACATACGTTTCTTTTTATAAATATCATCTTGTCACCGTCTATTCTTTTTGTCTTCTTTTGTTTCCATCTTTTATTTTTTTACATACGTTTCTTTTTATAAATATCATTTTGTCACCGTCTATTCTTTTTGTCTTCTTTTGTTTCCATCTTTTATTTTTTTACATACGTTTCTTTTTATAAATATCATCTTGTCACCGTCTATTCTTTTTGTCTTCTTTTGTTTCCATCTTTTATTTTTTTACATACGTTTCTTTTTATAAATATCATCTTGTCACCGTCTATTCTTTTTGTCTTCTTTTGTTTCCATCTTTTATTTTTTTACATACGTTTCCTTTTTATAAATATCATTTTGTCACCGTCTATTCTTTTTGTCTTCTTTTGTTTCCATCTTTTATTTTTTTACATACGTTTCTTTTTATAAATATCATCTTGTCACCGTCTATTCTTTTTGTCTTCTTTTGTTTCCATCTTTTATTTTTTTACATACGTTTCTTTTTATAAATATCATTTTGTCACCGTCTATTCTTTTTGTCTTCTTTTGTTTCCATCTTTTATTTTTTTACATACGTTTCTTTTTATAAATATCATTTTGTCACCGTCTATTCTTTTTGTCTTCTTTTGTTTCCATCTTTTATTTTTTTACATACGTTTCTTTTTATAAATATCATTTTGTCACCGTCTATTCTTTTTGTCTTCTTTTGTTTCCATCTTTTATTTTTTTACATACGTTTCTTTTTATAAATACGTAACTAAACATAAATTAATAAAATAAAAAAATATAAAATATTTCCTGCTGAACAAAATCTTTTCTGCGACTTAAGCACTCATATATGGCAGCAATCTTTGGACTTTTCTTTTCAGAAACGGGCAAAACGTTGTTTTTTGAGAAAGGTCTGTTATCTCGAAATATAAAGATATGAAATATAAAAAAAATGTGTTGTTTGTCCTAATGACTCACCGCTTATCAAGGCCCAAAGGCCACTTGAGGATAGGGTTAATGAGTTTGTCATGTGGACGGTGAGACAACACGGTGAGGATTTGTAACGATGGTTGTAAATAGACAGAATTTGATTAAGAGGACAGCTCAATAAGAACTTGTTAACATTGGACTTGAAAACAACCATGTTGTAGTCAGCTGGAAAGCAGCCTCGTGGTATTGTTTTCCACAGACGATTAATTCTAGAAAATAAACTTTTCCCATGGAAGTTCCGTTTATTTTTAGGTACACAGAAAGAGAAAGGGAAATTATTAACAGTGGTTGTAGCTAGACGAGTTCTTGTTGTGAATGTTTAACAGGGAGAAACCAGAGATTCGTGCTCAGTCGAGCACCTACCATGCAAATAATGCTAGAGTAGAAAATAACTAGCAACGTCTTCTGTGAGAAAAAGGCTGTAGGGAAGAGAAGAGACCATGTCCCACTAGATTTCGAAGCCGATTTTGTACTTTGTCAAGGCACAAAAAGGATGCTCTGAGCGGCACCTTCCCAGATGTGGAAACAGTACTCCATGTTAGTGGTTGCAGCTAGACGAGTTTTGTTGTGAATGATTATAGATTGAAGTTCAGTTGAGCATCTACCATGAAAATAATGATTGCACAGAGAAAGACTAGCAATGTCTCTTCTGTGAGAAAGAGGCTGCGGAGAAGAGAAGATGACTTCCCCCAGCTAGATTTCGAAGTCGATTTTGTATTCTGTCAAGGTAGAAAAGCATGCTCCGAGCGGCACCTCCCCAGATGTGGCAACACTACTCTATTTTATGCCGTATTTGCCTCTTATAAACGTAAAGGATTGTGCCAGGAGTGAGATAACTTTTGGAGCGGTAGAATGATCCAACCATTTTTCCAGCGACATTAATAACGGATTTGATGTACATTTTCCATTTCAAGTCTGGGATGAAGGTCAGTCCCAGAAACTTATCAAAACAGGGGCTTTCTCAAGGAGAGAGAGGGAGTTTTGCATTTCAATTAGGGCAAAGTAAGGATTCGGGCGTTGGTGATGAAAAGAAGTGAAACTTGATTTTAGACATATTAGAAGAAACCAGCCACCATTTTCCTCATCGCACCACGTGCCTCAGGCCGGAAGAGAGAGAATCATCACCCCAGACTCTATTAACAGTAAGTGAAAGGTTTACTGAACAATAAATGAATAAGTTTTTGAATAAAAATATCGCATAAATTTGTGTCCACTTATTTGTTGTTGTTCATATCTTCTTTCGCCGTTCCGGTTTGCACCGAATTGCAAACAGCCTTATTAAATACGTATATACTTATTTACTAGCAATGTTTCCAGCAAACTACCATACCCTTAAAATATGCTTATCTTTTTCAGGTTAATAACAGATATAAAATTAGAAATCTCGTCACCTAGGTGCGTTTCGAAATTTTTACGTTTTTCTTCGTTTAATTTTAGATCCTACTTTGGAATTACACATGCCTTCTTTATCCAAGAAAAAATAACTCTTACTTTAACTTTCAACATCGTAAGATCATAATTTAGTTAATTGAATTATTTTTCAATTTCTGCACAAGACGACAACTGAAGTTTTTGGCTCTGTAGGCTACTACGGGGAGCGGTGACTGATACTCGAAAAAGTGGAGCGAATGGAATCTTAAGAAATAAAATATATATTTATAAAAATGAGACAGTGTCTTATTTTTATTTGACCCATTCTATTTTCAGCTGCGGCACTCAACGATTCCTGGTCCTTAAATGCAAATGTTTAATACTACTGAGAATTAATGCTAACAGACGCTTATGTCCCTTGTTCGGACGGATGATTCCAAAATAGGAAGTTTTCGGGATCTGAATCACAACGTGAGCTCAATGAACTGGTCCGAACGAATTTGACTTTTGTGGCCCTACAATAGCACCACTACCCTGTCTTGATAGAGTCAACATGGTGCTTCAAACAAAGCCTCCACACAGTGCGCCCCTTTTTACAATATTGGGAGTCTTGAGTTATCTAATAAATTTAATCTCGTTTACCTGTGAAAATGAAATAAATTCGATTTTGTATATTTGCTGTTTGCTAATGTTCATGTGTGTAACATTTTTTTATCTTAAATTTTGTATCGGTTATTATCAAGTTGTTTTTGATACAAAAATGGGCAAACATATAAAGGTAAAGTAAAGGTCGCATAGCCTGGACGCGCACGTTGCCGACATCGCACACTGCCCATGGCCGTAGCGGCGGTGATTTGTTAAGAATCACTGTATCTAGGGCACAGCATATGGAAGGCGGAGCCCACCCCTCTCCTTCCGCTGCCTTGAACCTTCCCTGAGTTTTTCTGGGTGGACAGAGGGAGTTTTCAGACCCGAAAATTCGAATGCCGTGAGTGGGATCGAACCCGGGACGTCCAGACAAAGACAAGTGCTATAACCACTCGTCCACAGACCCTCCCAGGCAAACATATACACACGTAGAAACTAACCGATTGCTAAATTAGGATGTCTAGAAAGAATGACGGAAGGATGCATGAAAAGAGATAAATTAACATGAAGATAGCCTGATAACTTATGTTTCTTGACCTTCTTGGCTGCTTGTGTAGTCTCTGTTCCGATGGATGCTACACTCTGTAGACTGGTACCGTCTTGGCCTTCGGGCCTTGATTCCGCCGGTCTGATGTATTGTCTTGTACAGTTCTAGGAGTTCCAGGCTTTACTTTCTCTTTGAGAAAGGGTTAATTTATTGCTAACGGGCTGAGGCCCCTCTACCGAGGAATGCCAACGGGTCTGCTCATGCATTTTTGGAGGCCAGAGTGCGCTTATCCTAGTGCGCTGGCTAACCACACCTGACCTTGTGTCTAGCCGCCTGGAGAGGAGGCAAATAAAAAATACTTTGACCTTGTTTCTAACCCCCTGGAGATAAATAACTTGACCTCTAGATCAATCAATCAGCTAAACAAAGTTGTGAGAGACAGGTGGTCTTGGAGACAGTTGATAGATGATGGATCATATTCTGCAGTATGTCTAGAAGGAATGGCGAAAGGGTGCAGAAACAGAGGTTAACCACAGAGAAGATGACGTGATCACTTATGTTACTGGACTTCAAGATAAATAAACCAAAGTTCTTAAAGACAGGTAAGACATGATAGGTCGTATCCTGCAGTATGTCCAGAAAGAATGTAGGGAAGATAAAGTTATCTCCTTTCAAATCTTTCTCTTTTTCAGGGTTTTAGAAATAGGATCATCTCCCCAAATCTTGTGAAAACACGTGACATTGTCCCGGTTCTCGTGAGGTCTGATAATTACATGGACTTTCCCTCACTTTTTACTGGCTGTTCACCGAATAAATCAGACCTGCAGGGTCTTGGACCTGCTCGTACTAGGAAGTCGCATGTGTTGACCGTTGTTTTTTTTCTACTAAAGAGTCACCACTTATCAAGGCCCAAAGGCCACTCGGGGAGAAGGGTTAATGAAGTTTCTCAGGTGGACGGCGAGACACCACCGTGATGTGTAAATCGGTCAGAATTTTATAATTTAAGAGGACGACTCAACAAGAATTTGTTTACATTGCACTTGAAAACGACTATTTTGTAGTAAGATAGAAAGCAGCCCCGCCGTATTGTGTTCCACAGACGAATAGTTCAGGATAGAAACTCTGCTCATTGAAGCTCCGTTTAGTCTAAAGTACACAGAGGGAGAAAGGGAAATTATTGACAGTGGTTGTAGCTAGACGAGTTTTTTGGTGTCATTTTTTACAGGGGTAACTAGAGATTAGAGCTCAGTGTGGCACCTAAAAGGAAAATAACGATAGAGCAGAGAAAGAGTAGCAATGCCTCTTCTGTGATGAAGTGGCTGTAGGAAGAGAAGAAGACATCCCCCACTCGCAGTCGGATTTGTACTCTGTCAAGGCAGGAAAGGATGCTCTAAGAGGCACCTCCCCAGATGCGACAACAGCTCGGTAGACGAAAGCCAAGGTTTGCTTTTTCCCTCTATCTCTTACTTACATTACTGTCTGTTTTGCTACGCCACTTCTTTGAATATGTTCACTAAATTTGTTACCTTAATTTCTGGAAATTTCCCCTTTGACACGTAGTAATAGCAGAAGTAGTTGCAGTCATCATGTGTGTCGAGTTGTTTTCTTTCTTCCTTTAGCAGCAACACCTGTACGACTGCCTCTTTATTTCGTTTTTGTAGCAGCGACCGTAATAGTTGTCTCTCTTCTTAGTAATAGCAACAGCACATATTCGTTTGGAGGTTTACTATTTAAAAAATATTTTCTTTAAATTGCTCTTAGCATAATATACAGTGTATTTTTCTTGACATGTGCTAAAACAAACACATAAATAAATAAATGTGCTAAAACCCTTATTTATGAACTTAATATAGATAGAATACATTAAGACGAACTCAATGGAGATGAGATTAATTTTTACTTACAAAAACACAACTAGAAGCATAGATGAAAGTGTGACAAGATGATATCTTTTACTGGTGCAAAAGCACTTATTAATGAACGTGATATAGATGAGATATATATTAAAATGAACTCAAGGGAATCGAGATAATTTGAGCAACACAAGCAGAACTAGAAATATAGATGGAACTATGAGACTATGGTGTGTTTTACTTATGCTAAAATGTTTATTGATGTACTTGACATATATGGAATTTATTAAGATGAAGTAGCAATAACAACAGCACATATTCCTTTTGCGCTTACGATTTATATATTTTTAGGCTTACTATTTAAAAATAAGTTTTCTTTAAATTGCTCTTAGTATATTTTCCTTTACATGTATACAGTAATATTATATTCTTAGTATTACCCCAGTTACATTGGAGGAGGGAGAATATTTCCAATAACACGCCTGTCCTGTTAGATAAAACAAAGCGAAGAGACTAGACTATTTTTTTGCTACGTACTCTATCTCTTAGTTCACTATCAGTTTTTATACATCACTTCCTTGAACACGTTTGCTTAATTTTTAACCTTAACTTTTAAGCGGAAATTTCATCTTTATGTAATCTAATTTCGAAGTGGAAATTTCCTTTCTACGTACATCTTATTGCAAAAACACTCGATTGACGAAATAAATCGTACGTTCTGATTGGCCAGTAAAATAATGAGGGAAGTACAAATAGAAAATAAGGCATAATATAATAATCAAGAATAATATAAATTCAAACATTTTAGTTATTAAGAAATAATTTTTCAATATGCATTGCTAGTTAAACGGTATAAATAAAATAGCTGATACTCAACGTAATATTATTTCCGTTAGATTAAGTAACGAATAAAATTTCCAGTTTACGGAGTAAATAAAATATTTCAATCTAATTGGTTAGTCTTTGAAAATGAAAAAAATAGTGAGTTAAATTATCATAGATCGGAAATGAAGAAACAAATCGAGATGAATTGATAGACATGTCGGTGTTTATTATTATTATTATTATTATCTACTTTCTTAATCTAAACTCGGGCTATCAAAAGAACCGTGAGTGAAAAAAAAGAAGAAAAGTAAAGACTTATTTCTTTTCTAATAGCAAGTGAGTGTGGTGAAAATCCTATCCGCAGCTTTCATTGTAAACAAATAAAATAACATGAAATAAAATTAAAATGTAAAAAATTAAATAAAAATAAATAAAATGTAATATAAAAATATTTCTTAATGAAGTTTAATTTCAATTTACTATCACTAATATTTCTAATAGCAAGTCAGTGTGGTGAACATCCTATCCCCAGCTTTCATTGTAAACAAATAAAATAATATGAAATAAAATTAAAATGTAAACAATTAAATAAAAATAAATAAAATGTAATATAAAAAATATTTCTTTATGAAGTTTAATTTCAATTTACTGCCACTAATATTTCTAATAGCAAGGGACATTGTAGTGAACAATACTGTCTCCCTGACTTAAGTATAATAATAGACTGCCCCAGCTTATAAATGATGCCACTTTTCTTTTACTAACTTGACTTTTGTGCTGAATGAAACCTCAGTACGGTTTCTAATACTTAAACCAATAATTAGTGTTTTAAAATAATTCAAAGTACATCTTATCAAAAATGTAATACCGTAACCAATAATCGATGTATTCAAAATATACAAAGTGCATCTTATAAAAAATGTAATACCTTAACCAATAATGTATGTATTCAAAAAATTCAAAGTGCATTTTATAAAAAATGAAATTTCTTAACGAATAATTGATGTATTCACAAAATTAAAAATGCATTTTATAAAAAATGTTATACCTTAACCAATAATTGATGTATTCACAAAATTCAAAGTGCATCTTATAAAAAATGTAATACCTTAACCAATAATTGATGTATTAAAAACAATTCAAAGTGCATCTTATAAAAATGTAATACCTTAACCAATAATTGATGTATTGACAAAATTCAAAGTGCATCTTATAAAAAATGTAATAACTTAATCAATAATTGAGGTATTAAAAAAATTTAAAGTGCATCTTATAAAAAATGTAATACTTTAACCAATAATTAGTGTTTTAAAATAATTCAAAGTACATCTTATCAAAAATGTAATACCTTAACCAATAATGTATGTATTCAAAAAATTCAAAGTGCGTTTTATAAAAAATGAAATTTCTTAACCAATAATTGATGTATTCACAAAATTAAAAATGCATTTTATAAAAAATGTTATACCTTAACCAATAATTGATGTATTCACAAAATTCAACGTGCATCTTATAAAAAATGTAATACCTTAACCAATAATTGATGTATTAAAAACAATTCAAAGTGCATCTTATAAAAAATGTAATACCTTAACCAATAATTGATGTATTCAAAAAATTAAAACTGCATCTTATAAAAATGTAATACTTTAACCAATAATTGAAGTATTCAAAGAATTTAAAGTGCATCTTATAAAAAATGTAATACCTTAACCAATAAGTTATGTATAAAAAAATTCAAAGTGCATCTTATAAAAAATGTAATACCTTAACAAATAATTGATGTTTTGAAAAAATTTTAACTTCATCTTATAAAAAATGTAATACCATAACTAATAATGTATGTTTTGAAAAAAGATTCAAAGAGCATCTTATAAAAAATGTAATACCTTAACCAATAATTGATGTATTCAAAAAATTCAAAGTGCATCTTATAAAAAATGTAATACCTTACCCACTAAGTTATGTATAAAAAAATTCAAAGTGTATCTTATAAAAATGTAATACTTTAACTAATAATTGATGTATTCAAAGAATTGAAAGTGCGTCTTATAAAAAATGTAATACCATAACCAATAGTTGAGGTATTCTAAAAATTCAAGGTGCCTCTTATAAAAAAATGTAATACCTTAACCAATAATTGATGTATTCAAGGAATTTAAAGTGTATCTTATAAAAAATGTAATACCGTAACCAATAATTGATGTATTACAATAATTCAACGGGCATCCTATAAAAAATGTAATACCTTAACCAATAATTTATGTATTCAAAAAATTCAAAGTGTATCTTATAAAAATGTAATACTTTAACTAATAATTGATGTATTCAAATTATTCAAAGTGCAACTTATAAAAAATGTAATACCATAACCAATAATTGATGTATTCAAAACATTCAAAGTGCCTCTTATAAAAAAATGTAATACCTTAACCAATAAGTGATGTATTGAAAATATTCAAAGTGCATCTTATAAAAAATGTAATACCTTAACCAATAATTTACGTATTCAAAAAATCAAAGTGCGTCTTATAAAAAATGTAATACCTTAACCAATAATTTTTGTATTCAAAAAGTTCAAAGTACATCTTATAAAAAATGTAATACCTTAACAAATAATTGATGTATTAAAAAATTTCAAAGTGCGTCTTATAAAAAATGTAATACCTTAACCAATAATTGATGTTTAAAAAAATTGAATGTGTATCTCATAAAAAATTTAATACTTTAAGAAATAATTCATGTTTTACAAAAATTTAAAGTGCATCTTATCAAAAATGTGATACCTTTACCAATAATTTATGTATTCAAAATATTCAAAGTGCATCTTATAAAAAATGTAATACCCTAACCAATAATTGATGTATTCAAAAAATTCAAAGTAAATTTCATGAAAAATGTAATACCTTTACCAATAATTTATTTATTCAAAAAATTCAAAGTGCATCTTATAGAAAATGTAATACCTTAACCAATAATTGATGTATTCAACATATTCAAAGTGCATCTTATAAAAAATATAATACCTTAACCAATAAGTGATGTATTGAAAATATTCAAAGTGCATCTTATAAAAAATGTAATACCTTAACCAATAATTGATGTATTCAAAAAATTCAAAGAGCATCTTATAAAAAATATAATACCTTAACCAATAAGTGATGTATTGAAAATATTCAAAGTGCATCTTATAAAAAATGTAATACCTTAACCAATAATTGATGTATTCAAAATATTCAAAGTGCATCTTATAAAAAATATAATACCTTAACCAATAAGTGATGTATTGAAAATATTCAAAGTGCATCTTATAAAAAATGTAATACCTTAACCAATAAGTGATGTATTGAAAATATTCAAAGTGCATCTTATAGAAAATGTAATACCTTAACCAATAATTGATGTATTCAAAAAATTCAAAGAGCATCTTATAAAAAATATAATACCTTAACCAATAAGTGATGTATTGAAAATATTCAAAGTGCATCTTATAAAAAATGTAATACCTTAACCAATAATTGATGTATTCAAAATATTCAAAGTGCATCTTATAAAAAATATAATACCTTAACCAATAAGTGATGTATTGAAAATATTCAAAGTGCATCTTATAAAAAATGTAATACCTTAATCAATAATGTATGTATTCAAAAAATTCAAAGTGCATTTTATAGAAAATTTAATTCCTTAACCAATAATTTATGTATTCAAAAAATTCAAAGTGCAAAAATAAAATACTTTAACCAATAATGAATGTATTCAAAAATTTCGAAGTGCATCTTATAAAAGCATTCAACTGGGAACTATGTTAACGGCTGCACCTTGGACAGGCAGAGAACTGATACAAATACAAACTGGAGATAGTATTGTATATATATATATATATATATATATATATATATATATATATATATATATATATATATATATATGCTTTACTCATTTTAAACTTCCATGGTTAGGTTCTGACGGCCTTGACATTGTCAAAAGGATTTCTTCATTTACCCAACGTTGTTTTCCAACAACCATGCATAGAGTAGTTTACACGACTCGAACCTTTTTTCGCAAATATGTTTTGCCAGCCATTCAAAAGAATTCTGTTGTTTATAAATTCCCGTGTCAGTGTGGAGCTGACTACGCTGGCAAGACATTCCAAAGATTAGAAATGAGAATACCCCAACACATACCACGTGATATTTGTTTACACACTGTTTCGAGATCATCCGGGAACTTTCAAGCACATTAATCTGCCATCGGTAATCACCTGGTTGGTACAAATAGTTGTTCTGACCAGTATTCCGATGAGTGGTTTTCTGTTTTACACAGTGCTAGGTCGAACTACCATTTCAATATTATTGAGGCGTTAGTTATTAACAATTCTCGACCTAGCCTGTGTAGACAAAAGATTTTGAAGCATCAGTTGGAGATCTTTAATGATTCAAATCCACTATAACGTTGAGAGATTTACGATTTTTTTTTAATCTCAATCGTTTTCTAACACTATAACAATCCCCCCTTATATCTCATTGGATTTTCTTAATTTTTAATTTAGCATTCTGACGTTTCCTCGTAGTGGGTCAGACGATAAGGTCTTAAGAAAATTTTTAGCAATTTTCTTTTTTTTCACCCGCCCGTTTCATTTATATATATATATATATATATATATATATATATATATATATATATATATCACAATAAGGTCACCGCTTATCAAGGCCCAAAGGCCATTCGAGTATAAGGGTTAAAGAGTTTGATTGGTGGACGGTGGGATAACATTGCTATCACCAGTAGGATGGTTGTAGCTGGGTAGAAATTGATTATTTACGGAGACGGTTCAACAAGAACTTGTTTACATTGGACTTGAAGACGACCATGTTGTAGTCGGATTGGAATCAGGCTCGCGGCACTGTGTTCCACAGACTAATAGTTCGAGGAAAGAAACTTTTTCCATCAAAGTTTCGTTTCGTCTGTGGCACTCAAATAGAGAAAGGGAAATCATTTACAGTGGAAGTAGCTAGGCGGGTTCTAGTTGTGAATGTTTTACAAGGGAGGAGGGCATAGATTTGAGCTTAGTCGAGCATCTGCCATGAAAACAACAACGTCTCTTCTGTAGGGAAGAGAAGAGGACACCCCCCACTAGATTTCGAAGTCGATTTTGGACTATGTCAAGGCAGGAAAGGTTGCCCTGAGCGGCACCTTCCCATATGTGGCAGTACTCCATTTTAGAACGTATTTGAACGTATTTGAAGAGAGGGTCAGTCACAGGAGCTTATTAAAGCAGTGGGCTTGCTCAAGGGGAGAGCCGTTCATTTAAACTGGGACAAAGTGGGGATAGGAGCATTGGTGGTGAAAGGAGAGAAGCTTGGTCTTTGACGCATTACAGTTAATCAGCCACCTTTTCCCTCATTACACCACTTGTTCCAGGTCGGAAGAGAGAGAGAGAGAGAGAGAGAGAGAGAGAGAGAGAGAGAGAGAGAGAGAGAGAGAGAGAGAAATATATATATATATATAGAGAGAAACATAAAAGAATAACATTACAAATAAATAACACCAACGATTAATTTACTATAATTAATATATTAATTTATTATAATTAATATATTAATTTATTATAATTAATATATTAATTTATTGAGTCTTTATTCTTTATTTTATATACAGTATTTAAAAAAAAACATACGCTGTATAATTGATTTGAATAAAGTAACCTGTTTGATGCCAACGTGATAAATAAAAAATAAATGTCTATTTATTCATTTAGACCCCTCTCTATATGTATATGTTTTCATTACGCTGCCTATTACCACAATTAATAGAAAGTCCAAGTCGCCCTCCGCAATAGCCAGCTTTAAAGTTCAACCGAGGTGCGTTTTTTAAAAAAAATATTATTTACTTATATTAGCTCGATAATTTAGCGGGCTTAGTTAAATTTGATCAACAACCAGGTGCCCTGCAGTTTCAAGTTACGTGCTGTATTGATCGGCGTTGAGTTGAACAGTGAATCCTAAGCGACTGACAATGGCATACCTTTGTTCTTTATTGCTGATGGATTAGTGTTGCGGTCGTAAGCGGCCATTTTCACCGTCCTGGCAGCCATTATCAGTAGACATTTGTTCTTTTTCATCCATTTCTTTCCACATGGCTAAACATTCTAGCGATTTCATAGGCGATCGATTGCTTCACCGAAACCGACATTATATATATATATATATATATATATATATATATATATATATATCGACCAGGCTGGGCACACTAGTGAGTAGTATTAATACAGTCGTGAAAAGCATATATTTAATGCATGTTTCTTCATAAGTTGAACACTGTTGACGTCGGATGCTTGGTATAAAACTTATCGTGTATGTAGTTATTCACAGTGGCCGCATGGGTAAAGGCGTCGGAATTTGAGTAAAGCAAAAATGACACCTGTTCTAGGGTTTGGAGTCCTGCGACCGGCTTGAATAATTATCTTTTCACTGACGATTTCCGGATGGATGAAACGTATATGTATGTAGATAAACAAACACACACACAAACACACGCACACACACACACACACACACACACACATATATATATGTATATATATATATATATATATATATATTACTATTTCATGTAACATTTTATAAGGAGATATAATTTTTTTTATGTATCAATTTTCCGTATTTACTTCAACAGTGCTCGATAGTAAGTAGAACTAGGTAGTAAGCTATGAAAGATATAATAAATACTGAAAGTAAACAAATTACCGATAAACAAAAAATAGCGACAAAGTTAGTAAATTAAAACCTAAGGAAGCCTATATCTTATTTAAAGACCACAAAAGTAACTTTAACAATAACCCTAGCACTCGCTTAATTAATCCAACAAAACCAGAAATAGGAAGAATCAACAAAACAATTTTATCTAGAATCAACAAACAAATAAAAAAAGACCTAGAATTAAACCAATGAGTGAATACTGCCGACGCAATCGCTTGGTTTAACAATATCGAAAATAAGAACCAATGTACCTTCCTAGAATTCGACATAGTGGACTTCTACTCGTCTATATCAGAAGAACTCTTCAACATCGCCCTAGAATTTGCCGAGATGTATACTGATATATCCAAGGATGAAATCCACATCATTACAAATGTAGGAGATCAATTTTAATCAATAATGATGACCAATGGATTAAAACAAATATGGCAAACTCCTTTGATTTGGCCATGGGTGCCATTGACTCTACGGAGGCATCATATCTTGTGGGCTTATTTATTTTATATACAGTCACAAATATATTTGATAATACAGATATCGGCCTTTATAGAGATGATGGATTAGCGATAATAAGAGATTCCAACAAAGTCAAGGAAGAAAACTTCAAGAAAATTATGCATATGGAAATGAAAAAACTAGGCCTAAAGTAGAAGTACTGGCTAACATAAAAACAACTCACTTTCTGGATGTCACGTTAAACTTAAATAAAAGTACTTACGAACCATACCTAAAAGAAACGCCAATCCAATATACGTAAATCCAAAGTCTAATCACCCTCATCAATGGTAAAATATATTCCGAATTCTATCGAACGTAGGCTTATCAATAATTCTAGCAACGAAAGTGTTTTTAAAAAAAATCAAGCAACATTTACAATTCAGCTCTAAATAATAGTGGTTACCATGATACCGAAATAACATATAAGAAACAGGACATTAATAATTACAACAAAGTAAAAAAATAAAAATATATATAATCTACTATACACCACCCTATAACCAAATGCTAAAAACTAAACTGGGCGAAAAATTCCGAAATCTGATTGAAAAACACTTCCCCGTGTCCAATTCCCTGCATAAAATATTCAATAAAAATAACTTAAAACTATCCTACAGCTGCTGCGAAAACCTAGAAATGATAATTAAGGCACGCAATAACAAAATACTATAAGGGAACAGCTGAGAGGAAGACAAAAATAACAACTTACATAAAAAGTGACAAATATAGCAAAAATAACAATAAGAACAAACATATAAACAATACAAATAAAAATAAACAAAACACTAATCATATTCACCCGAATAGAAATGAAAAAGTTAGCAATGAACGGAAAAGATGTAACTGCATAAATCGTACACTTTGTCTACAATAAAATAAATGCCTAATCAAAATTATATATACCAATCCACAATATTTGCCAAGGAAAGACCGAATAACAAGAAGTATTACGTGGTATGACCTCCCTACATTTTAAAACCCGATATTATGACCACAAAATCACATTTAAAAGCAGAGAACGTCGAATTAAAACAGCACTAGCAAACCACTATTGGGAGCTCAAAGAAAATTGACGCTCACCAATAATTGAATGGAAAATAATAAGACAGGCCAGTACATGTAGAAATTTAGACGACCTGTGTAGATTACGTCTGAATGAAAAATTTGAACTCCTAAGTTTTAAAAATACCTAAAATCTATTAAACTGTAGACGTGAGACAGCGAACAGCTGCCTGCACAATAATAAATTCACCTTAGGCTAACAATACATAAACAAATAAATAAAAAAGTAAAAAAAAACTAAACTAAAACCTAACAATTTATAAACTAAAACCGAAATAAAATGAACCACGTGTTAAAAAAGTTCATCCATTATATAGACACAACAAAAGAAACAAGATGTAGGCCACTATATAGAAAACAGAACAATAGAACAGGATATAGGAAATAACACTAACAAGACATTTGTTCGTGGGAAGCCCAACGATTGACTGAGAGAACAACAAAGAATCTGATTGGTTAACTAACTAGTATATTAAACACCCGGCAAAAATAACTCCATGCATTTTAGCCTGAAGATTCCCACCCCGGAGATGAAACGCGGTGTCCTCTGAGTAGCTTAATTGCCATAAATATATTTTCATAGCTTACTATATATATATATATATATATATATATATATATATATATATATATATATATATATATATATATATATATATATATATTATCTAAATACGTATACGTTTCATCCTTACGGGAGTCGTCAGTGCAGAGAAGAATTATTCACACAGGTCGCCAAATTCAAACGCCGGAACACGAGTTATATTTATAACTCAAATTCCAATGTCATAGCCCACACAGTCGTGGTCAACAACTCCTTAAATCAGCGACAGATTAATTCTATTTAACGGCAGCTGTCGTAAAGTGTTCTACTATTGAAAGGAACATTGCCCTGGAGCCAGGATGACGGATGTGTTAATGCTACTCACTACAGAGCCCAGCATATATTGGGGGGCGACAAATAATTATAAATATTTGTTTTTTATCTACAAACATATACGTTTCATCCTTACGGGAATCATCAGTGTAGAGAAGAATTTATATATATATATATATATATATATATATATATGTGTGTGTGTGTGTGTGTGTGTGTAAAAGGTAATTTCCTAAACTAATGGATAGATCACTATGAATTTTGGAATATATTTTCTCTTTTTTGTAAATTTTAGCATTAAGGGTGTGCGCCCTTCCCCCACTCGCCACCTCCCAGCCCAATATTTAAGATAAGTTACATACAAAATATTTAATAGAGAAAATAATTGCTCCACATAAAATTTAGGTTATATTAAGTAATACATTTTAGAAGATCGACGTCTTGGTAGGTTTGTTTTTACTAATTGTTTTGAAACATCTCTAGAGGAAAAAAAAAATATATATATTTATTTTATATGTACATAAAAGTAATCCATGGACACGTGTTTCTGGCTCACAGCCGTCATCAGCATTGCTATCTTAGACAGAGATCGAACCTACGATATTGATGTCTATAGACCAGCATTCTACCACTGGACCAAGACGATCCGTCTAGAAATATGTACGATTTTTATCACCTAAATATTTAATGTATTTTTATGTAATTATTTTTTTTGGTGATTGTAGCGTTTGTTGTTATTTTGCTATGTATATATTTTTGATATTTACTTCAACCGTGCTCAATACGTGATTAGCGCTAGGTAGCTCTGTGTAGCTTAATTGACATAAATATATTTTCATACCTTACTCTCTCTCTCTCTCTACTAAATATATATATATATATATATATATATATATATATATATATATATATATATATATATATATATATATATATATATATATATAAATTATTTATATACCACAATGAAGAAAACTTGTTAAGCCGAAAAATTTTCATTAAAAAAATATTTTCATTTATTTCAAGAAGGAAAGAAATATTGCATATTGTTATCTGGTTTACATCTGATTTATATATATATATATATATATATATATATATATATATATATATATATATATATATGTGTGTGTGTGTGTGTGTGTGTGTATGTGCAATGTGTGTCAGATAAGTCAAGAGATTAGATGTGTGATCTATGGGCGAAAGAGGGATTAGCGGATTTTGATACTATCTGATATGATATCTGGGGAGTATGTATATATGAATTTGAATTGTGTGTATTTAGGCAGCATTATTTCATTAAAGCAAACATTTCTAAATATAACAGAATTCCCGTGCTTGATTATACCTTTTTATCATTAAAAATTTTCTAATAATTATTTTTGTGTCAAAAAAAAAATGAATATTCCATGAATATCACTAGAACTTCTAATTCTTCGTCAAATCATCTTTAGGTGACAAAATACATGAACAAAAAGATTGAAAAAATAAGAGAATTTCAAAACGTAGTTGTTAACGCGATATGTGCAAGCGTTACACGTCAAAAAAACAAACCGGTTCAGTTCCAGAAAAACGTTTACAATTTAAATTCACGGATGCCAGAATTAGCATCACAGTATGAATTGTATTTGGGTTAAGCATTTTAAAATGTTGTTACGCGTTTCATACATATAATGTTATTTATTAGAGAATTTTTGATTTTTTAAAAATTAGTTTCTGAATGTATAATTTTCGTGTTCTTAACTAAAATTTGTCTCAAATCAGATGGAGGCATTTATGTTGTCTTAAATGCTGGTACGTTGAGCTAGAGTTTATCAGGTGCATGGTGAGCCTGCGATATATATATATATATATATATATATATATATATATATATATATAATATTTGTTATTGTTTATTATCTATGTACGTATACGTTTCGTCTTTAATAATCGGGACTCATCAGCATAGAGATATGACTATTCACTACCGGTCATGCGATTCGAAACCCCGGAGTACGAGTATTTTGCAAGTCAAATCTGACGCCTTAACCACTCGGCCAATTTTAAACAGCGAATAAACGGTGATAAATTTTAACACTTTATACGGCGGCTTGACGTCTAGAGCGTTCGACTTTTGTAATGAAAGGAACGATGCATTTAAAGCTAGTGATGTCATGTTGTGTTAATACTACACTTACAGTGCTCTACTAGACAGGTTTTTCTAGGAGCAGTGCTTTTTTGTATATTAAAAATAAATCAACAAAGTGCTCGATCGCAAAAATATGAGAGCAAATATACAAATTATTTATTTAAAAACTCTACGTTACATATTTCTAAGACGTACCATGATTTCATTTAGATAGGTTGACCTTTTATTTTTGTTAAAATGGTCGTTAGAGCCCATTCAAATCACGAAATGTAAACAACTCGAAGAATGGAGTTCAATAATCACCGTAACGTCTTCCGCCAAACTTAAAATTTACTACAGAGCCAACGAATTCACCCCAAAAGTGGCCTCCTTTACTTTGAAAGACCAAAACCCTTTTTTTAGAAGTAGATCCATATGTAGACTCATCAATCCAGCCAAAGTTAGACGGGTTTAGCTAGTAAGCATATAATTAGAAAAATAAATAAACGCATTAAGAACCACGCAGATCTACGACTTTGGATCAATTCTCTGGAGACCACTGACTGGTTCAGAGCCATTCCTAATAAAGAACAATGTCGATTCACACAATTCAACATCACAGACTTCTATCCCTCCATCAACAGAGAAATTCTCAACAAAGCTTTAACTTTCGCCAAAACCTTCACAGAAATCAGCTATCTAGAAATAAAAAAAACTAATTCTCCATGCAAGAACCCATCCCTTCTTTGACAAGAGAACATGGGTTGAAAAATCCTACCCTGAAGACTCCTTTGATATTCCGATGGGAGCCTATGACAGTGCGGATGTGTACGATCTGACCGGGCTTTTAATCTTATACTCTTCACAAACCAAAGAGTTTGGCGTCTACCGAGACGACGGACTATGTCTCTTCCGCAACAAAAACTGTCAAGAACTCGACAGATTTAGAAAAACAACTGACAGCATTCCACAACTAACACCATTGATACCTATCTAACTAGCGTAGACTTCATAGATGCAACCTTGGATCTAACTAACAATTCCACTAGACCATACGACTAACCTACCGTCCAACTCAGGTATGTCAACACCTCATTTTGTTTTTAAAAATCTTATACACTACATAAGCAAAAATATCTCCCACCTTTTTTTCAACAAGCTGCCCCATATTACAACAAAGCTCTCTGTGAAAGCAATTATAAAAAAGAAATGTCTTATAAAGCCACCCAACCTACCAGACAACACGAACACAATAGACAAAGAAATATTACCTGGTTTACACCCATATACTATATTCCCTAAGTGTCAAATATAACATAGGTAAACAATTCCTCCAATTAATAGATACACACTTTCCACCATCTAATAAGCTTCATAAACTCTTTAATAAAAATACAGTCAAAACGAGTTATTCTTAGAATGATGTCAGTAATTTAATTTTTCATGTCTAATTTATTATAATCATTTCTAATGACCTAAAGAAAAAACACTTATCAGCCACTTATTTTATTTAGGGTAAAGGATTTCAAGACAGCATGTGTTTGTTGACATGCTATTTGTTTTCTCGCGCCCTCTTCAACACTTGAAATAGTTTCATTCGGCACGTTTTTTATTTGTTAACGTTTGCGTAACAGGATCGAAGTAAACACACACACACACACACACACACACACACATATATATATATATATATATATATATATATATATATATATATACACTTTGATCATCTTACGAAAAAAATTATCCCGGAAAGATACATAACACCTCCCTAGCAACCACTATATGGGCACTGAAGAGTTCAAATTGAAATTTAATGGAGGATCATTGATAAACAAAAGCCTATCGCCCTTCCTCTAGGAATTTATTACTATGCAACACTGAAAAATTCAGGATCCTACAGGCAATAAATAACTTTTCCATAATCTGTATGAACATCAAAACTGAGGTTTTGAAACAATAAACACAGAAGAAATTTTCTACTAGACAAATGGACTAACAACGAACATAAATAACTCACTGATAGCCCATTCCATACGTAAGTCTAAAGAACTCTACATCATATGTAGAATATAAGGCAAACTACTATTCAACGGTCTTCGTAAGTGATGTTACTTTTCCCAAAGTGCTGACGTCACATTCTGCTGATATACTGGGTGCGAAGTAACATAATTACCAAAGGTTCTTTATTTATTTTTCACAGAAAATTTTAAAACAAAACTGAAATGCTTAAAATAAAAAATAAAAATGCATTTTTAAGCGAAGTTTAAAAAAATGCCGTTTCTCCTTGGCCTTTTGGCTAAGATCAATGTGTAGTATCTGTTCCGATGGATACTGCACCCCATAGACTGGTATTGTCTTGTCCTTCGGGGCTTGGTTTACGTCGGTCTATGGGTCTGTCCTGTGCAGTTCTAGGAGGTCCACCCTTCCAGGCTTCGCTTCCCCTCATTGGGGAGGAGTAAGTTTATTGCTTACTGCCTGAGGCGCCTCTACCGGGGAATGCCGACGGGGCTGCCCAGGCAATTTTTAAACTCCACTTTCCCGACCCGACCTTGGGTCACATCTTACTTGTGGGAGTAAGATAAAAACTGGCCTTGTGCCTAACTCCTGGAGAGGAGTAAATCAATACTCATAGTATAATTTAGGACAAAGTTAAAAATGCTGTTTTTCTGAAAAAAAAAACCCTTCTAGGGAGACGGGGGAGAAAAATAAATTATTCCTAATCATAGAAGAGAGGTGTACCTATGTTATAAACGTTATTAGATATAAGCTAACAGAGTTAATTAAACACACGTATCCCACATGAACCAATACAGACACAACATATAATGATAGCAATCTTATATTGACCAATACACTAATTTTGAGATCCGTTAGGATACGTTTTTTTACTGATAAAGATACCCCTACCATTAAAACCAGCCCCCACATAGCTAATAAACTAGAATTATAACAATAGTTTTACATTCAAATATAAACACTATCCCCAAATTATTAAAGTAATATAACACTTAAACCCTTTAATAACAGGAATACAACACAACCCCAAATCTAACCCACTCATTTACAAATAAACTATAACACACCCTATCACCCCTAAATATAAATGCATCATTGAAGCAGAGAAACATATAACATCCATCATCAACAATTAACTTATTCTAAATAATACATTGCTCTTTGATAACCAGAAGACATTGCTATTTGAATGTCTGTTTACCTTCAAAATTGATCAAGGATATAAATCTATACAATAATGTTAAATGCATCAACGGGTCACAGGTTTTCGAATTCATAAAAATAAGGTTAGAGAGTAGAAAGGGATTCACCGGCGCCGAATTTGATATCATTCAAAGCGGGTCTTCCATTGTTCTTTAAGAAAATAACAATATTACACGGAGCAAAATCAGGGTAATGTGAAGGTTGTACATGTGAGATGAGTTTTTTTAAAATTTGTTATTCAGTGTTAACCGTTAATTCCGACTTAAACCAGTGGACGTGTAAACAAAACATGTGGTAAACTATGTAAGAAAATCGAATCAATATAGATAATGCTATGACACTGGTAAGTTATTCCCCTTTGCTTATCCGAAAAGGAGTAGAGAGTTGCAGAAATTAATCGATGCCGGACATCTCCTACGTAGCGTCCTGCAGAATAAATAAAATCTGTGTTGCTCATATATATATATATATATATATATATATATATATATATATATTTACCTACAGACGATGCCATTTCCAGCTTTTGCTTTCATCAGTGCAGAGAAGTGATACTTTTAGACAGTCACAGGCGCGAACTCGGTTCACAGAGTCACGTTTGACTCCGCACGATTTCACTCCGTCCTCTCATCCATAGGAAATAATCACGTAATACAGATAATTTAAAGTTATATTTATGCCAAACATCGAGACAGACTAAAAGACTTAACGAACTTACTAGGAGCCTTGCTTTTTAGCTTAAGTGAATGTCTATGATTTAATATCTCATAACAGAGCTCAACTGTAATTTTCTTACAGGGGCTTTATAATAATATTCATAAATAAATATTAAATAATATATATATATATATATATATATATATATATATATATAAATTATAGATGCATTCCAATGACCAAAGGATACCTCTCACTTTCTCTCTCTCCCTTTCTCTCTCTCTCTCTCTCTCTCTCTCTCTCTATATATATATATATATATATATATATATAATTTTATTTTCTTAAAAGTACTTTACAATAATATTCATGAGTAAATATTAAATTATATATATATATATATATATATATATAGTAGTAAGTTTTTGAAAGGCTGTGGGCAATGCAATTCCGGGTAAGATGCAAGTTGAAAGGAAAGGAACAAAAACAATAAAAATAAATCGAATACGATATAAGACTTACTATTTATTTTTCCTTTTTTTTTTTCCTTTTTTTTTTTTTTTTTTTCTTACATAACAGCAAGAGTGTTTTAGCTGTCCGGGTGATTAAAAATCACTATTTGATATTTCGGGAAAAGACATCCCTTTTTCAAAAATAATTAGACCAGAAGAAGAATAATATTTTATTCTTCTCCGACTGTGTAGAGAATAATACAAAACAAAATGGCTGCCGCGATATTCACGTCTCCATCTTAGCGTCTGTCAGAAACATCGGTGACCTTAGAATCACAGAATCAATCCTCATCTCCAGATTAAACCCCTCACTCAATCAACGTCACGAGCTCTACTCACCTTTCATTCTATAATATCTACCCCCCATCCACCAACCAACCCCCATATCTAACACTTAACAGAGTCCGTTTCCACCATTTCACTCATTACTCACCTCCCATAATAAACTCACCATACACCCAAACAATCAAACAGGCCCCTCCCCATATGAACTTCCATTCTTACACACTTTCAACCACAAACCAAAAACCATATTCAGCATACTCGTCTAACCCACCAAAATAAGTCACTCCATAACCTAGCATTATTAATTAATAAATCCAAACACATATAGAATGTATACAAATAACATGCAAATATTAAATAAATAATTCATAAAATATATTAAACAAGTAAATAATAATAATAAAAAAAAAATAAATAAATAAATAAAAAAAAACAAAACAAAAAAAAAACAAAAAAAAAAACAAACAAACAAATATGTAAAGAAATTGATGAATATATATAGATAAACAATTAAACAAACAATAATACATAGATATGTATATATATATGTATATATGCATTTGTGTATATATGTTGTATATATATACTAATATTGTTATACAGATCTCCACCAAAAAAAAAGATTATAAAAAATTAAAAAAAAAAACAAAAAAAAAAACAAACAAACAAATATGTAAAGAAATTGATGAATATATATAGATAAACAATTAAACAAACAATAATACATAGATATGTATATATATATGTATATATGCATTTGTGTATATATGTTGTATATATATACTAATATTGTTATACAGATCTCCACCAAAAAAAAAGATTTTATAAAATTAAAAAAAAAAAAAAAAAAATTAATTAAAAAATTAATTATAAAAAAAATATTTAAAAAAAATCCAGAGTTACTCCCCTTTATCTTATAATAAATATATCAAGTTAATAAGTTAATTCGTTAATCTAATTTGACGAAACTCACAATTAGTAATTAATAACACTTCTTTAATAGATGATAATCGAAATCGATAAGTAGATAGATCTAGAATATTTAAAATATGAGACTAATTACTTTAATTTATATTAAAATTCTTAAATTACGATAGAAAGATAAACAAATTAAAAATACGAAGATAAAACAAAGTAAATATTCAAATATAAAAAAAAAAAATAAATAAATAAAATAAAAAAATGATATATATATATTATCAAAAATAACAGTTTATCGAACACCATACACCTAACCAACATTACACTAATATTCTAAACACCAATCATATATTTAACATAATATTAAAATAAAACTTAACTTAATTTATATTCCCTGTGAAACTGTTTTTTTTTTTTTTTTTTTTTTTTGCTGCGGTCTATATCTGGCAGCCATTTTGTTTTGTATTATTCTCTACACAGTCGGAGAAGAATAAAATATTATTCTTCTTCTGGTCTAATTATTTTTGAAAAAGGGATGTCTTTTCCCGAAATATCAAATAGTGATTTTTAATCACCCGGACAGCTAAAACACTCTTGCTGTTATGTAAGAAAAAAAAAAAAAAAAAAAGGAAAAAAAAAAAAGGAAAAATAAATAGTAAGTCTTATATCGTATTCGATTTATTTTTATTGTTTTTGTTCCTTTCCTTTCAACTTGCATCTTACCCGGAATTGCATTGCCCACAGCCTTTCAAAAACTTACTACTACTATACCCAGCAATGCTTCAAGCAAACTACCATTCTCTACTATATATATATATATATAAAGTATCTAATGAATTAGAACATTAAAATTGTTCCAAGAATTAGAACATCAAGTCTAGTATGGCGTACGATCGTTTCCAAAACATTTTGGAAATACTTTATTTTATTTTATTTTATAAATTAAGAAAGCTAATCCAAAACGTCTCTTCATCTGCGCCTTTAGCACCACGTCTTACACAAAATCAAAGAAAAAAAATAACAAGTTCGTCGTAGAGGAACATCTATTGTCAGAAAGAGCCACAGAGACAAATATTAGAAAAAAGAATAAGTTGCAAATATATAATATAAAAAATAGAAAGATAAAATGATAATAATAATAACACATTATAAAAATAAAAATAAAATATAAGAGAATAAAAAATAAAATAAAAAGATAAAAAATAATAAAATAATAAAATAAAATAAAAATAAAAATAAAATATAAAAAATAAATAAAAAAATAAAAAATAAATAAATAAAGAATAAACTAAAATACAGAATAGAAATGAAAAGAATAAAAAATAAAAATAAAAATAAGATGATAATAAAAATTAAAAATACAAAATAAAAATATAAGATAAATATAAAAGAAATAATTGAAATTAAAATAAAATAAAAATAAAAGTAGGAATTAAAACAATATAAAAATATTAATAAAATAGAAACAAAAATAAGTTTAGAAAACAAAGGTTAAATATTATCAAGACTTCTTTTATAAAGATTTTTTATGAAACATCCTGCAAGAGGATGTGAAGGGCAAGAGGGGAGGAGGAAGAGCACAGGGGAAGATATGGACAAAGATAATTTTAGGGGGAGAAAAACACCTTATAAAAAATTATTATAGAAAAAGGGGCAGGGGTGACCAGGAAATAGGGAATGTAATAAAATAGGAGTTTAGTTGGGACTATACTAACAGCACTGCACACATAAATTATAGATACATTCCAATGACCAAAGGATATATATATATATATATATATATATATATATATATATATATATATATATATATATATATATATATACTAATAAGTCACTATTTATCAATGCCAGAAGGCCACTCAAGGATAAGGTTAATGAGATTGTCAATTGACGATGAACAACACCTTGACAGGATCGGAAACGATGATTTAAATTGGAAAGAATTTGATTATTTAAGAACACAGCTTGTTTTTTTTATTTTTAACGTAGTTCATCCCAAACAAGGCAGGTCGCCACTGTAGACGTAAGGGGCTACTGAGAAGAAAGAAAAGAGGAGAAGGTTGTGGGGAGGGTCAACCTAAACTGGGATCTGCGCAGCGAGATGTGTGTTTACATTAATTTTAAATTTCTGCATGTCAGTACTGTCGGTGAAACAGGGGGCATGGAGGGAGTTCCAGAATCCAGCAGCACGAGAAAAGAAGCTATTTGAGTAGAAAGCTCTCTGGCATCTGGGGACCGCCACAGTGAATGGATGGGATTTAGTTGATTGTCGAGTTGGTCTAGTGAATTTACGTCGAGGGGGCACCAGAGTAGCCAATTCATCGGAACATAATCCATTGAAGTATTTGTAAAACAAGCACAAGGATGCTACATTGCGGCGATGGGATTGGAGCTTGGTTGACAGTGAGGGACCTATTAGGTTCGCGACTCTTTTTTGGACCTTGTCTAAGAGGGAGAGACTAGTAGATGATGCACCAGCCCAGATGTGGCAACAATACTCCATGCATGGGTGGATGGTGGCTTTGTAGAGATACAGTATAATGTCAGGTGTGAGGAGTTTACTAGCAGGGTAGAGGGAGCCAACTTTCTTTGTGGCAGCCTTAGCAATGTCTCCAATGTATTTGTTCTATTGGACTTGAAAACGACGCTGTTGTAGTCAGCTGGGAAGCCTCCCCATGGCATTGTGTTCCACAAAAGGTAGTTATTGAAAAGAAACTTCGTTTATGAATGTTCCGTTTAGTTTTTAGTGCACGAGGAAAAAAGGAAAATTATTTACAGTGATTCTAGCTAGACGAGTTTTTGCTGTGGATGTTTTATAGGGGGAACCTGAGGTTGGGGGTCAGTCGAGTACTTACCATGAAAATAGCAATATATAAATATATTTATATCCTATCTTAAAGAACTGCCATTATACCTGAGTAAACAACTAATGTTATTAATGTTTTGTATTATATTACATTTACCTTTTTTGTATGTTGTCAACTGTAAATAAATGTACAATTGTACACAGTCTTATATGTATTTATCATTTGTTGCTATAATAATTATTTTTGGGTGTGATACTATCATTGCATGTGGAGTCATTCAATAGTTCTGCCCTCACGTTGTGAATTTAAATATCCTCAAAACTTTGGTATTGTCGTCGCTGATCTGGAACTAAATGGTAAGCGTCGGCTATCCTTTCCCCGCTTTTATCAGAGAAAGTGTTGTCTTGGGTCCAGGGAAAACGATGAGCCTAATAACTGAAAGAAAATGACTGGATAACCGAGACATTTTTGTCTCAAAAATATAATTTATTCTTATTATTTCAATCAAATTGGGACTCCATTATATTATGCTTCTACAAAGCCTGTCGTTTACACATACGTCCGCCTACGTCGAGTCAGCCTGAAAAAAACCCTTGAATAGATCGATGCAGAGAGGAGACATGCCACTCAAAAACATCACCCTCCGTTGATTCACCACCCGAACACTCGCACACGCCGCGTATTTTAACCTTTGAAAAGTCTACATAGCAAGCCGGGTTCGTTTGGTAAAGTATGAACGTGTTAACTGCAGGTGGCTCAACTGTAATCCCGCTGCACAACACGACATCAGTTATTTCAAAACAAGGCTGAAGTTTCTCTTTGACTGACCTCTGTATTAAGCGTAACCTTCAATTGGTTTTGAAAACATATTTCGAGGATAATTTAATTATTAGTGTGAAGTGGCAGTTTTAAGTGCTCTGGTCGTCAGTTCGTCGGTCTTTCAGACTTAAATTTGAAATAGCCTATATACAAACACTCAACTTAATGAAATAAACTAAATTATTATGAATCGAAATGATTCTGTTCTTAGCATTGGTTTACCAGATTACTTTCTGGAAAGAATCATTACTTACAGGAGGAACCACGTGAAGGTTGCCAACATCTACAAAGTAAGCATGGGCTATGGAATGATCTGGATTCGAACTTCGCACACTCAGATCATCAGTCCGTCGTGTTAACTACTTAACTACTGTCATCTCACCTTACTTAATAACTAACTAATAGAACAGATAAAAAGATACGTATATAGAGAGAATAGGAATAGAAAACAAAGTGACTTTTTGTATACAGTAGCAGCAGCATTAGTAGTAGTAGTAGTGTTTGAACGGCCCTTGCAGAAGTGGCAACGCAATAGCGAAAAGGTGCTAGAGAAGTGTAAAAAAACGTGCCAGCGAAGTGGAAAGAGAATTGTCGCTGGAAATCAATGCATAGTCATGGAAAAAGTGTACAAATATAAGATGACACCAAAGATGGTGTGTCTGCTTCAAGTGCACCTGCCAATCAAATATTCAGTACAGAAAAAGTAGTTTCCTTTAACGGTTAAGTATGAAGTAACAGTTTTAGATGCGTCCACGCATGTCCATAAGAAGCTTTGACCGTCTGTTTGTCGGTGTTCAAGGCTTAAATTTTAAATAGCATTTTTGTTTGTTTGTCATACTACGTGTACGAATAGTATATTCTTTGGTCTGTCACGCTGAAGTGTGAAGTAACAGTTTTAGATGCGTCCACAAATTTCTATAAGTGGCCCTGGTCGTCAAATGGGTTGTCTTTTAAGCTGAAGTTTGACATTTTCGTCTGATACACTTAAGTTTGAAAATAGTACATTCTTAGGTCTGTCACGCTTAAAAGTGAAGTAGGAGTTGTAGGCGCGTCCACGCATGTCTAGAAGAGGTTGTGATCGTAAGTTCGTCGGTTTTTTAAGCTTAAGCTTGAAATAAATAAAAATGTCTGTTACAGATAAGTATGGGCACACGCAAATCAAACGTTGAAGCCCTTCTTGACTTCCTATTAACAAACGGCCTCTTTGCCAGCAACACAGCCTTCAAACATCCATGTAGACACCGAACAACATGGACGGGTCATATCGCTGACAGCAACCGAGCGACATTGCCCAAGACACCGATGGCAACCTCATGGGAACTGATGAAGGCAAAGCAAGAATCATCAAAGACTATGCCAGAAGAATGTTACCGCAATACTAAAAGATTCGCGCTCCTATGGAGGCACTTACTTGAACTCTGACCACAAACCTGTCATCACACGACTCAGGATGGACAGATTACATCAAGTGCATAAGCATCACTCCAAAAGCACAGGCCAGGCATGTATTGACATTGACAAGCTCTGCAAAGACCTTTCAGTGCAACAGTCCTACCAACTGCAAAACTGACTGACTAAACTCGACCAAAGCCAGGACCCCAATGAAGCACTGAATGACCTGCTGGACTGCATGAAGACCTCAGCAGCAAAGACAGTCGGCGAGATCAAAAAATGGAAGAGCACACAACACACAGCTGATCCCATAGTCACCAAGCTGTCAGAACATCAAAAAGCACTGAGGCTCAAGATCTACAAACATGGCAAATGTGAAAACCGCACTCACTCCGAAAAGAGTGCAACAACATCCTGCGCCTCATAACCAAAAGGTTGGAGGAAGTCGCAGTGGAAGAGGCAGACGCCATAGCAAATGAAATCACCTCAACCGATGACTGTCGAAAGATGTTCCGTGCAGCAAAACAGCTTCGTTCAATGAAACCCACCCCACCTATCATTGTCCAAGACACCGATGGCAACCTCATGGGAACTGATGAAGGCAAAGCAAGAATCATCAAAGACTGGTTCCAGCAGCAGTTCACCGACCAACAGGACGAACCACTGCAGCCATTTGAGGGAACCCCAAGGCCACTCCAGACCCCCATAACAGAAGAGGAAGTAAAAACTGCAATCACTGCACTTCAAAATGGCCGTGCCACCGGTCCAGATGGTGTGAACAGCGGGCTGTTTAAGCACTCAAAGAACATTGTTTCTCGCCCATTGGCTAAAACCATCAACTCATCTTTCGAACACCACACACCCATAGAGACACTAGGAGAAGGCACACTTATCACCTTTCCCAAGCAACAGAAGCCCCTGGTACACATACCAAACTCCGGCCAATAGCCCTGCTGAACATCATAAGAAAGATCCTGTCTATCATTACCCTGTACCGCATCAGAGACAAAATCAACTGCTTCACGGGACCCTACCAAAGTGGTTTCAAAAGAGGCAGAAGCTGCGCAGACATTGTATGGGCACAACGTATGCTGACCTCAGTAGTGATGGCAAAGAAATGGAACTTCCACAAGATGGGCATTGATATGTCGCGAGCCTTCGATACTATCAAGCGACAACGCATCCTAGATGTCCTACTGCAAGCAGGCTGCAATGATGACGAACTAAGACTTGTAAGATCTCTGTTAGCAGGGACAAAGCTAAGAGTCCGAGTGAAAAACGAGCTGTCTGACTCATTTGAGACCACCATAGGCTCCCCTCAGGGCAACAGCCTCTCACCGGTGCTCTTCACCTGCTACCTCGCTGCATCACTCTCATCCGTCCGAGAAAGCTCTAACAGGCCCAACCCACCAGTCTCCAGCCTGGGTCTGCCATTAGAAATGGAATATGCAGACGACGTTGATTTCCTGGACGTAGAAAAGAAGCCTCTGGATCAGCTCCAGCAAATAGTGGCAGAGAAACTGAAAACGGACAATCTCTTCATAAACGAGATGAAAACAGAGTTTGGCCATGTATACCTTGCAGAAGCCACAGAGTTGGACCCACAAGGCAAGACCCTCCGCGGCAATGAGAGCTGGTAGCACTACAGACGTCACAGCCCGCTGTATACATGGCAGTGTAGCGTTTCATTCATTACATAAACTCTGGAGCCGACGAACCAAGATGCCGTTGAAGACTAGACTCCGTCTCTATAACGCGTACTGCGTGCCCATCATGCTCTACAATAGCAACAGCTGGGCAATAATAAAAGCCATGCTTGACAAGCTGGATGCGTGCCACCGCAGACACCTCCGTTCCATCACAGGTCACTGCTGGCCGAAAAAACTTATCAGCAACAAGTCACTATACGAGCTGTGCAACGAAAACCCCCTCTTCACAAAAGTCGCTGAACAGAGATGGTCTATGTTAGGCCATGTCCTACGAATGGACCCTGACACTCCCGCACAGAGGGCACTAGACTTTGCCGTTACTGGCTCGCAAGCCTACCAACCGCGACTAGGACGGCACTGCACAAATCTGCTGGGCACACTACGTGCTGACCTAAAGCAGGCGGGACTAGGACCACTACGTACAGCAAAACAACTTCATTGCCTACGACAACTTGCGCATGACAAAGCCAGATGGTGTGGGACTAGCATGGTGGACTGATTGCAACTACGGGATGTCATTTGACTACCGTAGCCGCAGAACACAGTTTTAATAAAATAAAATACAGATAAGTGTAGAAATTGTATATCTTTTAGACCGTCTCGCCTAAGTGTGAAGTAAGTACTTCCACGCATGTCTATAAGATGCGCTGGTCGTCAATTCTTCTGTCTTAAGTTTGAAATAGCATTATTTGATCTGTCACACTTAAATGTAGAAATAGTATATTATATGGTCTGTCATGCTTAAATGTAAAGTAGCAGTTTTAGTGGGTTCACAAATCTCTATAAAGGGTTTTGGTTGTCAGTCTTTGGCGCATAGGTTTGACATAGCATTTTTTGTCTATCATGCTTCAGTGTATAAACAGTATATTCTTTGGTCTGTCACGCTAAAGTGTGAAGTAGGAATTTTACGTGTGTCCACACATATCCATAAGAGGCTCTGGTCGTCGGTTCGTCGATCTTCGAAGCTTAAATTCTACATAGTACATTCTTTAGTCTGCCACAATTACGTGCAGAAACAGTATATTTGGTATGTCAAACATAAATGTGAAGTAGCAGTTTCACATGCGTCCACGCATCTTCATAAGAGGCTCTGGTCGTCAGTTCGTACGTCTTTGAAGCTAAAATCTGAAATAGAATTTTTTTGTTCTATCACAGTTAAGTGTAGGAATAGCATTTCTGGGTTTGACAAGAAAGATGATTTTCATCGCTAAACGCGCAGTTTGAATGGACGCATTTCAAGGACAACAATTCCTGTATTTTAATCCTTCATGTCACGGATATATTGAGCGAATCGATCTTAGCTTGACAAACCAACTATTCCAGTTTCCCCCCTTTCAGAATCAAGAAGTAATGACAGCCGGTTGTTTGTTTAAGGCTTCCTTATTTTTGGCTTGATGGACGTCAAATAATGTTTATGCATACAAATCACACGTCATAGACACGCAATGGCATCTCCGATAATCCATCGAATTACACAGCCGAGACTTACATGAGTGCGCAATCAGATCTAAGTTTTAACCATCCTTATTATCCTATAAAACTAGACACGCACTCACAATCCTATTTTATGATAATAAACGTTCAGTCGTAAGTTTCTATCTATCTATCTTACGATATCTTACTCAATCAACGTTTGCTTCCTAAGGTCTTTTGTTTCCTATATATTTTAATCACGCAAAATACATGCTAAAATATTCCTCAGTTTTGGGATTGAGTTATATTTGAAAAACCTTCCATTTGTCATTGTTCTAATTAGTTGCAATTTGCAAATAACTCACGAAAATGACCCATCTATGATTCTCATCCCCTCTCACTACCTGTTGTTTAACAGACCCTGCTTTTATTTTATCCGGTATCTATCACTCTCGCTTCCGATGCTCTCTTTTTCTGTTTATTAACAGTAGAAAGTACTAAAGAAAGGAAATAATAATAAGATTTAGAATAGTCCATTATGAAAAGGAAATATCACCAAAAGTAGTAATACAATTGTATACAACAAAAACAATAGCTGCATGGAGAGAGAGAGAGATAGAGAGAGAGAAAGAGAGAGAGAAAGAGATAGAGAGAAAGAGAGAGAGAGAAAAAAGAGAGAGAAAGAGAGAGAGAAAGAGAGAGAGAGATGTATCTTTTGATAAAAATGATTGACTATGCTACTTTTATGAATACCTATTATTCTACTAAAGCTGGGCGAATCAACGTTGGTTTCCCTAAATCTTTTTTCCCTATATATTTTAATCACACAAAATATATGCTAAAATATTCCTTAGTTTTTGGATTGAGTTATGTTTGAAAAAGAAACTTCCATTTTAATTGTTCTAATTAGCCGTAATTTGCAAATAACTCACCAAGTGACCGTCTCTTACTAATTTCTATTTATTACTTTCACCCTCTCTCACTAAATGGTTTTTGATCCCAACCGCTATTGTTTTATACAAATAAATAAAGGAAAGGGTAAGAAGATTCGAATAGTCCGTTAAAATTAAATTATAGAGAGAGAAAGAGAGAGGGGGGAGGAGGAGGAGAGGTAGAGAGACAGACAAGAGAGACACAAATACAGATATATATATATATATATATATATATATATATATATATATTAGTTAATTAAGTTCAAATATTAACAAAATGAACAAAACCATTACTTTTCAAAAGTGCTCAATATATATTAGAGCTTTTATATTAAAATAAACATAGTTTGAGTATCCGACAATTGTTTCAGAACCTTCTTCGGCTCCTCTTCAGGGATATACTGATTAGCAAAGATTAGATCCGCCAATATACAATCATGAAAAACCAAACAAAAAAAAAAAAAAATTTAGACTAAATCGATATAGATGGACACTGAAAGAGAGAATATAATTAATTAATATAAAATAAAAAAAAAAAATTAAAAATTAAAAAAAAAAATGCAATTCTTTTATAAAATAACGTAAAATTATTACAAATAATAAAGTATTAAGTAGATTATCATAAAGAACTAGATAAAAATAATAACTAGTCGATATTAATAACCCCGGTTTCTATTATTCAATTAATTAAGGGAGTAATATAGTGAATGGATAAACTTGGTTCATTGGTGAATATGATTGATATTTGTTTAAGAATTTTAATTAAATAATAAATAGGGATTGTCTTAATGTATATAACACTCTATTTAGCAGCTTATGGGGAAAATGGGAAATAAAAAATTAAATCCTTAATACATTACGCAAAATAGTTAAATATATGTATGTTTATGTATGTCTGTATATATATATATATAATGTGTGTGTTTATCTTTCAAGTTTCAAAGTATTGCATGGAAAGTTAATAAAATTGAAATATAAGCCAAATTAGCAATACAAGATTAATTTATTATTATTATTATTATTATTATTATTATTATTATTATTATTATTATTATTATTATTATTATTATTATTATTATTATTATTATTATTATTTTATTTTTTTTTTTTTTTTTAATTTTTTAAAATTTTTTCTTACATTAAAAAAGTAATAAATTAATCTTGTATTGCTAATTTGGCTTATATTTCAATTTTATATATATATATATATATATATATATATATATATATATATATATATATATGTATGTGTATATATGTGCATATATATGTATATATATATATGTGTGTGGGTGTATGTGGATATATATATATATGGGCATTTATGTTTGTTTTATAGCTGTACATTTATATATAAGTATGTATGTGTGTTTGTGAGTATATAAATGTGTGCGTATAGCGTGATGTGTGATTGTATGAGTCTGTCTTAATGTGTGTGCGCGTTGTTATGAGACGGCGATGTCTAGCCGGCCTGCCAAAAGTTTTAGCTGACCGATTTTCTTGGACGTTGATAGGTGGGTGTCAAAAATTGTCATCTTATGAAAAGGGTTTCTCGTCTGAAAATCTTGAAGTGTAGTTTGTTTGTTTGATTTTTTTGTTTGTTTTTTCATGATTGTATATTGGCAGATCTAATCTTTGCTAATCAGTATATCCCCGAAGAGGAGCCGAAGAAGGTTCTGAAACAATTGTTGGATCCTCAAACTATGTTTATTTTAATATATATATATATATATATATATATATATATATATATATATATATATATATAGAGAGAGAGAGAGAGAGAGAGAGAGAGAGAGAGAGAGAAAGAAAGAGAGAGAGAGAGAGACATACATACAGACAGACAGACAGACAGACAGACAAATACAGAGAAAGGGGATGGGAGAGAAATGTATCCTTTGATCAAAAGTTATTGAATATACTACTTTGATTAATGCCTATTATAATACGAAATATGAGTAAATCAACGTTTATTCCATTAAGGCTTTTTTACCTATATATTTTAA
Source organism: Sepiola atlantica (assembly GCA_963556195.1). NCBI lineage: Eukaryota > Metazoa > Mollusca > Cephalopoda > Sepiida > Sepiolidae > Sepiola > Sepiola atlantica. The sequence goes on from OY744518.1 coordinate 78,432,510, forward strand.
TAACAAAAAATACATGCGAAAATATTCTTTAGTTTTGAGCTTGGGTTATATTTGAAAGAAACTTCCATTTTAATTGTTGTAATTAGCCGTAATTTCCAAATAACCCTTTAAGTAATCCATCACTTACAAACTTTCAATCAATCACTTTCACCCTCTCTCAATGTATGTCGTGTGATGCCCCAGCTCTACTCTTATACGTCATCTATTATTCTCTCTCTTCCCCCTTTCTCTCCCCCTCCTTCTCTCTCCTTCTCTCTCTCCTCCTCTCTCTATCTCTCTGTTTATAAACAATCAAAGGTAATAAAGAAAGGAAAGAATAAAAATATTAGAATATTCCATTATAAACAAATGGGAATATCAGCGCAGGCAGTGATACTATTAAACCCGTAGTTGGAAATAAAAACAGAGAAAGAGAGGAGAGCAAAAGTGAGAGAGAAGATGGAGAGAGATATCGCAAGTGGAAAGAGGCTAATTTTAAATTGTGTCTTTTAACTTTTTTTAAATATTTAACTGGCTTTGCAAACTCACTTTTTTCTCGTTCAAATAATTTAACCCGACCTACATGAGTTGCATTTTGCTAATATATTTATACAGGGTATTTGAGACAAATTTGATTTTAAAAAAATATTCTTTCGTTTCAGAATTATTTGAAGTATTTAATAGCGGTAAAGTGCAACGGATAGCTATTTCTGTGTCCTATTACTGGGGTTGAGAGCTGGTGATCATGGACTATTGGAAAGCATCGAAATATTGGAAAAGATTGTCTTGCATAATGATGATTCAAAGATTCAGAAATCTTAGCTGCAGTTAAGTGCTCTTTGAATATCTTGAAAGTCGTGAGATGTTAGTTGGATAATTGCGACATATACGTGGAAACAGTGGCTAGCAGGAAGGAATTAACTGACTGCGTCCGCACAACGATATTCGTTGAGAAACTGCAAAAAATTGGTGCGGCAAGATCTTTACTTAGACTCAGGAAATCCCGCGTCCTGCGACGACGCATAAGGCAGTCAAAGTAAACCATCGTTTTCGGTCTGAAGCCAGATCCACGCCCCCCCCCCCAATCTCTTTCGATTGTTTGCTTCCAGTTCATTTTTGGTTTCCCCTTCTTTTTCCATCAGTACTTGATTTGCAAATAGCTCTGCGGCCAATCTTAGAACATGTCCGAGCCAGCCTCGGTGTCGTTTGCAGATTATTGACGATACCACATGTTAGTTAGTGCGGTCTCTGACTTCTCGGTTGGTAATTAGATGCCTCCATTTGATCCCGAGAAGCTTTCTAAGACATTTGGAATCAAACACATCTAATTTCTTCTGTTGGTTGATTTTGAGATGCCAAGTTACACTTCCATATAGCAGTGTGGCCAAAACCTTGCTGTTATAAAATCTTAATTTAAATCGGACCTTCGCAACAGAAATTGGCGTCGAAGTGTCAATCATGAAGAAAGCACAGAATGGAGATGTTCGTTACTCCTCATACAACAGTCGCACGGACTAACTAGTCATCGCCAATGCATAAGAGAACCGCCTAACGAAAGCCAAGAAACTCCTCAACAAGATGAAACACCAAGTCGAGCCGGAGATGCTATGGTTCTTCTCTGGACCAGTTGCACAACACACAAAACAACAGTTGACTAGTCTACCGCCCGAAGTTGAGAAAGACACCAACCGTACCACCTGCAACACAAAGAACGAGCTGATTGCTAGGATCCAATTGTTGTTCAGACATCTCTCGAAATACGCCATAAATGCTGCGTGTTCCACGTTCATCTCCCGCTTCGAAACCGTGGTGAAGACTTAAGGTGGCTTATTCGTGTGCTACACCTGATAAAAGAGCCCCTAACAGATGCACTTGAATTTTGAGAATACATCAATTATTGGCCAGGGTATGATGTTTTTTCCTTCCTTTCCAAAACGTGTCAAATTTGTCTGAAACATTCTGTGTATGCATAAATGCGTGTATTTAATATATTTAAATGCGTCAATTCCCCCAACAGAAAAGTTTTGCACCAGTTTTATGTCTCCTTACGAAGATTAACATCAAGATATAATGATACTAAACTTTATATCTAGAATGCTTATTCCAATTTTGATGCAAAATTCCCTCGCATGATTTTGATTGTAGAAATATTTAAAATTTAAGGCTTAAGCTTAAGCGGTCTTAAGAATGTTGCTTAATTCGTGTCTATTAACTATGGATCAAATGCAATGCAAATCTGAAATATCTGAATTTTCAAATGGGATGCTGTTTTATTATGCGTCCTAAAAACTGATAATAATAATTCTCGTATAATTAGTTTAGGAGTGAATCGTGGATACACAAATATGAACACATGTACACCTACCTAACTGTCTGTCTGTCTGTCTGTCTGTCTCTCTCTCTCTACACACACACACACACACACACACACACACACACACATATATATATATATATATATATATATATATATATATATATATATATATATATATGGAAAATAAAAAGGAAAAACCAAAAGATGTTTTTTTGGATTTTTTTATATGTATTCATCAACGTTTCGTCTTTATTTGTAGGACTTCCTCAGGATGATGATTTTAAGAAAAATGTCATGCAAGTACATGAAACTATTGGGTTGACATGATGGGTTAATGAGAAGAAGTAGTGGCCACTACTAGAAGCACAGTACCGAAGTCCGGGCTGACAAAAGTCAGTGGCTCATATATCTATATATCTATGTGTGTGAGTCTCTCGCTCTTTCCCTCTCTTCTTCTGTCTCTCTCTTCTCCTTTCTATATATATATATATATACATGTATGTATGTGTGTGTGTGTGTATGTGTGTGTGTGCGAGTCTCTCGCTCTTTCTCTCTCTTCTCCTGTATCTCTCTCTCTCTCTCTCTCTCTCTCTCTCTCTCTCTCTCTCTCTCTCTCTATATATATATATATATATATATATATATATATATATATGTGTGTGTGTGTATGTGTGTGTACCTATGTCCATTCATTTATTTCTTGATTGTTTGTTCAGACTGTTTTCCCTTTGACTAAGAACATACGCGCATGCGCATGTGTTATTTTTTATTATTTATTTATTTTACAGCTTACCGGAACCGGAAGTACATATACCAGATAGACATACACATTTTGCACTGGCCGCATGCCTCTCTGTCTTGTTTCCTTGTCAGATGAGCTGTTGACTGCAGTCGTGTCGGTACAGGTAGTCATACGATCCGCAGCGCGCATCATTGACATCTAAGACGAACACAAGCGCCACGGCGACCACTCCGTCATATTTTCCTCTTTTCTTTTTCTCAACAAATACATAGACATATATACATCAAATATATATATATCAAAGGAGACTGATTTCTACCGAGAACATCATGCAAGGAGAGCGCATAAGGGGCGCCCTTGCCAAACGACCCTGTCGCCCCTGGCTTCAAATTGTGGCCGTCATAACAATTGTCATCCAACTCTGCGGCACAGGTCAGTGCTTTTTTTTGTAATTTTAAGTGTAATTTATTAGTTTATACCCGCTCCTTGATTGGTGTCGGTACAGTACCTGGGTATGTCAATTTCCATCTTTACCTACATTCTACCGCTTTATAGTTAGTATGACAACACTTAGTATTTGCATGAGTGAGTAAGTAACTACGATGAATGTATTTTCGTATTATTTTTATTGGCAAAACAAACATTAAAAATTTTTTTTTAGCAAAACTAATTTGTTTGAACGAGTTCCGAATACTTTTTATGTCCATCTTTTTACGGGTTATCCAAAAAAAAGGTCGTTTAGATTGCAAAAATATTTATTCAATGTTTTTGTTTTGTATATTATATTGTGCTAATCGCCTTAAATTTATAAAACAGGTAACCAGTTAAAATTGCATAGGATTCGAACTCGAGTATTGACATAGTAAAAACTACTGCCTTAGTAATGTGTACTCTGCCTATTCATTTTTGTTAGCCAATTACATGTTTCTATTTGTGTACGAACACACAAATTCTCCAAACACCATAACTTTTTAATAATATATATATTTTTATAACTGTTGAATTAATGTGGAATTCATTTAAAAAGTTGTACAGTTTAAACATTTTTCAAACCGATTTATATTTAACCATCGATGCATATCCGGTGTTGCCCAGGACTCTTTGTACTTTCATTTTTTTTTACTCATTAAATCTCATCCTATTTTTCGTTTAATCTTATATAATTTCATGTAAGAAAATATTTTTTGCAAGATAATTCAATGATGGAATCTATGGCATTAAAAAAATCGATTACGAAATAATACTGATCGACCGTCTTACGAAATGCTGAAATTTAAATCCCATAAATATTTTCGACTTTTTTAAACTCTCAAATTTATAAATATTGAACTTTTTTCTGTTATGATAATACGCTGAATAATAAACAATGAATTTTTAATTTCAAGTTGGTTTTGTTCATTGACCACCCACACACGCTTTCCGTTTTCTGTTAATTAATTTCTAATAATAAACTATTTACATTTTTAAAAAAGATAGTTCAACGAAGGAATCTATGTTATTTTAAAAAATCGGTATCCAAATAAAATCAATAAAAAATGTTAAAATTTAAATCCCATAAATATTTTCGACTTTTTTTAAACTCTCAAATTTATAAATAATAAACTTTTTTTTGTTATGATAATACGCTGAATACAAAACTGCATTTTTACTTTCAAGATGTTTTGGCTAATTGACCGCCCCACCCCCCACGTTTTCCCTTTTCTTTTCATTAAGTTCTAATAAGAAAATATTTACATTTTTTAAAAAAGATAATTTAATGAAAAAGATCTATGTTACTTAAAAAAATCGGTTTTGCAATAAAATCGATAGGATGTTATACGAAATGCTGAAATTTAATTCCCATAAATACTTTTCAGATGTTATTCAACTTTCAAGTTTATAAATTACTAGCAGGGAGACCTGACATTGATCGGAATTGAATGAGGGTAACTACCATGTACGTTTTCACTCTGTCCATAACACCATATTACTTTCTTTGTTTTTACTGCCCCCTTCCTCCCGTTTCGCCCCCTAATATAGTCAGAAGAAGCTGAAATGTTGGAAAACTCTCTGAATTAGTCTTATACATATGGTTTAAATTTCATTAAAATCGAATATACGTATTTGAAGTTTTGAGTGGGTTCTGTCCTCATGGGTAACTTACAGGTAAGAGACGTAGACAATCAGCACATAGAGGGTAACGTAGAGATTTTGGACCACTTCCATTATTTTCCCCTGAGAATTTTATACATATGATATAAATTTAATAAAAAATGATATAGTTGAAGTTTTAAAGGAGGTTCGGCCCCGATAGACCCTTTAGGTTAGGGGGGCACTCAGAAAGTCGAGACCACTTCCGTTGTCTTCTATAGAAAATTTTGCACATATGATTTAAATTTTATAAAAATAGAAAATATTTGAAGTTTTAAAGGGTTTATGCCGTCATAGCCTTTTAATTATGCACTCAGAGATTAGGAAACGCTTCCATTGTATTCCCTGATAAATTTTACATGAGAATAAACTTTTAGATTTTATGTAAATTCTCAACTTTATTTCTATAGGCAACACACAAATATCGCATACACACAGCCATTTATATATATATATAAATGATATAAATGACAGAGAGATTATAGAACACAATAATTTGGGGTTTAACAATTCTTTTGGCGGTTTTATTTTTAGTTTCAGTATACATGTATAGCTTGGTGTTACATAATACCCTATGGATCTTCCTTCAACCCATCCACAATAGGAGAGGGGAGTAGTTGCCTCAAACACGTCCTCTTTCGTTCGTGGTTCAGACAAAAAAGAGGAAGATTTTATCAGCTTATCGCCTTTTCGAAAAGGCCCAGCCAATTTCTTGGGTGATCTAATTTTAGCTACTAGATGTTATTCTAACAACGTTTAAGCCGATGTAACCTCCGAGCTTCTTCAAGTTTGTATTGCCGAACTTTTTCGATTCTTCGTCGAGTCATCTTCAGGTGACAATAGCAAATGCACAAAAAGGTCGGAGGAAATTTCAAAAGATAGCGGAGAAACGCGCACGTGAATTGAGTTAGAAAAATGTAACTTCCATAATAATAATAAAGCTAATAGCTACATCAGATTTACAACCACTACCCTATACCACCGCCTCACCATGCATCTCACAAACTCTAGCTCAATTTACCAACATCTACAGAAGCATAACTGCCCCTTCTAATTTAAGGCACAGTTTAGTTAAAAACAATAATACATTCCGAAACCAATTTAAAAAACCCAAAAAACTCGAAGCTATTTTTATTAAAAGTCAGCAACCTACAATTAATAACATTACCTATGAAACTAGTAACAACATTTTAAAATACTTAACGAAATACAATCTTATTTTGTGACAGTAATTCTGGCGTCGCGGAATTTAAGTTGTCAACGTATTTCCTGGAACAATGCGAGACCGTTCTTTTGGCGTCTAACTAATTTCACGTGCTCGTTTCTCCACTATCTTTTTAAAATTCTCTTCTTTTCTCCAACATGTTTGTTCATTTCTTTTGTTCTCTGGAGATGACTCGACGAAGAATGAAAACGTTCTGCTACATATTGAACATAGATTAATTTCTTTGATTTTAACACAAAAAAGTCATTAGAAAAATTGAAAATATAAAACAGGTATAATTAAGCAGATTATTCTGTAGTTTTAACGATGTTTGCTAATATATATATATATATATATATATATATATATATATATATATATATATATATATATATATATATATATATATCCTTGCTCAGGTTAACCATGCTGATGACGTCTGATAGACAGAAACACGTGTCCATGGATTACTTTTATGTACGTAAATTAATAATTATATAGGTATATATGTTTTATGAATATATATATATATATATATATATATATATATATATATATGAGATTTTATAACAAAATAGAAGAGTTTAAAAAAGTGTGTATAACATATACAGATATATATGTATATATGATTTATGAATATATATATATATATATATATATTGTATTACAGAAGGTTAAAACGACATGGAACCGTCGGTTTCGAATCAACTAATGATAAACAAGTGATCAACACATGAACGCGTCTCGTTGACTTCATCAGTCATTAATGTCAACGACGCGCGTTCACGTGTTGCTCACTTGTTGATTCGAAAATTTCCGAATGTGTTTTCTGGTTTTGAGCGGTTACTGGCCGATGTATCTGTCGTATTCGCAAATATTCCTAGTACTTTCAGATATGTTTTGATCCATCTCCATGGGTCATTATCGAATAAAGAACATGGTGTTCAGATATTTATAAGTAGTTTTGGCGGGAATAGTATTAATAAGGTACTAGAAGATGGATCCAGACGAATCCGAAAGTATTCGGGATATAAGCGAACACGGCATATACATCGGCTAGTTCCCACTCGAAACCAGAAAACACATACTGAAATAAATAAGGATCTAAACAAAATATGCAGACATAAATTGTCCATCATATTAAACGATATATATATATATATATATATATATATATATATATATATATATATATATATATATATATATATATATATATAAAATTTTGAATGGCCTACGCAAATGCAATTACGTTTCAGCACGCTATATGCTTCGTCAGAGCCGAAAAAGATAATAATGAAAATAAAATTCTTCAATGGGCTCAAAAGTGACAGAAAATGAAGATCTACGATAATCATTTTCCCACATTGCAAGATTTTTATTTTAATTATTATCTGTCGGTTGTGACGAAGCATACGGCGTATTGAAATGTAAGTGCATTTGCATAGGCCATTTAAAATGTTTATATGATGTATATTTATAAAGCTCTATCTTGTATTAAGCACTTTTGAAAACAATTTTTAAACCTTACACACGCCACACTGTAAACTGGTACTAAGACGATTGATTTACTGATACAAGCTGCTTATTTTAGCTTCTATCGCGATTCGAACTCATGAAGTGGACACTAGTACAACTATATGAGTTGAACGTAAAAAAGTGAAAGCAAGTTAATTGACACCATTATTATCTTTAATAACGAAGACTTTTGTCAGAGGGTCCTGATCGACCTAGCCGAAATGGTATTATCTGATGAATTGGGAGATCACTCAGTTAGTAGCAGTATGTTGACTCTCGAGGTTTGCAGCGATTTGTATGATAAAAATATAATAATAGGATTGAAAATGATGAATGGAATAAATAAAGTTTTATTACATATGAGGGCGGTTTATGACTAGTATTTCTTGAAATTGGTTTTGAAAACGATAATGTTGTAGGCTGCAGGGAAGCACTCTTGTGGTGAAAGACTAAGGTTTAGTTTGATGCGTGTTTTTTCTGCGGTAAATCAAACATTTTAGGGGTGATCTAACGCAGAAATAATATCGCTTGTAAAATACAAGGATTCTAGTCACAAGGTTTAGTAACATAACATATTGATTATAATTTTCGTAAGAGGACATAAAAGTGGTGCAAAACCGTTGTGTTCTCGGAGTTAATTTTACCCTCTTCCAGTTTGTTCATAAAATGAAAAACAATAAATTATTTGCTTTGTTTATTATTTTGGGATGTGTTTGAACCATTGTGCCTAATTTAGTTAATATTACGTTTTTTATCTATTCGTTAAAAACGTGGAACCGTATTTCAAGACCAACATAACAAAAGTGAATAGACCTCTTTATTTTAATGATGAAAACGAAGACTTCTGTCAGAGGGTTCTGATTAACCTAGGCGAGATGATATTGATTATTTTCCCTCGCTGATGAATTGGACAATCACACGATTAACAGTGGAAACTAAAGTCCCGATGTTTGCGGTGATTTGACGCTGATTAAGCCATCTTCAGAATGACCTATAATATCGCCCATCTGACATTTAAAATTCTTAATGCTTCCTTGGTAGTGCCATACTAAAATGGTGATATATGATAGATTTGTTCAATATCATCTCGCCTAGGTCGATCAGGACCCTCTGACAATAATCTTCGTTATTATAATTAATAAAGAGGTCTATTCACTTTTGTTATGTTTGTATATTCTTGCAGAACAATAGTGAAAATTTGGTTTAAATATGGCTAAAATAATCCGTGTCACGTACGACCCCTTTTTCCTTAGTTGCGTCTTCGCATCGCCGAGAGGTTTTGTCTGTCGTTTTAGTCTGTCACAGATAAGTATTTAAACTTAGGTGTAACGAAGAAAATGTTTCATAAGACTAGAGCGTGACAAACAAACACCCGCTAAAGAGGTAATCAGTATCTTCGATGTCACGAGCGAGTATCATTGGTGTATTATCTGCCTAATTCAAGAGCCTAAACTTTAAAATCTGGTCATTATAATGGTAAATAAAAATTATTTTATGATTCTCTAGTGTATTATGATTATTTAGATGCGTATATTGTAGTGTTTTGTTTAAAATTGTATGCAATGTTTTCCACATTTGCAACATCATTTTTCTTTGTTCAATAAATTTTTTTTCAAAAAATTATTTATACTACTTTAGCTCTTTGAAATGTTTTCCACTTTTTTTAAACCAATATAAAAATAAAACATTCCAGGGTTAAATGATAGTAAAACGATATTGTTGTTATTTTTATAATTTTGTTTGTTTGTATTCGACATTTTGTATTTCTGTTTCTTTAACAGGTGAGGCACTCAGGACTTGCAAAACGCCAGATGGAACAACAACGTGAGTATTTAATCTTATCTCTTCCTTCATCCGACATTTCAACTTCTATAAATCTTTTGACTTGCACTAATCCATATCATTTAAGTTAGAAGTTGATATTCATATTTTTTTATAGAGTTAGTGTGCAAGAATGGAAAAATCTGAAAATGTTATAAGGTAATGTTCCCATTAATGTTGGGGCAGTTAATCGGAATAGAAATCGGGAATCGATAAAAATCGGAACTCTTTGAAGTATCGGAATCGGAATCGGTATCGGAATCGGAAAAATCTTACCCTAATTTCCGATTCCAAAAATGATTCTTTTCATTTTTTTTGTTTAAAATTTAATTTTCCATTGTTGGTACTGATTAGGAAATGATAAATATTTATTGATTTTAAACTACCAGTAAAACTAAAATATATCATAAGAACGAATGTAGGTAAAACTGACACCGGAAGAAATAGCACGGTAAAATTGCACAGGTAAAATTGCATGAGTAGATGAATAGCAAAAATGGCACAAGTGAAAAATATAAGCGAAAATCTCACAATGAGTTTATCAAATTACTATTTTCATTCAATTACGAGGAAAAGATTTGCACACAAATACTTAGAAAGATCTACTCGTGTAATGTAACCCCCCCCCCAAGTGTATTTTTACTTTTGCAAAAATATATGCACACATTACACGTTTTTTTTTACGGTAATCCCAAAATGTTAAAAGATTAGCAACTCTTTAACTAAACATTTAGGCATTTAAAAAGAATCGGAATCGGTAATTGTATCAGCATCGGATAAAATATTGGGATCGTATCGTCACTAATTCCCATATGGGAACACTATCAGGTAAACCTATTAACTAACACTATAACACCCTTCTTGAAATAGAAGTTTATATTATCAAATTTTGTTTTGCGTGTAAGACTAAAAATCATGAAAATGTAATGTTTATACTATAAGCCGTTCTTAAGATAAGGTTGTGTTCCCCTATGGCTTCATTGTCATATTAAATTCGTTTTTTGTAAGAAGTTGAGAAGTTGAAAATTCCATACATCCGTTGTGCTGTTATGTATCATCGTGATTGTTTTGTTTATTCGTCGTCGATACGACGATGATGATGGTTTCATGAGATAAAGAGATTAAGTAATACAAACCGGAAGACTCTGAATGACTTACTTGGTCGGTTAGTTAGAACTGTTCTGCTGTGCTAGATCTTTCTTACTAACCCTAACCCGGCCAGTTGGAACTGTTCTGCTAGGCCAGATCTTTCTTACTAACCCTAACCCTAACCCGGCCAGGTGGAACTGTTCTGCTAGGCCAGATCTTTCTTACTAACCCTAACCCTAACCCGGCCAGGTGGAACTGTTCTGCTAGGCCAGATCTTTCTTACTAACCCTAACCCAGCTAGTTAGAACTGTTCTGCTGTGCTAGATCTTTATTACTAACCCTAACCCTAACACGGTCAGTTAGAACTGTTCTGCTGTGCTAGATCTTTATTACTAACCCTAACCCTAACACGGTCAGTTAGAACTGTTCTGCTGTGCTAGATCTTACTTACTAACCATAAGCCTAACGCGGTCAGTTAGAACTGTTCTGCTCTTTCTTACTAACCCTTACCCGGCCAGTTAGAACTTTTTTGCTAGGTCAGATCTTTCTTACTAACCCTAACCCGGCCAGTTAGAACTGTTCTGCTGGGCCAGATACCTCTCTGGCGAATTTTTCTTCCCATAGGCGTTTGTGTGAGCGGTTTTTCATTAATTACAATTATTAACTGAAGCAAAATCACAGTTCTTTATTTGATGCTATATTAGGTAGATGCTTAAGGCAGAGAGAGTTTGTTTATTTGTTTTTAGTGTTTAACGACGTTTCAACCATTATAAGGTCATCCCAGGTCAAGCAGTTCTTTCCAGAATCAGACAGTTTTACAATGTTTTTTTTTAAGGTGATTTCTGAGTGTTGCATTTGACTATTCATAATGTGTGAGTGATTTTGTTTGATTTTAAACTTTTTGTATACTTTTTTTCTTTGTTACGTTGTTTAAGATATTATTTAGGCCATTTTTAAGAGAGTTTTCCAATTGTTTACTTGGTAACAAGATAATAAACATTTCTATGTAGGTTAATTGATATTCTTTCTTGTCAGTTTTTCAGATAGAGAGAGAGAGAAAGAGAGACACCGAGAGAGAGAGAGAGAGATAGAGAGAAGGGGAGAGAGAGGGAATACATTCTGTTAGATATTTCATCAGATAGATCGCGGCAATGTGTTTGTAACTTTATTGTTGCTATTATTTCTGAATTAATCTAGTTATTTTTCTTTAAATACCTACGTGCATATGCACATAGTGTAAAGATTTTAAATAAGTTACCAAGTTTTGAGTAGCGAGTATATTTTATTGTTCGCCTGTACTTTAATTATTGTCAAGGACAGAATTATCTGGCGGGGTCAGAACTCAAAACAGGAAAGTATGGGAATAAGAATATTGACAAACTGGAAGCGGATGGAGAATTCCGCCATAAGAGATGAAGAAGGAATTTTGTTAAATTCTAATTCAGTCAGTGGCAAGAGTCGGACAGACACAATATGGGTGCGTAGATCAGAACAAGTAAGATTATTCTCATTCTCCCCTCACACACACACGCACACATAACCGTGACTGTATTTAAAATGCCAAATAAACGATTATCTGTTTTTTTTAATTACTTTTGTTCACCAAGCAAAGGCATACTGTCACTGAAATGTAATAGGCTACTGTAATAGGATTAAGATTTTAACAAGAGAAACCGGGGTGGAGAGTTGGGCAACAAGATACTTGTTCACATTACATTTAAATGTCTGCATGTTGGTATAGTCGCGGAAACAGGGAACAGGGAGGGCATTCCAAAGCGAGCAGTTCGAGGAAAGAAGCTATTAGAGTAATACCATTTTCCATCATCAAGGAACCTTTACAATTAAGGAAGGGGTGGAATTTTGCTGTTAGTCGGGTTGAGGGGGGTGTAAGTGTAGTAAGTTCGTCTAAGATCATTCCGTGGAAGTACTTGTGAAACAAGAATAGGGATGCAACACTGTAGTGATGCGACAGGGGTTGGAGCTTGGCAGACAGTGTGGGACCTATTAGGTTAGAAATTCGTTTTTGCACCTTGTTGAGAAAGGATAGGCCAGTGGTTGGGGCACCAGCTTAGATGGATAATAGTAGCTTTATAAAGATATTGGATACTGGCTTGTGTGCGAAGTTTTCTCGTCTTGGCAGCATCTTCTATCTACATATTTCACTTCATGTTGCTACAGAAAGTCAGGCCGGGGAGTTTAAACATTGGAGCCTCGTGAAGGGTGCTATCGGCCATGACAATCGGTTATATGCATAAATCATCTAACATGGATTACATCAGCTAACATAAAATTACCCGGTTACGCCACTTAACAACGAGTAGTTCTATTTTATTGACTCTAGCTGGTTTCGGATATATCGATTTAGTCGACCTCAGCATCGGAGGTAGTATATATGAAATGGAAATAAAATAATTAATAACACGCTATCTAAAAAAACGACTGAAATAAAACACGTTTAATATTGCATATTTAGTTTCAATTTATTTTCATATTTAAGTAATACGAGCTGGTTCTGCCGAGACACATAGCCTTAGTTGAATTCTAATTGGAAAATTCCAATCTACCTAATTTTTAATCTTATATGTAAATCTATCATACTAATCCTATTTGTTACACATCCACCTCTTATCTTGCTACAACACAATACACAAAAAGAAAACACGTACAATTATTATATATATATATATATATATATATATATATATATATATATATATAAATGGTTTTCCTATATAGATGGTTGCGTATTTCTGTAGGTGATGCATGCAAAATTGCGACTTTGCCTTTTCTGTCGTCAGTTACAATGATGAAGTTGAGAGCACCATGCGCAAATGACTAAAATTTCACTACAAACATTTATTTGCTGAAAGAATACTGTTATATCGTTATTCGTAACATAACTGGGGTGTGCTTCAACACCCACTGTCCGTCAACTTCGTCAGCAGAATCAGCTGATCGAATTTATGTAGTCGCAGTGGTAAGGTTCCTATCTTCTTTCCTCTCTGACATTTTCTTCTTCCTCCTCTTCTTCTTCTTCTTCTTAATAACAGTTTTCAGAAACGTTAATAAAGAAACATCGACAAATTAAATTGGACTTTAAAAATCCTTTTGATGTGTTATTCTTTCTTCATAGCATACGTGTATACGCATAAAACACCCAACTCTTTTTTTACATGGGGAGGGAGCAGCAACTATCCAAACCATACTGTTCTCTCTGTTGGTTCTTTCGAAAGAGAAATATCTTCCTTATTTATTCGCCACGTATGACTGGCGACTTTCTGTCTGTGTTACGTCACTGCCCGAACACGTAGCCTTACTTGAATTTTAATTGGAAAATTCCACTCTATTTAATTATATACCTGACATAGAAATTTATTATCCTATTTTTTTACACATCAGCCTCTTATCTTGCTACACCCATAACAAAGGATGACGTATTTATGTGTGCACTGCATGCAAAATTGCGCACGATGACCTTGTCTTTTCTACAGTCAGTTACGATGATAAAATGGAGAGCACCACACGCTAAAATGTCACACCAAACATTAATTTGATGAGGGAATGCAGAAACATTTTCATGGGAATACTAGCATTGTCGGTTCTCTATCGCCACGTAAAGTTCGCTACTTATATCGAGCCCAAATATTTGAGATTTAGCATCTACGAACATCTCTCTTCTCCAGAAGAAAAAAACAAGCAGGGTGTGGGAAGAAGTGTTTAGGAACCAAGGACCAATTGTTGATCAATAAGACTATCCTTGAGGACTGTAGGAAGAGGCAGAGAAATCTAAACATGGCGTGGATCGATTACCAAAAGGCATACGGTAGTGTACCCTACGCATGGATCCTGCGCTGCCTTGATCTATATAATATTCACCCGGTCATGAAGGAAACCATGGCAGCACAAATAAATATGTGGAAAACAACTATGGCATTATAACACACTAATGGAACAATTAAAATCCATAACGTCAAGATCCGAAGAGGAATCTTCCAATGAGATAGCTTATCTCCTCTACTCTTTTACCTGGCAATTGATCCACTAAGCAAATTACATAACAAAAGCCAGAGTGCCTACAATCTGAGTCAGGGTTGTAAACAAGATCTAAACAAAGGGTTAACCACTTGCTCTTCATGGATGACCTCAATCGGTATGCTAGTTCAGATGTGGACTTAAGCCGACTGTTACAAGTTGTACATAGCTTCTCCAAATATATTGGAATGAAGTTCGCCCTGAACAGATGTGTCAAATGCTCCCACAGAGCTGGGAAGAAGATTCAAACGGAAAACATACAGCTTGATGAAGATACTGACATCAAAGACATTGAAGAACAGGAACAATACAAATACCTTGGCATAGAAGAAAACGATTCAATTCAACATGCCAAGATGAGAGAATAAATTGGCGGAGAATATATACGCCGTGTTAGAAAAATTTGCAAAACACAGCTAACAAACAAAAACAAAGTAACCGCCATTAACCAATTAGCTATGTCAGTGATAACATACAGCTTTGGAATTATTGATTGGCCACAAAAGAGCATTAATAACACGAGAAAAATGTTAACAATGTACAGAGTAGTGTACAAAAACCAGTGCCTACCAAGGCTGTATCTGCCAAGAGGAACAGGGGGTATGGGTCTCTCAGAAATTGACCATCAACACTGAGCCACTATTGTGAGCACCGGCCAATACCGGATGAGCTCCCAGAACCCAAACCTTATGATGATATGCCGACATCAAGAAACCAGGGCAAGCGGAACAACCCCTATCACAAAACTGGCCAAACATTTTTGAACAGGATTGTCTTACAAATGAGGCAGAAACAGACAACAATCCTGCCACAGAAATAGCCCGCAAAAGCCGCCAGAAATACACCTAGACCTTCCATTCCAGAAAACTGGAAGTATGGGCCAACCAACAACGTTCTAAGTATTTCCTAGGTGAATTATCCCAGGAATATATAGATAAGGAAGGCTCTGTAGACTGGCTGAAAAGAGGATCCCTCCACTATGACCAGGAGAGAATGATAATGGCTGCTCAAGATCAAGGCTTGATGACGAATGCCTTTAAAAAGATGAGTGGTCTCAACCACAATAACAAGTGCAAATTCTGCCACACAGAAGTAGAGAGCGTAAGCCACCTGACATCCAGTTGTTAGGTTCTCCTGAGGGATGGCTATTATAGAATGCGACAACGGAGTGTGTAAATATCTTCACTGGACTATTTGTAAAAAGTTGAATATCCAGTATAGCAGCAAGTCCTGGGAGCATATACCAGAAAGGACAGTTGGAAATAATTTATACACCATCCACTATGTCTATGCAATCCCTATAGCTATATATTTAGAAAACGGAGCTGTTAAACCTGACATCGTAATATGGGACAACAGGGAGAAAGTAGCAACCCTAGTTGAAGTCAGTGTCCCTAATGATGCAGGATTAAACAGAGCTGAAAGGGAAAAGATTACGAAATACCAAGGTCTTATGTTGACATGAAAAGAAACTGGAATCTTAGGAAGATCTCCATCTTTCCAGTAATTGTAGGAGCAACAGGACTAATGAAAAAGAATTTCAAAAGCTACTCACATTTAACCAACAATTCAACACTTAATGACAGACCGAGTGAATCAAGCGTACGAATTACTGCCATTAAAGCGTGCGTTTGCCTTAGATCGAAGCCAAATATCTTAGATGGAAACATTCGCGGCCGTACACGAGTTTTTTCGCCGATGTTTATCATAAGCTTAGTTTACTGTTAATTTATTATTCATTTTCGTTTTAGAAACAAAGTTGTTTTATTATTGATACATTGCCATATATCCTTTGTCATACTCGCCGAAACGGACGTGATGATTGTTCTGGGTTGTCGACACCGAACTGGTCTCGTTACCGTGATCCCATCTCTCAACTTTTATTAATCGACAAGAAATTTATTTCAGCTTATGGCTTCCACATCATTCCTGAAAATATGCTGGGCTAGACCCTAAAGCAACCAAAAAATCAAGCGGAAAAATAAAATCTCGCATAAGTGACATTAGCGCGTGATTCGTCGTTTTCCAAGCAAACTCCAAAACAAAGGTTGAAGAAAGTCAACAAAACGCGATCATTTGTTGATCACTTGTTGATTTTAAAGCGATGGTACCATGTTGTTCGTAACTTCTGTAACACAATACACACACAAACCTACATCTATATATATATATATATATATATATATATATATATATATATATATATATATATATATATATATATATATATATATATATATGTATATATATATATGTATATGTATATATATATGTATATATATATGTATATGTATATATATGTATATATATATATATATATATATATATATATATATGTATATATATATGTATATATATATGCATATATATATGTATATATATGTATATATATATATATGCATATATATATATATATGTATATATATATGTATATATATATGTATATATATATGTATATATATGTATATATATGTATATATATATGTATATATATATGTATGTATATATATATATGTATATATATATATATATATATATATATATATATATATATATATATATATATATATATATATATATATTGTTACGGACCCTACTATGATATTTTACGTAAGGAAACGCGCTATCGCTGTGCGTAAACGAAATATTTTCCCGGTTTCAAATGAATAAAAAAGATTAAAAAATGGTTATTCGCCCCGAACCCCGTTTTAAGTTTAATACAATAAACACAGCACACTGAAGAAATAACAATGACACAAGTGATTGTATAAAAATAGGTGATTGATTAATTGGTGATGCGAACGAAATTAGCATAATAAAAACAAACAAAATAATGTCGGGAAAAAGAGATAAAATTGGTTTTGGATAAATATAGTTGTTTAGGGATAACGAAGATGCTAAACTATCAAATTTGGGGCTGAAGGAGATAGTGTTCTGGTTTTGGGGAAAAGTTGCCTGGGTGACCAGACTAAGTTCATCGACAGATTATGTGCATGGGAAACAAAAGTGTTCTTGAAATGGATGGAACAAAAGTTTTTGAGAATCAAAACAATTCAAAGATTACTTAGCTTTAGGGAAGATATGACTGTTATTGATTCGGCCATTGATGTTCTTTCGATCGAGGTTGAGAAGAAGGGGTAGGAGAAGGAAGAGGAGGAGGAGGAGGAGGAGGAGGAGGAGGTGGAGGAGGAGATAAAATAGCTTTGGTATCGTCGCCAAGATGATGACCGGCAGAATTCAGAAGTCGAAATGAATGTCTGCTTTCGTAGGAGCGTCGGTCAGAAAGAATGAAGAACTACGCACAAATATATGTTTCTTGAATCTTGGCTTCAATCTTTGGTTGAAAAAACATGCAGTTTGTCTGAGGTGATGATATTCGGGGAATCGATGGAAGATGTTTTTGGTTTTGAAAAGATAATTCTTTTGCAGCAAACCGGGTCTGTCGGGCGAAAAACTCGAATTGTCAGTTTATTGTTCAACATCTGAATATATGGTGAACGTCGAGGAAACCTGCTTATTTCTCGTGTTGTGACGCTCGACATACTGATTATTGGGGTTAATGGGTAAGGCCATGATTATTCCATTTTAGGAAGCGGTTTACCCTTGCGTAAAATATATTCCAATGAAGATGGAGAAACCGCGTCGTCTCGTGGTATTATATTCTTTTCACTAGAAACTGTTAAAATCTCCCTTTTCCAGAACCTGATCTGAAAGCAGGGCCGATATTTTGAGTGTTTAGGGGTGTCCAAAAATGGGAATCGTCTTTCTTTCGTAAACAGAAAGGTTGTTATTTCTTTTGTGTATTTGATATTTTGTTAAGGACGGGGATATATTTATCTATTTCTTAAATAAAAACGTTTAATTGCAAGATTTAAATAAAGTAATGAAGTTCTCAGTATGTGACAATATATATATATATATATATATATATATATATATATATATATATATATATATATACATATATATATATATATATATATATATATATATATATATATATATAGTAAGCTATGAAAATATATTTATGGCAATTAAGCTACGCAGAGGCTTCCACGTTTCATCCCCGGGTGGGGGGAGCTTTAGGCTAAATTGACTTGTAAAGGGTGGCATTTTAGCCTGAAGATTCCCCCTGGGGATGAAACGCGGGAACCTATGTGTAGCTTAATTGCCATAAATATATTTTAATAGCTTACTACCTAGCCCTACTTACGCATCGAGCACTGTTAAAGTAAATACTTAAAATTGATATATATATATATATATATATATATATATATATATATATATATATATATATATGTACACACTTCATTCCAATATAGCTACAGTGTTTCGTCCTCATCGCTTATAGTCCTTCGGTTTCTTTTCGATTGCTCCTTGATTGTCGTCTAGTGATCGTCAGTGGTGATGTGTGGGACAAACTGCTGAAGGAACTGAAATCGAATCCTATTAAGTAAAACTATTTCTCGCTTAGTAAAATGAATAATGCCAATGACATTTTTAAAAGAGATGCTGTTAAGTCCCACGCAAATAAGGAAGGCTCCCTCTACCTGGCTAACAAATCTCTCACACCAACCAACCAGTATCTTATATCTCTATAAAGCTACCATTCGCCCGTGCACGTTGCCATATCTGAGATGGGACACCGACAACTAGTCTCTACTTCTTGGAAAGGTTGCAAACAAGAATTTCTTACCTAATAGGTTGCGCACTTTCTGCCAACCTTAAGCCTCTGTCACATCGCCGCAGTGTTTCATCCCTATGCTTGTTTTACAAATATTTCCAGGGAATATGCTCCGATTAACTTTCTGCACTTACACCCCCTCAAAGTAAATATTCCCGACCCACCTGACGATTAAATAACTCCCACTATTTCACTGTATAGGTCCCTAGATGCAGGAACATTTTATTACTCTAATTGCTTCTTTCCTAAGACCGCTTGCTTTTGGAATCCCCCCTTGCTCCATGTTTCCCAAACTGTATCAACATGCAGAAATTTAAATATAATGTTAACAAACATATTGCTGTCCAACTCCCCACCAAGGTTGCCCCTATAAATCTGACCCTTATCACAGTATCTCTTTACGCTTCAGTGGTAATATGCCTCGTTTTGAGCGTACAAAAGAAAACATCATCGTTTATTTGGGGTTTTACTTTTAAATACAGTTACAGTTATGTGTGTGTGTAAGAAAGAGAGAGTACTCTCACTTTTTCTGATCTACGCGCCCATATTGCCTCTGTCCAACTATCACTATTAACTTAATTATTATTTAACAAAAGTCCTTCTTTCTTGCCTCTGACATAATTTGCCATTCGGTTTTAATTTAACATTTTTTCTTATTCTCACACTTGCCTGTTTTGACTTCTGACCCCGCCAGATAGTTCTGTCGTTGACAATACTTAAAGTACAACCGCACTAAAAAAATACTCGTTACTCAAACCTATCTCACTCACTTCAATATATTAAACTATTTCATGCCGCCCTGTCTATGAACACTTATCCTGCGATATTTTGTTTTCGCCGCCTAATCATTCAATTTGATCTTGTTGCTAGATTTTTTATTATCACACCCGGTGTTAAGTGAAACTGAGACGCTATCCCATCAGTTAACAATTGATTCGGCACGCGATCATTCTACAGAAAGATGACTTTCATTGATCCATTCATTCTTTTATGGGTCAGTCAGTGCTTGCCTCACAATCTAAACCTGAATTGCCCAGCATCCATTAAGACCGTGGAACCACACGTCGTTCTTCGTATTCGTCTATTTATCTATATTAGCATGTTCATATATATATATATATATATATATATATATAAATATATATATATATATATATATATATATATATATATATATATATATATATATATATATATGTGTGTGTAAGTAAATTTCGCGTACAACAAAATCGTAGGATAAATTTTAGAGGAAACATTTTATTTTAATCAATGAAACGGGCGGGTGGAAAAAAAAGAAAATTGCTAAAATTTTCCTTACGGCCTCATCGTCTGACCCTCTAAGAGTAAACGTCAGAATGGTAAATTAAAAACTAAGAAAATCGAATGAGATATGAAGGGAAACAATTTGTTTAAGTTGGAGAAAACGATTGAGTGAAAAAAATTATATATATATATATATATATATATATATATATATATATAATATTTATAAATAAATATTAAATTATTAATATATATATATATATATATATATATATATATATATATATATATATATATATATATATATATATATATATATATATATATATATAAAGGCTATTCTGA
>OY744518.1:78458636-78466136 GCA_963556195.1 Sepiola atlantica
GCAAAGACTGGGAGAAATTGGAATCAAAGGGACCATCGAAACATTACAAAGGACGGCAATGATCAAAACAGCTGCCATCTTAAGAACACTCCTTGAATGTGGAAACCAACCCGCATAAGCTACAAAGGGTAACCAGTTACAAGGAATTTACAACAGGGGGAAAACAAAACCACACGAAGAACACCACAACACGAACCAAGGAACAGAAACTGCAAGAAACATCACTTCATAATCCCCGCAATAAATTACACCGGACTCAGCTAACACCACACAAAAAGGAACCAAGGAACAGAATTTACAAGAAACACTATAAGCTCCCCCCTTCCCTCCTCACCCATTAAATGAAATAAAAATAATAAATAAATAAATGAAAAAATGATGCCGGCCTAGGCTGACACCAGACAAAATATTTGTAGAGGGTCGAGGAAGATGAGGAGACCGAGGAGGGATAGCACAAACCAAACCTCCACTGGAAAAGTGCGGAGAATGCTGGGCATTTGGGGAGGCTTATTGCCACCCAAATCCCAGAGAAGACCAATTGTCCTTACCAGCGAGAAATCAATGGTAAGAGGCTGTTGCGATACCGCAAGGTTATTTGCGGTGGTTATCGAAAAGAGGTGAAGAATACTGGAAATCTGGCGTGGCTTATTGTCACTCAGACTTTAGGAAATACCACTGGTTATTGTCGGTGATAAATCACTAACGGTGATCTGTGTGAGAACTCCTAGTGAGTACAAATAATAATAATAATAATAATAATAATAATAATAATAATAATAATAATAATAATAATACACTACTAGAGATGGAAAGGGAAAACTATAAACAACAGGAGGCATGAAACTACCTAAGCAAGAGGAGATAAGGGTTCTTGGCGAACATGAACCTATAAATATCTGAGAGTGTTGGAAGCAGACACCATCAAATCAACAAAAAGGAAAGAGAAGATTGGAAAAGAATTACCGAGACTGACAAGATGAACTTACTACAAATGTACCCTCTAAACGTAAATACAACTCGACTAGCAGCAACATCCCTTTACTCTAGAGGTTCTCTTAATACCGGAATATTTTCTACTTTAATAGCTTCTTTCCTCGAATAACTTGCCTTTGGAATTCCCTGCCTTCTCCCTGTTTTCCAGACTGTATCACAATGCAGAAATGTAAATGTAAACAAGCATATTGCTTCCCAAATCCCCACCAAAGTTGCCTCCCTATAAATCTGACCCCCTCCCCGTCACAATGACCCTTTACGCTTCAGTGCCATATGCCTTGTTTGGGGTGTACAAAAATTAAAAAATTAAAATAATAAAATCAACTTTGGACACTATGTGCATATGCACTTCGTAATTTAAAAAGTCATTTATGTACTAATAAGTCACCGCTTATCAAGGTCCAAAAGCCACTCGAGGATAAGGGTTAATGAATTTGTCAGGTGGACGATGAGACAACATCGTGAGGATTGGTAGCAACGGTGGAAATTGGTCAGAATTTGATTATTTAAGAGGACGGCTAAACTTTTTTTGTGAAACTAGGACTTGAAAACAATTATCCTGTAGTTAGCTGGGAAGTAGCTCCGTGGTATCGTGTTTCACAGCCGGGTAGTTCTTTAAAAGAAACTTTGCTCATGGAAGCTCCGTTTAGCTTTGGTACACAGAAATAAAGGAAAATAATTTAGAATGCCTGTAGTTAGACTAGCTTTTTTGTGAGTGTTTAAAAGAGAGGGACTATAGATTGGGGCTCAGCCGAGCACCTACCATGAAAATAACGATAGAGTAGAGAAAGACTAGCAACCTCTCTTCTGTGAAAAAGAGGCTGTAGGGAAGTAAAAAGAACATCCCCCACTATGTTTCGAAGTCGGGTTTTTACTCTATCAAGGCATGAAAGGCTGCTCTGAGCGGCACTTCCCCAGATGTGGCAACATTACTCCATCTTAAGACGTATTTGACTATTGTAAAAGAAGATGTGACACAAGGTCGGAATATAGGGATTGAAAAGCCAGAGCACAAGAGGAAGTGCACTCCAGTCCACAAAAAATGCCTGGGCATCCTTCTTGGCATTCCCCGGCGAGGGCGCTTCAGGCTGTTAGCTATAAACTAACTGCTTCCTAAAGCGAAAAGGCCCGACAGAAGAAAAACCCACCGCCGTCATAATGGTCCAGTCCCTGTCAGACTGATTGTCGACGACGTATCCTCGACTGGCACGAACAGCTTAGCCTCTGCACCCAGCTTATATTTGTTTCTGTTAAGCTTTCTAATTTTTAAAACAATCATCAGTGGTATTATTTTGCTATAACGCACGGGAAACGTCGGGTAGCCTTGCTCTTTATCAATAAGAAAAGATGACTATGAAACCTTGGTTACAATGCAAATGAAAAATATATGGTCGGCCTAAAAAATACAAAAGGAATCGACGAAAATAACGGAAAACAAACAAATGCGTTGTTGGAAAACCATTAGATAAGGCGCGGGAGTTATGGAAAAGGCGAGAGCGAATAAGACGGTGGTGGTAGAGAGAGAGAGAGAGAGAGAAGGGGAGAGAGAAGGGGAGAAAGAAGGATAGAGAGAAAGAGAGAGAGAGAGAGAGAGAGAGAGAGAGAGAGACTAAATGAGGGGGGAATTAGACAAATAAGATGCCGTCTAATGATACACATATAATGACATAGATAAAGCGCAAAAGTGATCGAAAAAGCGAGAACGAATAAGGGAAGGTGATGATAGAGAGAGAGAGAGAGGGGGAGAGAGAGAAGGAGAAAGAGAGGTAGAGAGAGATAGAGGGGAAAGAGAGATAGGGGGAGGGGTAAATGGGGGAATTAGAATACAATTATACAGATAAAGCGCGGAAGCGATGGAAAGAGCGAGAGCGAATAAGTGTGTGTGTGTGTTTGTGTGTGTATGTGTGTGTGCGTGTCAGAGAGAGAGAGAGAGAGAGAGAGAGAGAGAGAAAGAGAGAAAGAGAGAGAGAGGGAGAGAGAATGGGGTCGAGGGTAAAATGGCGGGAGCGCGGAAATCAGACAAATAAGATGCCGCCCAATGAAAGAAAAGAATAGCGAGTGAAAACACTTTAAAAGAACAGCCGAATGTGCTTAATTTGCCAATCCTGTAATCTGAACCAATCAAGTGTATCGTTCTCTTCTTTATGACTAGAAAAGAATTAATGAAAGAGGGTGCGCACTTTTTGTTCTTTGTACTATCTGGGTCACCGTTTATCAAGGCCGAAAGCCACTCGACAATAAGAGTTAAATGAATGCCAGCCGGAAGATGAGGAACATTATGGGAGTACTAACATTGCTCAATTGTCTGAACTGCGTTTGATTACCTTTGATAAGAATTTGTTCACATTGAACTTGAAGACGACCAATTTGTAATCAGCAAGGAACCAGTCCTGCGGCAATGTGTTCCACACGTGGGAAGCCCTTGCAAAGAAACTCTGTCCATGGAAATTCCACCGTACGCTAGACACATTGAGATAAAAAGGAAAATCTGGTTTCGTGGTGGTAGATGACGAGTTCTTGCTGTGAATTTCTTACAAGGATGAACCAAAGACAAAGAAAGAGTTACTACAACAATAACAACAATTACTACTACTACTACTACTACTACTACTACTACTACTACTACTACTACTACTAATAATAATAATAATAATACTTGCTCGACACTAAACTGCTTCAGACACACTTGAGCAAGGTGCTCCTCCACGCCATATTATTCGCTCTTCACCTCCAAAAGTATGCTCTTGCTTTTACTCTATTAAAAAAATATTTACGTAATTTATTAAAGAGACTGAAGTTTATTTGTACCAAATATGGTTGGATTGAAAAAGGATTGTAAATTTTATTAATGACATGTGTGACATTTTTTTAAAGTCAGCTGGTACTTTAAAATGAGAACTTTCTCTGTTTGTTGTCTATAGAAATCTGATAATAGAAGTTATACACTTTTTTTTGAACGTGCGTCTGTGTGTGTGCTCACTGCACAGACCGTGATCGCCCACTTGTTGTCTACGTCTGAATTCGGTGCTCAATTCCGACACCAATCGCAGTGTCAATCATGTGGCCCCTCTCACAGAACAATTCTCCCTTCAAGCAAAATTCCAACTCCAGTTGAAAACAAGTAACGATGTTTTATTTTTAGAAGTTACAATGTTACTTCTCCACTGAACGACAGACTAGCAATCGGAACTCTTAGCCGAACGGAATCAAAACAGAAGTCCAACCTAACACAAACATCAGCTTAGTGCCTAAATACCGCTTTGTCTCTGAGAACCACAGAAGCCCAACTGACATCCGCTCGCCATATGCTGGAATATATATAGATATCACTTGGACCACGCCGGACCACGCCGTGAAACAACACATCTGGTATGAAGATAACTTTTGGAAAATTTATGAAGATAACTTTTCGAAAATCTCAAGTGGTCATAATCACAGCATGACACTTTCTATATGAGAAGAATACTACTTCAAAGAGGTTAGCCATTTCTTGCGTGGTCACTCTTCCCATAGCTAAATATTTCTCTCATTGCAGGCCCGTCGTCTGCATGTATTGCAACTATGCACGCGACTAAATATACATCATTGCATATGTTTGCAGCTTTGTGTAATTCTCAGGGCGGTTGAGAGGAGCAAGCTTGAATAGTTGATAGGGTTGGGAAAGCGGGTTGGCAGAAAAAAAGTGGGCAGGGCTGAGAAAGATACATGTCAGAGTTGTGGGGTAAATAAAATCATTGCACAAATTTGTCTGAAGCAATTAAGAGTCTTTATTTACTTGCCTCCCCACGAGGACAGAGTTGGACACAAGGTCGGTTTTTAATGTGGGGAAAATCCAGGTCCTCCCCGAATAAGGGCACTCATGATTCGGACAAAAAAATAAAAATTGCCCCAATCTAGAAAGATCCCTCCTGCACTGAGCGAGGATAGAAAAGAAGATTGCAGCACCAGAACAGATACTATACCCTGCTCTCACCCAAAAGGCCAAGTGTCGTACCTGTAACAAATTATGTTTAACACATAGATGGATCCCTGATAGATACTTCCACTTTCGGGTCAGAGTGGACCTGGGAGTAATAGTAACTAAAATGTGACTCCAAACTCCCCAAAGCTCCCCAAACTAGGGCTTCACCACCGGATGCATTAAGGTCATACTCAGGACTGTGTTGGCGGTGGATAGAGCTTGGGTAGTTAATAGGGTTGGAAAATAGGGTAGGTAGAAGAAAAAAGGGTCTGGGAAAATGGATTACAGTGTGGGTATGTGGCGAACACCTTGCGTAAGAGTGCCGAGGCAGTTTAGGGTCGAGCTCCGGAACCTTTTATACAGCTGTGAAACTTGAACAATTTTCAAACGCATCTAGAACGTTTCTTCTTTTGGCTTTTGGTTATGGCAAACTGTAATATCGGTTCTGATCGACACTTCATCTTTTCTGTCCTTGTTCAGTGAAAGATAACTCCTACTAGAGTGAGGCAATTAACTTTTTTTCCCTATCTAGAGTGACACTTTTTGGGTAGCTGGATTTTCTCCACATTAAAAACCGACTTTATATCTAACTGCCCTCGTGGGGAGGCAAGTAAATAAGAACATCTTGGACGTTTCCACTGTCCTTTCACTGCACTCGATCCGAGCAATCCGGTAGAAGGAAAAGATGCTCGACTGAGCTCTAATCCCTGCCTCCTCATCCCCGTAAAACATTCACAACAAGAACTCGTCTAGCCACAACAAAAACAAAAAAACTTTTCTTCCTTTCTCTCTTACCAAAAAAACAAACGGAGCTTCTATGAACAGAGTTTCAGACAACAAATTGATACGGTAGATTTATTTGCCCTGTTACCGCTTGGATTATAAGACAAAACTAGTCGATAAGACTTGGCAGCCATTTTGGAAACTACCTGTTTCAATATAACCTGAAAGATTTAAATTTTCTTTTTATTTATTTTTCCAGCGTCCCGTGCGAAAATGGAGGTTGCACTGTCGAGGGGTTTTGTAAATGTCACGCTTGTTGGAGTGGCATCTCATGCGACACATTTTGTAAGTATGCATTTTCCCGTTGGGACTATTTTACCACGCACTTTTATTTGAATATTGCATGACGTACAGGGCCGGCGGGACAGTAATAAAAGTGTGGGGGGGGGTTCTCCTAAAAAGGGGGGGGGGGCGGCTAAACACATGCATATCAACTTAATTATTGATGACCGTAAAGTGGGGACCCAAGTCAAAAGTGAGGGGGCTTGAGCCCCCCTGCCCCTCCCCGGTGCCGCCGTCCATGACGTAAGCCGAGGAATTTCTTTGTTCGTTTGTTTGTTAAGCAAGTCGAACTTCTGCATCGAGTTCACGAATATCATGCCTCAGGATTGCCTGGTCTCTATAAAGTCCTTTCCATTGATCGCAGCTATTCATTAACGGGATTGCAGGTGTTTAAGTTAACCTGCAGAATAGTAGATTTTTACATACGATACCGTAAGCACTAAGGCTCAGCGGTTGCATATGAAGCCGGAAAAAGGTTTGACCGAGAACACACAAAAGAATGACATGGAAGCAATATTGCCAGTTTCATTTCATAGATTCGCCTGACACGTCTTTACTTGCCACACAGAGGGGCATATATTGGATAATGTGAACGTATGTGTGGGGGATCGTTTGGTTTGGCTTGCGCGATTTAGTGCGGGTGAACTCGTACAACCGAGTGCAAAATAAGACTGTTTTCACAGTTGGAGCTCACAAGCGTTGACAGGGCCACAACGTTGACGAGACCTCAGGCCAAGTGTCAAGGTGCACCTGCGTATAAGGGTTCTGTGACGTCACGGGCTTTTGTGTGGGAAACTGAGTTTTGCCAGTCTGGTTTTTGGAAGCAAGCCAAACAGACGATTTCTCTATGTAGTTTTCAAATGATTAGGGGAATTAAATTCCCTAAGAGAATACAGGCATGAGATTCCTTCTTTACCTCTCCTCGAATGGCTAAGGACTTAAGCTAGGAATTAACTACGATAGAGTAGTAATTTGATCTCTCCCTCAACGTTAGTGAAACATCTCCAACAGCGACAGTAACTGACGCCTGAATAACACTAATCAAAGTTTAAAAGATGGTTGCCTCGTGAATTTTGTTAGAAAGGTTCTTGTTGTAGACACAGCGAACCGCGATGTTTACGGCAGTACAGAAACTCAACCACTAGACGACATCGAGACGACACCCCTCCACGCGACGAGGAAGAGAAGGTACGAGAAATTAAGGGTATACAACACATAGACGACCAGAAGACGACGGATCCTGATGCCAATCCCCTCATGGATTTTCACCAGAACTCTGTTAACCGAGTTGCTGCCCTAATACCGCTTGATATCAAACATGTCCATCATGGGTGGCCTTGCCAGGGACCGGGGTTCCAAATGACAGAGCTCTGACATTACCAAGTTTCCACCGCCCCTACCACGTGAGGAAGCCGAGACATATAAGTAGTTGGTAAACATTACTATAATAGCGATTCTGTGTGTGATTGTAATAAAAAACG
>OY744518.1:78471136-78491136 GCA_963556195.1 Sepiola atlantica
TTGTAGAGAAGGGCACCCCCTCTTTCTACCCTTGATCATCACTTCATAATGCCGAGTGTTTAGCAAGGGAGCATCTAGTATTATCTTTTGAGTCTTTTGTGTGACGCGATCGAAGATTGAACTCCAGGCCCATCATCGAACACCCTAACTATCATGCCAAATACGACGGTTTGTGCATGCGCAAACGTACACAAATCGAAGACACTTGAGGATGGTGTCTAGTAGGTACTACAACTCTCCATTTATATACTATTACATGTTATGGTGCTTGGGGAGTTTGTCTGTTCATACACAAATAGACACATGTGATCAGTTGACAAAAAGGAATAGGCAGAGTACACCTTACTAAGGCAGTAGTTTTACAATTTCAATACCCGTGTACAAATCGCACCTAAGTATAAAATAATTTTTAAACTAGATACTTGTTTTATAAATTTAAAGAAATGAACATGATATAATAACATTAAAAAACATTACATAAATATGTTTTAAAAGCTAAGTAACCATTTTTCATAATCCCCCCAAAGTGACATAAATGGTATTCGGCATAAGTTCAAAGCAAATTCTTTTTGCTTAAAAACATAATTTTTAATGTTTTTTGCTCATAAAAATGCATCATCGTAGTTACTTACTCTCTCATGCAAATATTAAGTAACGCACTTTTTCCACGAAATGTTATCATTATTTTTCTTCGTACTGACTATAAAGCGGTAGAAATTAGGTAAAGATGGAAATTGACATACCAAGGTACTGTACCAACACCGCTAAATGAGCGGGTATACCTAGTATTACAAATTTATTTACTTACTTTCAATCAGTCTACTGGTCATTCGACTTATCTAATGATTAGTATAATTGTCTATGTATCTATGCTCGTTTAATAATGAGACGCTTATCTACTCATACTCCTAGCCCTGAACCCCATATTACTATATTTTATCTTGTCTTTATAATTTCTAAAATAAAGTAGGACAACTGCTGTTAATGGATGTAAAGCGCGAACGCAGACCCCACGATGTTATTGAACAATTCCCTAATACAAAATGTGTATGACAAGTTTTATTAGAGAAGAGTAGAGTTTGATCTTAGTATAGGTTTGTATTTTGAATTTCATCCCTGATCAGCGATAATTGAGATTGATAATTGGTTCGGAGTAAGCTCAGATGATATTGAAGAAACATTTGAATAGTGTCATTAAATTCCTTACAATTTTTTTTTTAACTGAGTTCTCCCTCGAAAAGGCAAGTTGCCACTGTAGATGTAAGGGGCTACTGAGAATTAGGGTGAAAATTTAGGGGATCATCCTAAATTGGGAGTTGTGCAGCTAGATGTTTGTTTATATTAGTTTCGAATTTCTGCATGTCGGTACAGTCGGGGAAACAGGGAGCAAGGAGGGAATTCCAAAGGCCGGCATCTAGAGAAAAAAAAGCCATTGGAATAGAAGGCTCCCTGGCATCTGGGGACCAAAGGCGGGCAAAACGAGGAAAGAAGCTATTTTCCGGCATCTGGGGACCTCCACAGTTAATGGATGGGATTTAGTTGATTGTCGGGTTGGTCGAGTGTATTTACGTCGAGGAGCACATTCCATTGAGGTACTTGTTAAACAAGCACAAGGATGCACCATTGTGGCGATGGTGAAAATGAATGAGGGAATTGGCATCAGGATCCGTCGTCTTCTCGTCGTCTCTGCCCCTCTGTGTGTTGCAAGTAAAGACGTATCAAGCGAATCTATGAAATGAAAGTGGCAACATTGCTTCCGTGTCATTCTTTTGTGTGTTCTCAGCCAAACCTATTAGATTAGCAACTCTTTTTAAAACCTTTTCTAAGAGAGAGAGACTAGTGGATGGTGCACTAGCCCAGATGTGACAACAATTATCCATGCATGTGAGGATGGTGATTTTGTAGAGATATAGGAAACTGCCAGGTGTGATAAGTTTTCTAGCACGGTAGAGGGAGCCAACCTTCTTTGCAGCAGCTTTGACAATGTCTTCTATGTATTTGTTCAAATTTATGTTACCTGTGAATGTTAGGCTGAAGCGTTTGAACTGTTAACTTTATTGAACCTAATTTAAATTTTCTAACTGTTAACATATCTTGTCTTGTCTTTGTACGGCATTCACATTGGTAAGGTTGAGCCGGCTTGTTCCTCCTCCCGCACAGCATATCTGACCATAGCAGCCTACAATCTGCCGAAATGACAATCCAGTCTCTATTCTATCGATAAAGACCAACAAGTTGCAGGTTGGACATTTTTTCCAGGTCCTCCTTAATGGCAGTTTCCCAGCTTTTCAGCAACTATCCATCAATATCTTGCCCTAAATGAGTTGAGCCGGTTTCCTTCTTCGCCCGCCTCATAGCAGCCCATGCTCCGCTTAGATTGCAAATCAATCCATATTCCATAGTCGAATACAAAACCTTCGGGATTAAAATTCATACAAAAACCAGACCAGCAGAGTCTCTGCCATTTTTGAGGATGGCTTGTTAGCTCTCGGTCAGAGGTATGGCCATGTACAGTTCTAGGAAGTCCACATTCCCAGGCTTTGCCTTCCTGCCCTTTGAGAAGGGATTAGTTTGCTGCTAATCACCTGATGCGCCCTACCGACGGACATCTGCCTAGGTTAATTTTGTTCGGCCCGAGTGCTCTTCTTCTAGGGCGCTGGTTTCAAATCCCACTTTTTGATCTTGTGTCACATTTTTCACTGTGAGAGGGAGATAAATTCAACAACCAATAGCATGGCGAGGTCATCATTGATGTCAGCTGCCCAGGTTTTCAGCTGTCTACCAACACGTTTGCGCCAATTGCCTAGTGGGGCGATAAGAGAATGTCTCGGATCAATTCTCCTTCTTTGACAACGAACAGTATAACCAATCCATCGAAGACGAGGCTGCAACAGCGCAGAGGAGAACGATTGCAGATTCAGTCGTTGATGCAGGCTGATTTCCGACACTCGATTGATACGACGACAGTGCTGGACACTAGGAAGAGACTCCTTATTTACACGAGGGCAGAGTTAGACACAAGTTCCGTTTTTAATGTGTAAAAAAATCTAACACTCTAAAAAGAGGCACTCTGGATAGGGGAAAAGTAAAAATTGCCTCAGTCTAGAAGAATTTCTCCTTCACTGACTAAAGACAGAAATGGTGAAGTGCAGTATTATAAGAGATACTACATTTTTCTCCTAGCCTGAAAGAGTCATCGGATACTTCGAGCTTCCGTTGGTCGGCAACCCTCATCGATAGGGTTTCAGAATCATAGAGGAGAATGGTCTGGACATACGCGCGTTGATGGCCGATGAGATATTTCTCTCATGTCCACGGCCACCATCGCGGCATTGATACAGTGTTCGACCTCAGATGTGCCTTGATCAGAAAGCATTATTGTAGGATTGAGGTAGACGAAGGTCTTCACATCTTCCAAATCGTACCCCCTCTTCCGGCGTGATCATTCTAGTGGAACAAATGATGCCATAACATTGGATTTTGCTGCGTTTATACGCAAGCCAACCGTTAACACATTAACTCACAGAGTGATCCTAAAAATGTATCCATTTTATTATTACGTAGACTACTCCCCCCCCCACACACACAAGGGAAGGTAATGCTTGGGAAGATTGTCTCGTGGCAACAGAACAGATACTACACTATCTCCTCCCTCCAAATGGAGAAGGTAATCCCTGGGAGGATGGTATCATGACCACAGAACAGAGAGTACAGTAACCTCTCAAATGATGAGATAATGTTGGGTTTCATGGCGAACGATCATATACTACACTACCTCATCAAAGGGGGAGATAATGACTGGGAGCATAGTCTTATGACAACAGAATAGATACTACACTATCCCTCCAACTCCACCTGAATTGAGCATTGGAACATAGTGCAATAGTATATTAATATAAGTAATAGTATAGTGTCGGTTCTCCATTGAAAATAGAATTTTAATAGTACATTAATAGAGATAATAGTATAGTTTCGGCTCCACACAGACAGATAGTAACTATTCATTAGTAATAGAATTAAAATAGTACTAATAATCAAATGAAACGTCTATTTACTTGTGTCGTGTCTATGAAAATTAACCATGAAAATGAAGATGGATACTGTCATAAATCAAAATATTATGTTGTATAATAGAATGAAATAAGCACAACCAGTTTTGATGTTAATATAGTTAGGATAGGTAAAAAAACTTTCGCATTTATTCACTTAAGCTGTGCTCGAAAAATGGTGGTATACGGAGAAAACTTCCACCGCACAAAATTTACGTGTATGTAAGAAAGGTCTATGAAAAAAAAAATTGTAAAGTTTTCCTCTCGATAATAATTACTACTTTATAACAAATGCTTACATCTTTTTGGACCGACATGTATATAAGAGCGACAGCACGAGTTTAACGATGCACCTTCTATTTCAAACTGGACCGACCGACCTCCAGAACCTCTTACAGCAATGCTTGGACGCATTTTGAATGTTGTGTTCATGCAATCTTCGCCTGTGTTTTCTATTTGGTAACCGCTTATTAAGGCCAAGAGCGACTCGAGGATAAGAGTTAATGAGACGGAAATGATTATCAGACGAAAGATGAGGAACACTATGCGAGTACTAACATTACTCAATGGTATGAACTGCGCTTAACTAATTATGGGACCGTTAAGTACAAGCATATATTGACATTCGATTAGAAGTCGACCTAGTTTTAATGAGCGGGGAAGCAGTCCCTCGTTAATGTGTTTCAAAGATGGGAAATTTTGCAAAAAAGTTTTATCCATGAAAATTCGGCTTGATGCAAGAGACATGGAAGGGGAAAGGAACATTTTTTTTCTGTTGCGGTAGCAATACACGTTCTTACTGTGAATATCTACAAGGAGGAACCAATGATTGGAGCTCAGTCGAGCACCTCTCATTAAAATAAAGGTAGAGTAGTGAAAGACGAGCAACGTCTCTTCTGTGAGAAAAGGGTTGTAGGGAGAAGAAGAGGTAAATCCCCACTAGATGTCGAAGTCGAATTTATACTCTGTCAAGGCAGAAAAGAGTGCTCTGTGCGGCACCTCCCCAGATGTGGCAACAGTACTTCCCCATCTTTGGACGTATTTGACTCCTATATGGGTAGAACATTTAATTGTGAGCCAGGTAATTTCTGGAGCGGTAGAATGTGTCTAGTAATCTTATCAACAGACTGGATATACGTCTTTCATTTTAGGTTTGGAGTGAAAGTCAGTCTTAAGAGCTTATCAAAACAAGGGAATTCTTCAAGAAGAGAGCCATTCTTTTATGAAAATGGAACTTTAAACTTAAGCGTGACAGACCAAATGAGGGAGAGAGTGACCAACGGGCAGGGTCTAGAGATACTTTGACACACAAAAAAGTGTTGCTCTTATTCAGCGTAGTTTTTAATATTTATTTCTTACTACTACACACTAACCGTTAAAAGTGATGGCAAAAATATGCTTCGCCAGTGTTCGCACTCGTTATTTATTCAGGTATATGATTAAAATATTTATATAACATCATAGAATTGCGTCAGTAATTTGATTTTTCATATATAAATCATTATTATCATTATACTATTGATAATGTAAGAGTTGAGTTTGTTAATGAACAGTCGATTGTGAATATTTCTATTTAACATACGCCCCCCCCCCTAAAAAAGGAGGATGTAATGCCTAGGAGGATGGTCTCATTACAACAGAACATGCACTACACTGCAACCCCTGAATTTAGCATTGAAAGATAGTACATTAGTCTGAAATAGTTTTGTAAACTAAATTTAGCATTCAAAAATAGTCCAATCGTACATTAATAAGAGTAATAGTATAGTTTCGACTTCAGACATACATATACAAAATCTCCATTGGTTATGGATTTCTTATAACGTAAAAAACAACACACACTGTTGACATTTTTATAGAGTGAATTATTTCTTTTCCAATTTAATTTCAAGCGACGAAAAGATCTCGGGTGATTTTCTGACTTACTATTGGCTTTCTCGCTTCCCAGAGGAGGCAACTTGAAATTGGTTTCGTCCGGTTAGACAAAGGCACAGTTTTCACTCGCTAACTCTAACCAGATGCCAAGTAAATACATATATTTTATATACAGGGTCTTCAAATAGTCATCATCTACTAAAATATTTAATAACATCAAAACTATATTTATTATCATAACAAAACTTAAACACCATGAACAATATATATTAAAAATGTATGTCATTCAACCGAATGTCCTATACTTGCCACGTATTTCAGCAAACGGATCACAACTAATTGCATCACATTTTCCAAAATTTCTAGAGTTATTATCAAACTTTTTTCTTGAATAAATGACTTTAATTTATCAATTGTTTGTGGTTTTCTTCTAAAAACTTCATGTTTTAAGAAATGCCACCAGAAAAAAAAACAAGATGCGCCATTTTCCAATGAGAATAACTATTCTAATACGATTCTAACAAGATGGCGTAAAACAAGATGGCGTCGTACAAGATGGCGTAATAAAATGATGCAGTAACGCAGTAAAACAAATTTATTTTATTTACTTTTTAGTGTATAAATTTTATTATCAGAAATATACATTTGATGTTATTAAATTTGATGAATTTTTCACGACCATGTATATATATATATATATATATATATATATATATATATATATATATATATATATATATATATAATTAACTTGTTACAAATATCCAGGTGGTATGAATCCGAAGGAAGTTGAAACCGGGTTTATGAGAGTGCTCAATGAAAATTCAGAGCAAAATATATATTTTTTGATTTTATTCCATTAGTTGCGACAAAACAGGTTTTGTTTCATTGGTGCGAATAGCTACCAACTCATCGGGCCGGCGAAAGGAATTCAAATGGCATAAAATTTTAAGTTCACTTTAACGGGAGATTGAAAATTGAAAATACATTGGAGGGGGAGGGGGATAGAGTTGGGGCTTTGTCTATAACGGCGACATGGGACATGAGAGGGGAGGGGGGAGGACCCCAACAAGTCGTGTTTCAAATTATTACGTGGGAGGTTTTGCACGTGTCAGTGCTGTGACGATCTCAATCTCGGCCGGGGTGGGAGGAGGGAGATGGGGCGACGGCCAGAGTGAGTTAAATTTAAAATGAGAATAAAATTATGATTACAACCGTCATTTTTATTTTATTTTAATTCTAATAAGTAATTATCATGTGGATAAAAATGTTTGATAATTTTAATTTAGGGTATTAATTGCTACTTTTGCATTTTATTTATTTTATTTTAATGTTTTGTTTATTATTTGTAGTGAGTTTTGTTGTGATTATATATATATATATATATATTTTTTTTTAAAATTGTGATTATATTATACCGAGATCAATACTAGTGGAATCATTTTATAAGAGAAGTTTTCTGGTGTTACCAGTCTTATCATTAACAAAACCGATTATGACAATGGTAACGTCTGCCAATCATACCTACGATAGTCGCAGTGATAACAGCCTTATGTAAAAGCCTTAATAAAAATAAAAATAAAAATAAAAATAAAAATAAAGATAAATAAAATTAGAATAAAAATAGAAATAGAAATAACAAGTTTGTAAGAATATTAATGATAATAACAATAATAATAATAATAATAATAGTATTAAAAAAAAAAAAAAAATAATAATACTAATACTAATAATAATAGTAATACTGATAAATATCACCATCATTACCATCTTGCTACCTGTGAAGTCATTGGGCGAAATAAGTCGACAAGTGATGGTAGGCTTTTTTAATTCCACTACCAATGACAAGGACTAAGTACCAGTTAATAATTAAGTGTTCAAGGTAGTGATCGAGGGGTTAAGTAATTGAGATTAGTCTAAGTGATATCAGTGTTAATAGCTGTCCCAGTTATGGGTTTATGTTAGAATTGGTAGTATGGCTGAGAGGTTATTGAGGCTGTGCATTATAGGTAGTACGTAGAGATTTGATATTATTGGTAGTTTAGAGGGGTGGTTATATATTTATAGATTCATCATGACTTGTTGGGGTGGGATTGGGTTGTAAATTTGGGTGGGTGGGTAGGGGGTATAGTGTGTTTTGGGGTAGTGTATAGTGGGGGTTTAATGTTATCATTCATTTTTGTAAAAAAACAAACAAAAACAAAAAAACTGTTAATTTTATGTTGAAGTTAAGTAGGGTTGGTGTGGGGTTAAGGTGGGGTATGTGGGTTGCTAAGGAGGTAGAGTCTACTATGTTTACAGTTGATAGATGTCTCTTGTTTTCTATTTAAGAGTTTGTTTTTGTCCTTAAAGCGGATAATTTCCAGTTTTTCATTTAAGCATAATCTACATGGAGAGTTTATTGATTTGCAGGTGCTGGATTTTTTCAAGATTTTCCACTTTATTATGGGAGTTTCTTTTTTTGTTTTTATTTTGTGGTAGGGTAGTGAAAGTCCGGTTTGCCCAGGATGGTCTGGGTTGTTGAAGGAGAGTTTATGGTTGTAGAATCTTTCCTT
This sequence comes from Sepiola atlantica, assembly GCA_963556195.1. Taxonomy (NCBI): domain Eukaryota; kingdom Metazoa; phylum Mollusca; class Cephalopoda; order Sepiida; family Sepiolidae; genus Sepiola; species Sepiola atlantica. The sequence continues at coordinate 78,479,616 of OY744518.1, forward strand.
GAAGTTGTGACCTGCCAGACCAATATAATAGTTAGTCTGGGATGGGTTTTCAGTTGAGGAGATAGATGCCTCATAGACCACTTGGGTTGATAGGCACTGTAATAACAAATCAAACTGCCCCTAAATCAAAAGTGCCTATCAACCCAAGCCATACTACCAATTCTAACATAAACCCATAACTGGGACAGCTATTAACACTGATATCACTTAGACTAATCTCAATTACTTAACCCCTCGATCACTACCTTGAACACTTAATTATTAACTGGTACTTAGTCCTTGTCATTGGTAGTGGAATTAAAAAAGCCTACCATCACTTGTCGACTTATTTCGCCCAATGACTTTACAAGTAGCAAGATGGTAATGATGGTGATATTTATCAGTATTACTATTATTATTAGTATCATTATTATTATTATTATTATTATTATTTTTTAATACTATTATTATTATTATTATTGTAATTATCATTAATATTCTTACAAACTTGTTATTTCTATTTCTATTTTTATTCTAATTTTATTTATCTTTATTTTTATTTTTATTTTTATTTTTATTTTAATTTTTATTAAGGCTTTTACATAAGGCTGTTATCACTGCGACTATCGTAGGTATGATTGGCAGACGTTACCATTGTCATAATCGGTTTTGTTAATGATAAGACTGGTAACACCAGAAAACTTCTCTTATAAAATGATTCCACTAGTATTGATCTCGGTATAATATAATCACAATTTAAAAAAAAAATATATATATATATATAATCACAACAAAACTCACTACAAATAATAAACAAAACATTAAAATAAAATAAATAAAATGCAAAAGTAGCAATTAATACCCTAAATTAAAATTATCAAACATTTTTATCCACATGATAATTACTTATTAGAATTAAAATAAAATAAAAATGACGGTTGTAATCATAATTTTATTCTCATTTTAAATTTAACTCACTCTGGCCGTCGCCCCATCTCCTTCCTCCCACCCCGGCCGAGATTGAGATCGTCACAGCACTGACACGTGCAAAACCTCCCACGTAATAATTTGAAACACGACTTGTTGGGGTCCTCCCCCCTCCCCTCTCATGTCCCATGTCGCCGTTATAGACAAAGCCCCAACTCTATCCCCCTCCCCCTCAATGTATTTTCAATTTTCAATCTCCCGTTAAAGTGAACTTAAAATTTTATGCCATTTGAATTCCTTTCGCCGGCCCGATGAGTTGGTAGCTATTCGCACCAATGAAACAAAACCTGTTTTGTCGCAACTAATGGAATAAAATCAAAATATATATATATATATATATATATATATATATATATATATATATATATATATATATATATATATATATTACTATTTCATGTATCCACATAACATTTTATAAAGAGATATCATTTTTTATGTATCAATTTTCAGTATTTACTTCAACAGTGCTCGATACGTAAGTAGAGCTAGGTAGTAAGCTATGAAAATATATTTATGGCAATTAAGCTACACAGAGGCTCCCGCGTTTCATCCCCGGGGGAATCTTCAGGCTAAAATGTATATATATATATATATATATATATATATATATAAATTTTAAATAAATATTATTAAATTATTTTTTTTATGCAAGTAAATCCACATTGGCCTTGATATTAAGTGGATGATTCTATTCTTGTTGTTGTTCAATTTCTGCCGAATCTCATTTCAGATATGTCCTGGAAGTAGCGGCTCGAAATCCCGTCACTGGAATTTCTCCAAAGCAGGCGACGACGACTCTAATGATCTACACAATTGCAGCTTATCACAGCCAAGTGGTCTCAAATGAGGAGTTTATTTCTCGGAAGAAACGGGTATGTTATTGTTATACACACTCAGCTACAAGATATTTGAATTCCACTACCGACAAGAAACCTACATAAAAATCTATGAAGTGCCATAGAACCGAATAAATGAAAATATCATGCTTATACAGTAAGCTGTTATTGAGATAGGGACGTGTTCTCACATGGAAACATTGTCAAGTTAGCCTTTTATCTGGTACTGTTAAATCGGTAGGTAGCTGTTGTTAAGTGGATACCGGCGTGGACTAACTACCTGGGGGTGCCAAGTCCGAATCCAGTCGTTTCCATGACACAACGTTTCACCACTTTTCACTATGGATGCGATGCGAATCACAACAATGACTAGCTTGTATAAACTAGTTTCTTTCATTCTCTGTTCGTTTAGTTTACTCTTTCCTTTTCCTTTCTTCCTTTGTGTATGAAATGGAAGTATGATACAGTCAAATCAGTAGCTTCCTGTTGCGTCCGTCGTCTCCGAAATAAAACAAACAAATATGATTCACATAAAGGTGTGAATTCGACAAGTTTCAACATATACAAATAATTCCTGATCGTTAGAAGTGATTATTTTAGTGAACATATGTGTGAAATACCAATTACCAATAAAAAAGCAACTCGATAAGCAAAATCCCAAAGTTAATAAACTTGCGATAGAAACAAGACAGTCCACTAACACAACATTATACTCAAACCCCCTGCCCATCGAGGCATCGAGGCATGAAAAGCAAGCGAGTGCCCCATTTACGCATAGATACGTTCGCGGCTAGGAGCAAAAGTACGTAGGGGTCCTCATTCATTACCCTGCAACGCTGGCGGGCCTTCTAGTTTGATAATATATGTCTTTTAATTTACTTTTACATAAATAATTATTTCTTAAATAGTAGGGTACCAGGCGTTTTCCGGGGGGGGGGACATGGATTACATAATAGAACAGAAAAAGGTGTATAACATCTTCCTTTTAAACCTCTCTCTCTTTAACTCTCTTTATTCGCCCGCTCTATCTATGTATTTCTACTTCTCCCCCTTCCCTTTCCCTACCTCTTCTCCATCTTTTCCCACTGTCCCGTATTCCACTCTCCCCATAACAACCCTCGTCCATCGTCCCTTACCTTCATCCCTCTCCCTCTCCAGTCAAAGAAAATTTCCTCTCCTCCGACTTAAAACAGAACAGATACTACACTTGTACTTATTTATTTGCACAAAATATACAAAAGTACATTTGGGAAAAAATTAGGCACAAGGCTATAAAAAATGTGGGTTATGGATGTCGTTGGTCATCCTTAGTCTAAAGTGATAAAAATGTCTATCCTACTCTTAACTAGAATCATCTCATATATATATATATATGGTTATATATACAGAAATTCATTGGAATAAAACGGGGAGTGGGAAAATAAAAACAACAAAAAATGATTAGTAAGACCCTCCCGACCCTTTCTTAATTATAGCCTTTCCACTGTTTTCCGGTTTGTTCAGAACCCAAAACAAGACGCTTTGACCCCAAAGGCCAGAAAAGTGTATTTTAGTCTGAATTTCAAGCTAAAGGTCGATGAAAAAATCGCTCTAAATCTCGCGACTAATTGTGCTCCCAGTGACCCCCCAAAACAATAAATATGAAGAAACAACGTGCTCATATTCCGTCCGATGCAATGCTGAAAAAGAATATACCAGTTTGTGGATGTGTCTTGTTTAGTCTTGACTTTTAGTTTGACGCACACCCAACCATTTATCTAATAGAAGATAGACTTATCCAACTGACATTTTTTCGAAGAATAACGTCAGACAAATTTGAAGAAAAAAACTGATATATTTAAAGAAATTATTATAAAGATCAGTAGAAGTATAGAGATATTTTTAAAAACATGGTTTCGTAAGAGTATTTTTTTGTTGAAAACCATAACAATGTCATGGTTGAAAAAAATACTCTTACGAAACAATGTTTTAAAAAATATGTCTACACGTCTACTGATTCAAATCAGCGTAGCCGCTTTAATAGACATTACCGGATTGTTCTTTCTGACACCAAGAAGTCCACTTACCATCAGACGATAAAAAGGAAAAAGAAAAAAAAACATTTGGCTTTGACAAAGAAAATTTTAATTTTCGAAAGGTTAGATTAAAATAAATTTTATTTATTAAAAACAAACACATCGTGTTGTCTTTCTCAACAAAATAAAAATAATATTATAAATATGTTAAAATTTTAATGGCGAAATATTTTCTTATTTCTTTTTTTTTTTGATACAGTACGCCCCTCCAGAAACTGTTCCTGATTCGATGACGTTTTCCCTGGAAAAGATCGGTGAAAACGCTAACGTGACGGAGATCATGCAAGGCACGCAGCTCAGCTTCCGCTTATTCATCCACTTCACGAACGGTACGACAGACATGAACGTGGAGATCTTCACGCCCGTCAACCAGACAGCCATCATGGTTCTCTGTCCGCCTACCATAAGTCACGTGGGATCCAATCTTCAACTCAACGTCGTGCCGCCAGTTTTAGAATCGAAGAGTCAGACGGCAGTGGTAAGCGTTACTTCTTTTGTTTGGTTAACGCAGGGATACCCCCCTTACTTCTTTGAGTGTGAAAAATAAAAAAATATTTGATATCCCCTTTTTACGTTTTTGTAGCGACCACGTGTTTTGGGTTATTTCTGAGGTCGACCACGTGCTTGAGCTTCTTTTCAAAGGTCGGAATTAAGAAAAAAACAATGATGGAGAGAAGATACGGTGACACAATTTTATATATATATATATATATATATATATATATATATATATATATATATATATATATATAATACTGTATATTACATATTTCAGAAATGTACCGCGATTTCATCCAAAAGGGCAGATTTAGACATCTTTAGTAAATCTCTGTTCCCAGTGGAATCGTTGGCATGCTGAAACGATTGTAGTCACGGCCCGATGGGGAATGGCGTCAACAATGACAGAAAACGGTGTATCTCTGAGGGGGTCCCCGAAAAAAAAAAACGTGTGGGACAGTGATTATCTAAGACTTAAGTGTGTTCGATGTTAGTTCGTGTTTGAAAGACTTTCATGTTATTCCCTCGAAACTTTTATTTATTTATTTATCTGTTCGTTTGTGGATTTGTGATATTATTGTTTTACCTAGTCTGAAAAAATACGAAATAGTTTTTAGTTTTTATTAGGGGCTTTGAAGTTTGCTGTTTGGGCATGTGAAATTAGGCTGCTTTTTTGTTGTCGTTTTTGGGTTTAAATTTACGTATCGGATTAATTGTTCGATATAGTGCTGAAAAGGATGATGCAATAATATTTCTTTGAACTTAACGTGTTTGTTTATTTTTGTTTATTGAATTGGTGTTTTCTTATTTTCTAGTTGTTAATGGACGAAAAACGCCGTATATTAAAAAACGGTGTTCCGTTGATATGTCCCGTTTATAACCAGTAGTGTTGAAAACAAAGATTGGTTATAAACGTAATCAAGTATAATTAAAATGATGGATGCTATCTGTTATTACCATTTGAGGGGTATAAGTTTAGTCTCTGGGTGGGGGTTGTTAACTTCTATTTAATTGATAGTGTATTAATAATATTAATATTTAGTGTATTTCGGAAAATTTATATGATCGAGCACTTTATTTGATTTCTTTTCATATACAACCTGACACACACTATATATATATTAAATTCCCGAAACAGTTTTTCATGGTAAACAACTGATGATCCCTTAAAATAGTGTTAGAAACAAACTAATATAATAACTGTAAAAAATAAATTGACTTAAATGAATGATTTTCCACTGAAAGACTTGGGACTATTAGTTTTCTTTTTGTTTTTTTTAAATATAGTTTTAATGGTTGAGAAACTTCCGAGACTATATATATATATATATATATATATATATATATATATATATATATATATATATATATATATATATATATATATATGTATGTGTGTGTGTGTGTGTGTATGTGAGGTTAGCCGGAGAGAACCCCAGAAGAGTGCTCAAAGCAAAAAAAGAAAATAAGAGCGTAATATTTATTTATATGTATAATAGAAGATCAGAACAACATCGGCACAGACAAAGGGGAACTATAATTGGTCTTCTATACCGGACTCTTTCAGCCTTTATTTATGTCTGTCTCTTCCGAAAATAGCGGTTCACGCGTAGTGTGGCCCTTTTACGATATGTCGATCCTCTGCTTTATTTTCATTCTTATTATTTTTACTTATTAGGCATTTTCACCCGTAGTGGGCAAGTAAAAATAGTTTTTTAAAACTTTTATTTGGGAATTGAAGTCGTGATCATTCTGACCCTCGATCACGTTCTATTCGTCGCCAGCATCGGAGAATTAAACATTAAGATCTAAAAACTAAAAATTAAAAGTTAAAAATTACCCCCTCCCTTGTAGAAAACTGAAAACAGAAAGAAAAAACGAATTGGAAATTAATAATGGGTGTCAATAGTCTACGATATATAACTTACACAAATAACAGTCTAATTTTGTACATCGTACATCAGTTGTGGATAAATGATTTGCTTATTGCATAGGTTTTAGACGATCATAAGATATTACTCTAATTTATATGATTATACACAACTACATTTTTAATAGAACTCTTAAACTCTGCATTTTAATGCTTGACACTCATTAAATATATTAGTTTCGTGTTTTCTACACTAGTCAGTATGAAATTACGTAACCGTATAATCGGTCAAGCGATTCGAAATATTATGAACCCGGTCGTCGTGGCGACTACGCTTTGAAATGCGAGAGAAATACACATTGTATTTTTCACTGTAAACACAAGTAATGAGATTGTAAATGAATTCTGAACCCCTGTAAACGGAGAGAACTTCGCAACGTGGTTTACTTAAAATCTTCAATTCAATTTCCCTTTGAGAGCTCAACTTATCGGACCTTAATAATTATTACTTAATAAAAAATATTTTAAATATTTATAGACATATATATGTTTCGTGTTTTCTACATTTGTCAGTATGGAAATTACGTAATCGTACCACCGGTTATATATATATATATATATATATATATATATATATATATATATATATATATATATATATATATATATATATATATATATATAATTTGAAAATATAATTTTGAAAATATTATTTATAAATAATTATATATAGCCCATGCGACTGCTTGAAACTGCTACTCCTGCACTAATGAGGGTAGAAACCCCGAAACGACGTCGCCTGTAGGTATACAACCCTTTAATATTAAAACCATATATATATATATATATATATATATATATATATATATATATATATATATATATATATATATATATATATATATATATATATATATATATATAAGGATCTATTTATATGTTTACATTATAATACTGTTCATTTTTAACATTATCAATTTTATTAACATTATTTAAAAATCAGATCACGATTCAAAGAAATTTATTTATTTATTTATTTGAAAAAAAATGTCTTTGCATGATGATTTAGTTTCTTAATAATGTTCATATTTTCACTAAAATCTATTTATTTATTTATTTATTAAAACATCTCTTTGCATCATGATCTGGATTCTTAATAATTTTCATATTTTCACTAACCGATGCTTCTGGCGTAGTAATCCCATTCATTACCTAAGCACGTGTACCAACGTTCACAACAATCATTCGGACATTTAAAAGATAATCTCCAATAACATCGGGAGTAATCGGGTATCTTCGGCGGCGGCGACGGCGACGTCGTTATATCTCGACAATGGGGAAAAATAATAAGAAAACATTTCTGTACACTATCGTAAAAAACTTGTTTCGCCGAAATATTTGGATTTGTAAAACAATAAAAATTCTTTTGATTTATTTGAAAAAAGAAATCCATTTCTATCGTGATCGGGTTTCTTAATAATTTTCATGTTTTCACAAACCGATGCTTTTGACGTAGTTATCGCATTCATTATTCTTAATTTTCTTTTTCAGTTTGACCGTGCCGTGTTCAATTTTGGCAATGTCACCAACAGCATTAAAGACGTAAACGAGGCGGGGAATAGCATTCTTCAGATCGACTTTAATGCGACCATGATCAGCCCGGCGACAAGTGCGAGTGTCAAGGATCAGACCTTCTGGGTGAGCGCCGGTGCCGAGTACAACAATCAGAATGACATATGGGTTGGACAAAGCATGTACATTGCCAAAGAGACAGACAAGGTATTACCACAGCCTTTTCATTCTTTTCATTCTTTTCTTCTTTTTTTCTAATTTTTCGTTCCTTCTTTCGTTCTTTCTTTCAATTTTCTTGAAAGGGTAGAGATGCGATGCGAACGAACGGTAAAAAGTTCAACCAGGGTTTTTTACCCCGCCTAATAAACCGGTTTTGTCCGGGCCTTTGGGTCTGGATTTACGTCGGTCTATTGGGGATTGTCTGGTCCTGTGCAGTTCTAGGAGGTGCACCCTCCCAGGATTTGCCACCCCTCTTTGGGGAGGAGTAAGTTTATTGCTTACTGCCTTAGGCGCCCCTACCGGGGAATGCCGACGGGGCTGCCCAGGCAATTTTTAAAAAGCCAGAGTGCTCAAAATCTCGAGCGCTGGTTCTTTCCCACTTTCCCGACCTTGTGTCACATCTTACCTTGTGGGAGGAAGATAAATAGAAGCTACCAGCTTGTATTTTCTACTCTCTTTCTCCGTTCCTTCATCTTAGTCTTCCTCTTTTTATTTCTTCCTTTTTGCATCAAGTAAAATGAGATACAATTAAATCAACAGCTTTGTGATACGTCCGCTTCCGAAATACAGAAAGCATAATTTCACATAAATGGGCGAATTTTACAATTTCTAATGAAAATGATTCCTGCTTGTTTGAAACCATAAACATAGCGAGCCGGTGTGAAATACTTCTTTCTAATAAAAATAATAACTCGACAACAAAAACACAGAAGAGAGAGTCGAGTTATTCAGAAACAAGACGTCACGCGTGCAAAACATTATGTCCTCTCGGAATTAGGATGAATGTTTTCTTACTCGCGCGTGGCTGCCCCAATGAATTAGAAATAGATCCTGAATCCATTTCAACATCACACGGATTAAATAGACACAAAAAAGAGATGATCAAAAATGATTATGATACTATATCTTTTAATTTTAATTCTGAGAACGATATACATCGTCGAAAATTTAATTGAAATTAATATTTAAAACACATTTGCATTGTGTGATTTTCTTAACGGCTTATTATTTTTAATAATTTCAATTTACTATATATAAACAATGCTTTTAAATCAAAAACACTCTATACCTAAAATATAAATGTGTTTTGTTCATAAACCATGTTTTTCTTTTATTTCCCTCCCTCTTTTACAACATTCCTTGTATTTGTTTTACAAATACTTCAATGGATTATGCTCCGATGAATTAGCTACTTTGGTGCCCCCTCGACGTAAATTCACTAGACCAACTCGACAATCAACTAAATCACATCCATTGACTGTGGAGGTTCCCAGATGCCGGAGAGCTTTCTACTCAAATAGCTTCTTTCCTCGTGCTGCTGGCCTCTGGAACTCTATCCCTGTCCCTTGTTTCCCTGACAGCACTGACATGCAGAAATTTAAAATTAATATAAACAGACATCTTGCTGCGCAGATCCCGGATTAGGTTTACCCCTCCCAACCTTCTCCCCTTATCTTTCTTCTCAGTAGCCCCTTACGTCTACAGTGGCGGCCTGCCTTGTTTGGGGTGAACTTCGTTAAAAAAAAAATATATATATTTTGGTGAATTTAGCACTTGCTAAATGGTGACCCATTCTCAATCATTCATAGCATTCAAATCTAAAGACTTTTCCTCATTCGCATCATTATGACATTTTAATTGTTAGTTTAAGTATTGGTACATTCACAAAGATTTTTTTTCTTTGATTTTTTAAAATTATTTTTCTGTTCATTCATTCGTTCTTCCTTTCTTTCTTTTTTTCTCTCTTCTTTCTTTTCATACGTTTAATCTTTTGCTTTTTCCTTTCCTTTCTTTCCTTCTTTTATCTTTTCCTTCCACCAACATCCCAAAAAGGACCGAATGCGACACCATTGTTACTTAGTCAGTAGGAGTTTTCACACCAGTCATTATCAGTGATTGATCATTGGCAATAACAAGTGGTGTTCCCTGGAAACTGAATGACAAGTCTCTCCAGATTTCCATCACTCCCCGCCCCTTTCGATAACCGTTGTACATAATTTTGCGTTATCGCAACAGCTGTTTACCATATATTTATCACTGGTAACGACCGTTGGCTTTCTCTGGAATTTGCGTAGATATAAGGCTCCCAAAAGCCTCCGTTCTCTTCGCACCCTTCCAGTGGAGGTTTGCTTACTGCGTTGTCAATTCTCAGACCTTCTGCTCTCCTGGATCTTTCACAACCATTTTGTGTGGTACCCGCCGAGGTTGGTGTCGTCAGATATATTTTTGTTTTATTTTAATTCACACCAAACAAAGCAGTACATTGTCACTGAAACGTAAGTGGCTAATGTAAGTTAGGACTCATAACATAGGGGCACCCTTAGTAGGGAGTCGTGCAGCGAGAGGTTTGTTCACATTACATTTAAACCTCTGCATGGTGGAACAATCACGGAAACAGGGAGAAGGGAGAGAATTCCAAAGGTTAGCAGTTTGCAGGAAAGAAGCTATTAGAGTATAAAGCGCTTCGGCATTTGGGGACCTCAACAGTGAATGGATGGGATTTAGCTGATTGTCGAGTTAGTCGGGGGTATTTACGTCGTCGAGGTAGCACCAGGGCAGCAAGTTTATCGGAGCACATTCCATTAAAGTACTTGTAAAACAAACACAGATATGCTACATTGCGACGATTTATATAGAAAAGTGATCCCCCACTGTAAAATCTAAACTAGTTAGTTGTTATTTATTAATTCTTTTTATTGCGGATATTTTTTCAGGCTGTTTACATGTAATCCACCAAACAAAATGGAATCTCATTTTATTTTTGGGGTAAATTACGACGGGTGTGATAGTAAAACTTACCAAATATTTAGCTGCGAATTACAATTACTTTTACGGAAGAAGAGTCATTTCTTCTTAATAGTATTTTACCTTTTATTGTTGTTTATTTATTTATTTTATTCATCGTTTTCCTTTGGTTTGATTTGATTTTCTGATTTTATCTATATGTTTGTTTTGATTAATATAGAAATGTAATACACTCCATATACAACACATATTCTATCTAATTTAAACAGAAATTCTGTCACAGTTCGCCCCTTTCGATATGTTTCCGTGAATTGCATTCCCTAACATTTTAGTATATATTTCTTTATATATATTGATATAAATATGTAATTTTGCTTATTTTAAAATGTAATATCTAGGTTTATTAAAGACATTAAATGTCAAAGTTATAATTTTTTACATTAATTTTAACTTTTAATCGTTCAACTTAAATTTTAAATTCTAAATATATTAATTTTTAAAAGTATACAATTAAGCTCTGAAACAAAATAAACTCAATCAGTAGGATGATTTTATATAAAATGTGCATACAAAAATATAAAATTAAAACGGGAACAAACACAGAAAATACACGCACGAACCATCTAAACGCGTTACTTACAAAAAAATATAAATGAAATTCAATAAAAAAAATACATTAATACAGATTTGCAAATTATGCTTCTAAACATATATATATATATATATATATATATATA